>CM076678.1:87862718-88282718 GCA_038501925.1 Xenopus petersii
CTCTATGGTTGTGCCCCGGGGACCGCCATTTTGGTGCGCGCTTTGTTATGGTTTAGCGAAGAGCAGGAAGCGGGCACCGGAGTGAGGGAATTAAAACGGAGTCAGGTTGCTTTGAAGTCGTCCTCGTTTTGATTGTACGATTTGCACCAGGTTAGTCCTCGTTTTAGGAAGTGTCCGGTCCCCGAAGCTGTTCTTCATAACGGGGTCTTGTTTGTGTTCTTTTGGGGGCGGGGAGTCACGTGGCATTGGTTGCAATGAGGCAACCTTTAATGTGATCGAACCATGTAGCCAGAGTAGGATTGTATGTTGCAACGAATGGAACGCGCACCTCTTCATGTTGCCCCTTGTTTACGTTGTAACCGGGGAAGCTCTGGTGTCGGCAGCTGTTGGCCTTTACTTTCCGGGCTGTGTTGAAGTAAAACTCATACAAAGCTGAGAAACAGGAGAGCTGAGCGGGAAATCGCATCTCTAATGTTAATACCAATTCTTGTAAGAAAATCTCTCTTTTATTACTAAATTGGAAAGCATTCAGACTAGAGCATCGCGTCCATGGACTCTGGCCCTGAGACACTTCCTATAAGTTTATTTGACGCGGTTGTTTGTGCGCACACGACTGACACCTGCCATGCGTTCTCTGCACAGCGCCGTCTACTTAGCGATCACTTCTACATCATAAATCTGTGGGCATATCCTACCTCTGAATTGCTGTAGTTAAACATCACTAATCCATTAAACTCCCCAGAATCCAGAAACTACTTTGCCTTTTTGATCTATACACATTCCATGGAATTTTTTTTGAGGTCCAAAAGTAGCTTTCAGACATTTTTCGTTTTGGTGCGGGGAAGTGGGTGTAACTTGGCCAAGGTCAAGTGCAGCTGATACTGAAAGCTATAATATAGAATTTTACACTGATTAGTTTTTGCGGTGGTTCCTCGGATGCTCCGTCTCTGGCACCCTGTAAGTATCCAATATTTCATGTAGTATGGGAATCACTCACGACAGCAGGATAACTGCAATTATGCATTTTATTATGTCACCACACTGGTGACATAATATGTGGTGACATAATAAAAAGCATAATTGCAGTTATCCTGCTGTCGTGAGTGATTCCCATACTACATGATACTGAAAGCTGTGTATATCAAACAAACAGATAATATACAAAACATACCAATATATATAGTCTAGGTTTAGAGATGTTTTTCTGACACCAGAAACATCAATGTGTATGTGTTTTTTTTTTGTTTTTTATAGTTTGGGATTATTTGCTTTATTCTTCTGACTCTTCATCTTTCAAATAGGGGTCACTCACCCCATCTAAAAATAAACGCTCCATAAGGCTACCTATTTATTGTCATTGGTACTTATTGTTGCTCATTTTTCCATTTAGTCCCCCTCCTAGTCATATTTCAGTCTCTTATTCAAATCCGTGCATGGTTCCTACGGTAATTTAGACCCTATCAATCGGATAGCTGAAATTTCAAACTGTAGAGCTGCTGAATAAAAAGCTAAATTACTCAACAACAAAAAATAAAGTCTCCGATTCTCACTCTCTCTCTACATCAGTGGCCCCCAACCAGTCGCTCGTAAGCAACATGTTGCTTACCAACCCCTTGGATGTTGCTTCCAGTGACTGCAAATCAGGTGCTTGTTTTTTAATTCCAGGCTTGGAGGCAAGTTTTTGTTGTATACAAAACGGGTGTAATGCCAAACAGAGCCTCCAGTAGGTTGCCAGTCCATTCAGGGGCTACCAAATGGCCAATCACAGCCCTCATTTGGCACCCCTAGGAATATTTTTTTTTATGCTTGTGTTGCTCCCCAACTTTTTATACATCTGAATGTTGCTCACAGGGTGAAAAAAGTTGGGGACCTCTGCTCTACATCATACTAAAAGTGGCGAGTAACCTGTTTAATTGTACACCTGCAAATAAACAATGTCTTGGCAACAAGAACAAGAAAAAGAGCTATAAAAGTCAGTTTGACACCTATAGCTTCCGGTACAAGAGCCAAAAACATTGTTTTCTATAGAGCTTATCTGTTATCTTCAGTGTCTTCAGTGTAAACATGCTTTGTTTTGCTCCGTTCAGCTACAGTGGCTGCCCCATGGCTAAACAAAATCATGTAGTTATAAAATGTAACCATTGTCTTTAGAAGCCAGCAGGTGACCGGCACAGTTTCATTATGTTCATTGCTTGACATTGGTTGCAATCATGTTTTCTGCAGCGTGTTACCCAGAAGGTTGACCATTGAGACATCTGGCATTTTATAGTGTTGGTATCGGATTTGATTTCTTTATGTGAAGCTGTGGTACATGAATTCACTGGGCATCTTTTATGCTAGTAAAGGAATTTGTTGTAAAAAGTACATCTTTCAATCTTGGTCCTTGAACGGTATCAGGTGTTGTTTTATTGTATGTTTTCGAAAGTAGGTAACCAATATCTTTGGGGAGATGTAAAGTCTGGGGTTAATACAAAAAATATGAAACTCCAAATAGTGTGGTGTTCCATATGTTTCCATCCTTTTTTTTTTCTCAGAACTTTTACTGCTTTAATCATGTTGTACTAACTCTTCTTCTAGTCCATGTATATAATAAAGCCATAACTAGTTGTTTGCATTCACAATAAATTTATACTTAATCATACCAAGGTACAGGTTTGATCCATTATCCGTTATAAAAAATAATTCAGACTTTTCCCAACTAAGATATTATTAATGCTTATTGAAGGCAAAAAAATCTTATTAGGTTTATTTACTTTTTAAATGATTTTTAGTAGACCACGTATAATGATCCAAATGACAGATATGACCCCTTATCAGGAAAACCCCAGGTCCCGGGTGTTCTGGATAACAAGTCCCATATCTGTACTGCACTTTAATGCAAAAAGAAACTATAACTATAATTTTTGCCATATTGCCAGAATAGTACAGCTGGTGCAGAATCATATGTTAGGAGTGTGATCTAACTCCATGCCCCTCCCCATGTTTGTCCATGAACATGTAAGTCACCGGGATGAGTCAATACAGAGAAACACCTGGCTGTGCGATGCACCTTATTGAGATGTTTGTGGCAGACACTTTAAGAGGAAGGTGAAAGTAATCTAAACAATTCTGTAAATGGTGTTTATAATTTTTGTAATTATTCTATTCTGTTTTGCCTCTCTCCGGCCTGGAACCTAATATAAGCCTGTATCAAAAGAAAAAAAAAGTTGAGACACTAAAATATAAATGAAAAAAAGAATCTGACGATTTGCTATTAATTTATACCTTATATTTAATAAGCTTGTTTTCCGAAACACATGCTCATTTCAAATTTGATTCCAGCAACACATTTTCAGAAATGTTTGGTCTAGACTCTAAGGCAACAAAAGACTAGCAAAGTTGAGGAATGCTTAAAAGAGCTGATCCCAGAGTGGCTGGGTCTATCTGAAATAAAGAAGGAGAGGGGTACATAGCTCATAACAGCACATTGGCAAATATTACAACAATTTAAGAATAACATAAATTTTTTTGACATTTTTAACAGAATTATCATTGAGATTCAGAGAATCCGGAGAAATCTCTTAAAGGGGTAGTTCACCTTTAGTATGTTCTAGACTGACTCATTTTAAGCAACTTTTCAAATGGCCTTCATTTTTTCTTTTATATTTTCTTTATTATTTGCCTTCTTTGCCCCAGCTTTCTAATGGGGGTCACGGACTTCATCTAAAAACAAATGCTCTGTAAGGCTGCAAATTTGTTATTGCTACTTTTTATTACTCCGCTTTCTATTCCAGCCCTCTCCTCTTCCAGTCTGTTCTTCAAATCAATGCATGGTTGCTAGGCAATTTAGACCCTAGCAACTAGATTGCAAACTAAAGAGCTACTGAATCAAAAGCTAAATAACTCAAAAAACACAAATAATACAAAATGAAAACCACTTGCAAATTGTCTCAGAATATCACTCTCTACATCATACTAAAAGTTGATTTAAAGGTGATGGCCGTGATCTTTGGGCTCTATAGCAACCCTGTATTAAAACACAATTCCGTAGTGCAAAGCATTGTATGGGATCAGGGATACATCCAAAACAAAGTTTATTTCTGCATCCTCAAATGCAAGTTAAAACTCTACCATGCAAAGAAGAAACCATACATAAACATGATCTAAAAACACCACCGCCTTCTCTGGGCTCTTTGTGGAAGTACATGTTGTAAAATGTAATAAGGCAAAGTGGAAAACTGTCCTGTGGTCAAAATGTGAAATTATTTTTGGAATTTATGGACACAGCTTGGAAACAATACACCATTTAAAAGCCATCACCCGTGATGGTATAGGGGTGCATTAGTGCACATGGCATGGGTAGCTTGCTCATCTGGGATGGTACCATTAATGCTGAGTGATTTATACAGGGTTTGTGGCAACATGTGCTTCCACCCAGAACATCTTTTCAGGGAAGGCCTTGACTATTTCAGTAAGATGTGCCAAACCACATTCTGCATATATAAAAATTGCATGGCTTCACAAGAGAGTCTGGAAACTAAACTGGCCCTGCCTGCAGTCCAAACCAGTTGCCCATTGAAAAAATTTGGCTCATTATAAAATGACATAGGAGATTCCAAACTTTTGAGCAGCTGAAATTCTAGATCAGGCAAGAATGGAACAACATTTCATTTTCAAAACTGCAGGAAGTGGACTTTTCAGTATCCCCAGTGGTACAGGTGAGGTACAGTAGGGAAACATGGCCCTGTCCCAACTTTTTAAAAAGTTTTTGCTGCTATCAAATTCAAATTGAGCATATATTTTCCAGAAAACAATATTTCTACACTTTCAACACTCAATATGATGTCTTTGTGCAATTTTTAGTTAAATAAAGCATTTAAATAGTTTGCTAATAATTCCATTAACTTTTTATATAGAATTTACCCAGTCTACCAATAGTTTGGGAAACTGGTTTGTAGTTACAGTATTAGGATACTGCTTCTGAGTTACAGTGTATGTTTGTTAAAGAAGAACAGAAGACCACATAATACATTGGTTCCACCAGAGGCTTCTCTCTGGAAGAGCACAAATGTGGACTCTCTAAACTGCCCTCTGTTACTTTACCTTGTTTTAAAAAAAAAAAGCAGTGGGGCTGTCTCTCACTGTTTCAGCTCCTCTTCTGTATGATCACCTGACAGCACATGCATTTGAAGCCGATCTGCACCTGGCTGCAACACTGAATACTCTGGGTTGACGGTCATAGAAACTAAGGTAGGGTGAGATGTGCTCGCTAACCCCACCGTGCAGCTCTGCTTTTTAGAACCAGGTAGAGTTAACATGGTAGTTTAAGGAGTCCCCAGTGGTGCAGTTTGGTAGTGGAGGCATCTGGAGTGATTAACGTATTAAAGGGGTTGTTTACCTTTAAAGCTTTCAAGAGAAAATGATGCCCCAGAGCATGGTAAAAGTAAGAGGCCCATTTACTTAGCTCGAGTGAAGGAATAGAATAAAAAAAAAACAACTTTGAATTGCGAATGATTTTTTTTGCTACTTCGACCATCAAATTGGCTACCTCGACCTTCTGCTTTGAATCGAACGATTCAAATTAAAAATCGTTCGAATATTTGACCATTCGATAATCGAAGTACTGTCTCTTTAAAAAAAAACAAAAAAACTTCGACCCCCTACTTCGCCACCTAAAACCTACCGAAGTGCAATGTTCGCCTATGGGAAAGGTCCCCATAGGCTTTCTAATGTTTTTTAGGTCGAAGAAAAATCGTTCGATCGATGGATTAAAATCCTTTGAATCGAAGGATTTAATCGATTTTTCGTTCAATCGAACGAATTGCGTTAAATCCTTCGACTTCAATATTTGAAGTCGAATTATTTCAATTCGGCAGTCGAATATCGAGGGTTAATTAACCTTTGATATTCGACCATAAGTAAATTTGCCCCTAAGTCTCATCAGCAATATTGTGCATAAAATATATTTGTGTTTCTTTTCTTCAAGAGAAGCTGTAGTGAAAATACCTGCTGCTTTTTATATGAACAAATTGAGTTTTACATAACTTCCGACCACACAGCCCTGCCTCTTTTTTATATATATATATATATATATCTATATTTTGCATTGTTGTAAAATAAAAATAAGGCTATTCCTGTGTCTGAGATATACTTCATTTAAAAGTCACTAAACCAAGTTTCCACTACTTTCAGGATAATTTGACTAATTTGACTTTTCCTAAGGGGTTTTTAGATCAGGGTTGCGCCATTGGTGTGAACATAGCAGCTCCCACTTACATGTCAATTAAAGCTCTATACAAATACATATTTAAAAGGAAATTATATCCTGTGTTTAAGTATTTCTACCCACATCCCTAATTAATCAAGTTTTTGCTGTTTACTGTTAATTACATTTGGAGGAAAGGAAAGTAGATCCATTATCTGGAAAACCCGTTCTCCAGAAAGGTCTGAAATACAGGAAGGCCCTCTCCCATAGAGTCCAGTTTAACCAAATATAATTTTTTAAAAATATAATTTTTTTTCCTCTGCAATAATAAAACACTTCTTTGTACCTCTTCCTTACTTTGCTGCATAAATCCATATTGGTGGCAAAATAGTCCTGTTAAGTTGGTTTCATGTGTTTTGTTTTCAGCAGATTTAGGGTATGATGATCCAAACTAAGGAAGGATCCCTTCCAGAAAATCCCATGTCCCAAGCATTCTAGTTAATGGATCAATGCTATTTTCTTTAGCTTGGTTCTCCTGTGAAGGGAATCTCTCTTAAAGGAAAACTATACCCCCCAAACAATGTAGGTCTCTATAAAAAGATATTGCATAAAACAGCTCATATGTAAAATCCTGCTTCATGTAAATAAACCATTTTCATAATATACTTTTCTAGTAGTATGTGCCATTGGGTAATCATAAATAGAAAATTGCCATTTTGAAAAATAAGGGCCGCCCCCTGGGATCGTAGGATTCACTGTACTCACAACATACCAACAAACGATACACGTTAGGTCACATGAGCCAATTAACAGACAGAGTTGTGTCTTTTGCTTCCACACTTCTTCCTGTTACAGTTAGAGTTGAAGTATTTCTGGTCAGGTGATCTCTGAGACAGCACAGAGACCATCACGAAATGGTGGCTCAAGGCAAGACATGTAAAAGGGCAATATTTACTTAAATATATATACCAGTTTGGTAAGATTCTTTAATATGCCACTTAATATGATATGAGCTATCTGTTGCTTAAGTGTTCATTTTGGGGGTATAGTTTTCCTTTAAACCTATATATGGTGTAAGGTGATTGGCAGCTATCCAGGGCACGCCTCACTGCAGAGAGACAGTGTAGTAAATGAGATATATAGTAAGTAATGCAACAGGAGTGTGGGATGTTAGTTTATTTCAGAATATCTTCCCTAACTGCACTACTGTGTGTATGTATGTGTATATGTATGTATATGTGTGTGTATATATATATATATATATATATATATATATATATATATATATATATATATATATATATATATATATATATATATAATTAAAGCTGTCTTTAAATCAAAAAGTACCAATATATATGCATGAACATACATTTTTTTTACATTTTATTCATCCCTTGATGAATGTCAAAAACTTTAAATTAATCTGGGATTGTGTTTCAAGTGAAATTGTATGGTTTTTGTTTTTTTTTTAGCATACGTAATTGTATACGTAAAGAATACAGTTGTTACATCAAGTCCCATGGTTGTAAATAATTGCTTTCCCCAAAAGCTCTGCCAGGCTACGACTTTGTCTACTTGAAAATCATTTAAACATTAATTGAACCCAATAGGATTGTTTTGCATCCAGTAAGGATTAATTATGTCTTAGTTGGGATAAATTACAAGGTGCTGTTTTATTAATACAGAGAAAAAGGAAATCATTTAAAAAAAAAATAATAATTATGAATGGAGTCAATGGGAGACGACCTTTCCGTAATACGGAGCTTTCTGGATAGTGGGTTTTCGTATAACAGATCCTACACCTGTACCTTTAAAAAGTGTATTTTTGCTAATGATGTAACTACTAAGTGTGAGCTAATTAATTATAACTTCATTTTCAATTTTCATTATCTTGTGTTTTTCCTGTGTACAGTATTTTCTTAGGGTAGTTTCAGTAAAAACTCGAATTTTCAGGATACAAAAAATTGCTGTGATTTAAACTGTTCTTTAGTACAGTAGTACATAAGAAATCAAACGTGTATTCAGGATATCAACTGCATATGTTTTTGTTTATACAACTGCATGTTTATTTATAAAATTACCATTTTCTAAAGTCATGTGTCAGTTACTCGGTAGGGCTGATTTCCTAACCTTAGTGCTTAACTGTACCAGTACAGTTGCCTGTAGCATCCAACCAGCTTTCATTTTCAAGTTTGTTGAAAGATGTGTTTATTTGATTGCTGTAAATGAGAGAACAACATAGCATCTACATTTGTAAATAAAATGAAGTTTAACTGTTTGTTGTTTTTTCTTTGCAGTTACTGCTACCCAACTGAGGTGCCATGTTGAAAGAGGGCTGCTGAAGTTTTATTCCCCAGCACTGCAGTAATTCATACTTTGGAAGTGTATTTATCATCTCTCTGTCATCGTGTGGGATTTATACTCCATTTTCTGGACTTCACACTTTGTACTCATTACTAATGCTGTTGAATTTAAGACAAAAAGATTTTTTTTTTAAAGTCCTGCTGTGTTTTTTGCTTGAAAAAAATATGTTTATAGTGACAGCAGCAGAATATTGTTAGCTGCCTAGTATACAGAAAGAATTCAAATCTCAGGTTTTCAGGATTTTAGATTCAATTTTTTGTTATTTTGTTTTTTGTAGTGTTTTGTCTGATTAATGAAGGCACCAAATGGCAAAATTGTAGGTTTGGCAAGACAAGCCTGGGCTTCTAGTGGACTGTTGTTTGAAAGGCCCTGATTATATATTCAGCTAAGAGAAACTAAATGGACACATTGGTATGACCCACAACCATTCCACATTAATTTAAAAAGAAGACTCTTTAATGAGTTGAACATCATACTTGGGATTTTTTTTTCTGCTCTTGCATTGATTCACTATTTAATCCCATGTGAACAGTCTGTTTCACACTTTTTTTTTTTTTTTAATATCCCCCGTGTTGCAGCAACAATCTGACAGGATGAGCACTTAAAATAAAAAGTTTGAAAATTGAAGCTGGCATGTAGTAATAGGGTATTAACCCTACCAGTCTTTTGGAGGGGCTCTTTATAAGCCCTCTTGCCAAGGAATAAGTAACATATCTGGAAATTATTGCCTTTCAATCACAAAACTGGAAGGAGTTGCCTGCAGTTCTCAAGGTGAGGGGTAAGTAATTTGTAATTTTATTATATTTTTATTATGGTGGGTGATTGATACATGACCCTAACGGGGGCCACACGAGTAACTGCTCAAGCCTGCAGACAGTGGCACTGTGTAGAACAGCAGCTGTTTGTAGAAAGAATAGGGGAATACTCAGCATATGGGTCTCAAAGTGTACGGTAGATTATACCAACCTGTGGTCCTTCAGCTTTTATGCAAGTATCAATGCCACAGCCAGCAACTGTTTTTGGATAAAGGACTGCTGGTTCAAACCCCCAGACCTGTTTATAAAATGAAAAACATATTTTACTGATTTTTATCCTGACAAAGGCCAACAATTCAGCTACATACTAGACGATAAGTCTATTCTGGAATCCAGGCCCGGACTGGCAATCTGTGGGTTCTGGCAAATGCCAGAGGGGCTGCTGTATGGTTCCATAGAAAGTTACCATATAGTGGGCTAGATCCGCTACATCTGGCATTAGCCTGACAATTAGCCATTTCACCTACAGCTCCCCATAGGTTTTGACAGATGAATAATCTGCCATAGCATTTGTTCTTAAACTCCAGGTCACGAAGGCAAAAAAAATATTGAGAGATTTGAGAAGAACGCCTGTTTTTTCTTCTAGATAATCCAGAAATCTCGGTTTGAGGCTGAATTATGATCAGATTTGGGGAATACCTAAATAGCTACATTAAATATTCTGGGAACCATGGATGATTATAACAATGTTTTTATTTGTCTCTAACCTTGATATAAACTCTGTGGGCCAGCCCAAATGCTGGACCTCAAGATGGGGCTTAAACAAAGAGTCATAAATTGACTGTTTTAGTGGAATAATTAGTTTTTTTTGTGCAAAGTCAACATTTGTTACATATGATCTTGATAAATGTCTGAATATGTGATTAAAACTTAATTTTGCATAATAGATAGATTTAAAAAAAATTTAAGCAAGTCCTTTGAGTGCTGAGTTATTGCTGTAACTGTGCTTGCTGAATTACCACCCTGCACCCAGGCAGTTGGTCAATTTTTTTTTATGTGCCCTCCATTACTATAGTATTATTTCACTCTGCTACATCTGACTAGTAGCTCTGATCCTTAAATCAGCAGCAGGGGATTTGCCCTCAACTGACCACAGCAAAAGCTAAATGGAAATAAGTACAAATGGTCCCTAACCGCAATGAAGTTTTTAGGTAGTGTTTGCATTGCTTTCTGGTTGGCGCCACTGCTGTCAGAGAGCACAACTGCAAACCCTGCTGTTTTATGAATAAAAACTTAATTTGTCAGATGCGGCTGAGGGAACTAGTGTATATATCATGTAATAAAGCATATGTTAAACAATCCATATAGCCATGTGACTTCTTTTTAAGCATTCTTTTAGAATATAGAGCTAGGCAAAATGTTAGTCGTATTTTGCTAAATAAAGCCTTTTTCGGTCCTGCATTATTGTTTCTATATATATTCAAACTGTTGAAAGCACTCATGGCATCATATTGTTTAAAGGAAAAAAATTGTCCTTTATTTCTATAACCACATACGAATGTGTTTCGGTCCGAAAACACGTTGATATGTGGTTATAGAAATAAAAGACTATTTTTTTTTCCTTTAAATAATATGATGCCGTGAGTGCTTTCTACAGTTTGAATTTAATTACTTTTGTGAGCACCCGGCAATTGACTCAATGAAAGTTGAGTGCCAATAAATGCTACACACACACATGTGACAGCACTCGTTATTGTATCAAAACGTTGTATTAAAGATTAAAATTACATTACCATGATGTGCACATAATAGCAACGTTTCCGATTTTATTTTTAGTCCATCCTAGGAAGTGACATATCTAGCATTTATTTATGCATCTTACAGGGTTCAAACCATGCCTAACATTTGTATCAAACAAGATATAACTAGCAAAGTTTGTAATTAGCAATCATATACTTTATAGAAACAGATACAAATTGTAATCTTTGTTTAAACCATACGGATGTAAGGAATTCAATTTATTAATCCACCATACCTCCCTCTGTTTTAATCTCAATTCCCGATCGCCCCCTCTCTCTAATGGGGGTACCATTTCTAGCACTGTGAATCGTAATTGCTCTGCTGTGTGTCCCATATTTCCCAATTTATTTGTTGATTTATGTTGTGAGATCCAAGATTTTACCTTTTGAACGGTCTCTCCAACATAAATCCTACCACAAGGGCACACAATCGCATATACTACAAACTGTGTTAGGCAAGTATGATATCCATATATTTGAATTATTTCTCCTTTGTCGGGATGCTTAAAGGTTTTTCCTTTCATCACATATTTACATTGCTCACAATTTAAACAGGGATACATACCATTATTTTTTGTTCCCATACAATCTTTTTGTATGGTTTCTTTGCGCACTAAGGTTCTAGTTAATTTAGGACCAATAGTTCTGCCTCTTTTATATGGTATTAATGGTGGCAAGACAAACCATAGGATATGCTCCACATAATATATACCAATGTTTCTTTAGAATTCCATTCATATGCTTGCTTAATGCATCATATTGGGTGACAAACGTGACTCTGGGGTCTGTTTGTCACCCAATATGATGCAAGCATATGAATGGAATTCTAAAGAAACATTGGTATATATTACGTGGAGCATATCCTATGGTAAGAGTTTGCCTTGCCACCATTGATATCATATAAAAGAGGCAGAACTATTGGTCCTAAATTAACTAGAACCTTAGTTCATATTCTTACATCGTATGGTCTAAACAAAGATTACAATTTGTATCTGTCTCTATAAAGTATATTATTGCTAATTACAAACTTTACTAGTTTTATCTTGTTTGATACAAATGTTAGGCATGGTTTGAACCCTGTAAAATGTATACATGAATGCTAGATATGTCACTTCCTAAGATGGACTATAAAAAAATCGGATTTTGTTCTAACCATTGTACACACAGCTTGAGAAAGAGCCCAAATGGGCTCGAAGCGTTGCTATTATGTGCACATCATGGTAAGTTTAATCTTTAATACAACATTTTGATACAATAACGAGTGCTGTCCAGGACTGTGTTTTTCTATATATTTGAGAGGACTGACCAGAGACTTCATGTAAGGGGCTCAAAAGTAATTGGACAAATTAAAAAATATTCCACTTCTTTGCTTTAATAAACTCCTGGGTTGCTTTGGCTGTATGATTTAGGTCATTGGCCATCTGTATTATGAAACTCCTCCCAATCAATTTGACTGCTGGATTTGAGCCGACAGTGTCTCTGAATACCTCAGAATTCATTTGGCTGCTTCTGTCCTGTGTCACATCATGAATAAAAACTAGTGTCCCAGTGCCACTGGCAGCCATGCACGTCCAAGCCATCACACTGCCTCCTCCATGTTTTATAGAGATGTGGTATGCTTTAGATCATGAGCTGTTCCACACCTTCTCCATACTTTTTTCTTGCTATCGTTTTGGTAGAGGTTGATCTTGGTTTCATCTGTCCAAAAAATGTTTTTCCAGAACTGTGCTGGCTTTTTTAGATGGGTTTTTTTTTTCTAAAGCAAAGTCCAATCTAGCCTTTCTATTCTTGCAGTGCACCCTCTGTATTTACTTTCATGCAGTCTTCTCTTCATGGTAGACTTTGATATTGATACACCTACCTCCTGGAGAGTGTTGTTTACTTGTTTGGCTGTTGTGAAGGGGTTTCTCTTCACTGTGGAAATGATTCTGCAATCATCCACCACTGTTGTCTTTCATGGACATCCAGGTCTTTTTGCGTTGCTGAGTTCACCAGTGCTTTCTTTCTCAGGATGTATCAAACTATAGATTTTGCCACTCCTAATATTGTAGCAATTTCTCGGATGGGTTTTTTCTGTTTTCGCAGTTTAAAGGACCAGTAACGTCAAAAATTTTTACAAAATAATTTGTTAGAATACAACAAAAAAAAACACCAACACAAATTAAAATTTAAAATAGCAAAGCCTTTATTAAGAAATAACTTACAGAAACTCCACTTTCTGTCCTCTTCATAAACGGCGAAAAGGCGACCATCCATCTGCAGCGCTTGATTTCTCCTCCTGGCTATACACTGACAGCGTGTCCTCTGCCCGATCGTCTTCTTCATCCAGCAGCAGTATGAAGGCGATGTCTCCTGCTCCTCCGCTCCAGGAATGCAGCCCTGACTGCCGACCCCTTGCCCACTCCGTCACTGTCAAGGCAGCTGAAACAAAGCAGCCGCAAAAGAATGCGTCCAACACTGAGCCAGCAGGAGGAGTAAATAAAAGTAAATCATACAACCCCGGCAGGTCCGCATTGATTGTATTAGGAGGCTGCGTCTGCACCGCTCCAGGGCGAAAGGCTGTCCCCCCCAAATCCTGCCGTTTCACGATTCAGCCTTCAGCAGCCCAACAGCAGTTTGACAGAGGGAACAGCAGCAGCTGCAGGCGGGGAGCAGCACGGCTCACCAAAAGAAGCTCGTCCTCCTGGAGTTGCCAGCTCAGTGTGGGACGCATTCTTTTGCGGCTGCTTTGTTTCAGCTGCCTTGACAGTGACGGAGTGGGCACAGGGTCGGCAGTCAGGGCTGCATTCCTGGAGCGGAGGAGCAGGAGACATCGCCTTCATACTGCTGCGCGATGAAGAAGAGCTGGAGAAGGCGATCGGGCAGAGGACAGGCTGTCAGTGTATAGCCAGGAGGAGAAATCGAGCGCTGCAGATGGATGGTCGCCTTTTCGCCGTTTATGAAGAGGACAGGAAGTGGAGTTTCTGTAAGTTATTTCTTTATAAAGGCTTTGCTATTTTAAATTTTAATTTGTGTTGGTGTTTTTTTTTTGTTGTATTCTAACGAATTATTTTGTAAAAATTTTTGACGTTACTGGTCCTTTAAGGATGGATTGTTTCACCTGCATGGAGAGCTCTTTTGACCGCATGTTGGCTGTCAAAATCTTCCCCATACAAGCAACCCCCCCTCAAATTAACTCCAGGACTTTTATCTGCTTCATTAACATAGTAACATAGTAAATAAGGTTGAAAAAAGACACACGTCCATCAAGTTCAACCTTTTATATATTTTTTTTAATTCTATCTGCCTAACTGCCAGGTGATCCAGAGGAAGGCAAAAAACCCATCTAAAGCCTCTCCAATTTGCCTCAGAGGGGGAAAATTCCTTCCTGACTCCAAATTGGCAATCGGACTAGTCCCTGGATCAACTTGTACTATGAGCTATCTCCCATAACTCTGTATTCCCTCACTTGCTAAAAAGCCATCCAATCCCTTCTTAAAGCTATCTAATGTATCAGCTTGTACAACTGATTCAGGCAGAGAATTCCACATCTTCACAGCTCTCTAAAAAAAACCCTTCCAAATATTTAGGCGGAACCTCTTTTCTTCTAATCGGAATGGGTGACCTTGTGTCAGCTGGAAAGACCTACTGGTCAATAAAGCATTAGAGAGATTATTATATGATCCCCTTATATATTTATACATAGTCATCATATCACCCCTTAAGCGCCTCTTCTCCAGCGTGAACATCCCCAATTTGGTCAGTCTTTCCTCATAGCTAAGATTTTCCATACCTTTTACCAGTTTAGTTGCCCTTCTCTGTACCCTCATGTCCTGTTTGAGAGATGGAGACCAAAACTGTACGGCATATTCTAGATGGGGCCTTACAAGTGCTCTATACAGTGGAAGAATGACCCCCCTCCTCCCTTGACTCTATGCCCCTTTTAATACAGCTCAAGACCTTATTTGCTTATAATGGATTTGCCTAGTGCAGTCCCATTAAGGGTATAAGTGGCTTGGATATTTTTACATCCCAGGTGCATGACTTTACATTTATCAACATTGAATTTCATTTGCCACTTAGCTGCCCAGATTGCCAGTTTGTCATTGATAATGAAATAAAGGAATTGCCCACACCTGCCCATGAAATAGCCTTTGAGTCAATGGTCCAATTACTTTTGGGGCCCTGAAATGAAGTGATTGTGTTAAAAAAAGGCTTTAGTTCCTCACTTTTTTTATTCAATCTTTTTGTTCAACCCACTGAATTAAAGCTGAAAGTCTGCAGTTCAACTGCATCTGAGTTGTTTCATTTAAAATTCATTGTGGTAATGTACTGGACAAAAAATAGAAAAAAGTCTCTGTCCAAAGATTTATGGACCTAACTGTACACAATAAATTGTTAAAATTAAATTAGTTAACCAATCAGTATACAGTCACACTGTGCAGCATGACATCACAGGTTATAACCCCCTCTCACAGGAGAGGTTGAAATAAACTTTTAGGGTAAGGCCACACAAGGAGATTCGGTGAGATTTTGTCGTCTGGCAACTAATTGCCTCATCTTTTGAGCGACTGTCTCCCCGAACTGCCTCAGCATTTTTCCCCATAGGCTACAATGAAAAGTCGCCTGTGCTAATGCACACGCGGCAATGTGTTTTCTATAGTCGCCCGAAGTTGCCTCCTCTGATACACTCCATTGGATACAAAGGAGTCTATGAGAGATGGTTTTCTGGATAAGTGGGTTTCTGGATAACACATCCTATACGTGTGTGTGTGTGTGTGTGTGTGTGTGTGTGTGTGTGTGTACACATGCGCACAGACTATACATATTTAGGTATACATGAACAAAATAACTAGACCTTGAGATTAATGTAGGCCTGGCTATTATATGTGTCCAAGATTTTATCCAAGCATAAGGCATTCATTAAATCTGCTATTATAACATCACCTCTATGTGAACTGTTTGCACTGCTTCAAGTGAAAGTCCTGTTCTTTAAGTTTAAAGGGCTGTCCCTGTGCCTTTTATTTTTATTTTTTTTTATTTGTAACAACAGTTTAACACATTTGTCCTGCATTGAAATATCACATGGATGAGGTAGAAAATAGGCTAGCAACATTCAATAAGGTCATGACCGCACAGTGGCAGTACCTGGTATCAAAGCCTCAGTTACAATCATAATTGTGTTTAAACACCTTTTTCAGTGTCTATTTTTTTTTTTTATGTGAAAGAATATCTCACTGTCATTAGTGTCCTTTAATTTGTAAGGAGTAATCATTTCATTTGATTCCTCCTACTAGTTTTGTAGCACATCTTAGGGGCAGAGACACATGCTGCTATTTCAGGAGATTAGTCACCCAGTGACAAATCGCTGCTTCTTCGGGCGATTAATCTCGTTTTCCGAAGTTGCGTCACTGGGAAACTTCGGGTGACTTTGGAAAGCCGAAGCGATCAGAGTGCCTCGGGCAGTTCGGGTAAAGATTAGTCGCTCGAAGAAGAAGTGATTTGTCGCTGGGTGACTACACCGGTCTAATTAGAAAATGATCCATATGTTTCACACAGGCAGATATGGACTTCTAAATATTAATGACTGTTCTTTGCATACCTTCTAGAGAGCTTGAGTATTGCATTTAATGAGTTACATTATGCCTTAATTGTTTAGAAATATTTCTCTGCTAATACAAACATAAATTTACCTACCTGTGTACATAGTGTCATGATTGTCTATGGCTGAAACTTTGACCCCTGCCTTTATTTTCTATGCCACAAAATCCCCTAAAAGTAAGGTAAACCCAGGAACAAGATTTTAAGTACATATTCAGACTGATTCAAAATGGGTAAATGTGTTTCTGTGCAAAATATAACTGACTGCATATCTCTTGCTACACTTACTGTTTAGCAAACAGTGTAACTGGAATGGACATTTAACAGCATCTTATGTCCAACAAGCACTTGTGTACAAAGACAGAGTTTTAAATATGAATTTCACATCTCCCCTAATAAATAGATACAGCAACTTCATCAAAGTATTATATAGCTCATAGAAAGCCTTAAATATTAATTGTAGACTTGAATTTGTGTTCACAATTTGGACCATTCAACTTCTACTGTCAGTGCCTGGTATATATAATTGGAAAAACAGAAATATTTTCTAATCATGAGGGTTTTAGCACTTTTCAGAAATTGAAGGTGTAATTTTCAAAACTTTTTTTGTACCCTTGATTATGAAGACCATTTTCTAATGCAAGACTTGCATCTCTTGATTAATTGATAGGATCTTCCACATGTTATAAGTATGGCTTTCCTAAATAATAATACAGTGGGTCATTGGAATAGTTTAATGTCTTGTATGCATGTGATTAAGTGGCTTGTGGAGAATAGTAATTACTCATTTCCATGGATGACCCCTGAGCACTAAAAGGAAAATAAAAACTATACGCATTTTCTGTGCTTTGCAAAAGGTAGCTCCATACTTTAGGAAAGTATAGGTCCTGAAAAATTTGTTCAGATCTTCTTGAATTTTTCCCAAAACAGAGCCTGCAGGAGCATGCGCAGTTGAAGTTATGCCCTGGAACAGCTTCAGCTGCAAAACTTCTGCAGCCTCTGTGTAAGTGGAGCTATTGAAAATAATTAATCAGGCAGAAGGCTGTGCCTGCGAACATCGCTGTGCACCTCTGCATGCGTATGATTTGAAAGGAATAAACTGTTCAGAAAAGTAGCAAGGACGGAGGCCATTTGAAGGGGGACTGGGGTTTAGTTGAGGGTTTAGTTCTCCTTTAAGAACACTGGTTGCGGGAAAATACATTGATTCCTTGTCCTTCAAAAACGATTGCAAAATAGCTGATACAGTAGTGTTTGCCTGTATCTGCAACCTTGTAATGCATTAAGTGTGCACTGATCTTATGCTAGATCTCAACAAGGCACCTGTACCAAAAATATGGAAACCATTGACTTGGAAAATGTATGAAAACTGGGATCTCGGATGGGAGTTTGAAAGTGAAAATGTAAGAAATATACTTTTGTTACATTAATAAGCTTGTGTTTTTCAGCAGACCAACCCTTGGCCATGAGGTTTAATGCCTCCATTCACTGATAGAAGACTCAGGACCTAAATGGCGCAGCATGACTTTGTTCCTGCGTGGCTTAACTTCTCCACACCACAGTCCACCAAGGTATGGTTCTGCAACATGTACAAAGTGTGGTGAATGGGCTGGCTGGGTTTGGAAAACACATTATCAAAATGTAAGTTTAAATTTTAATAAATAAAAACTCAGCCATGTTCTGTTCATTCCTATGGGATTTTTATAAGCACATTTATCAATGGGTGAAAGTTAAAATTCAACATTTGAGAATCCCATAGGAATGCATACAACATGTGTGAGGTGTTTTTTTTTTTTTTTTTTTTTTTTTTTTTTTTTTTATTATTATTAAACTCTAAACTCACATTTTGATAAATCTGCTCCTTGATTATGCTATCATACGCTCTGCTTAATATGTTCTCTCTAAATTGTACGCTTATGCACCAGGACACAATTTTGAGTCCAGCAGCCACAAATAGTTTAGTGTACCCTGAAAGTTTTTTTTTTCCCTGCTGACAGCCAAAACATTTAGATGAGTCTTTGCTGCTTATTGTATAGACATTTAAATGCTATGTAAAAAAAAAAAAAAACGTCCACATCACGATTACTTGTGTACACTGTTATTACAGTTTGAGTGCACAGTTTACTTTGCCTCCTATTCAATTGGAAAAAAAACAGTGCCCACTTTCAATCCGTTCCTATGTTTCAACTCTCAAACTACTGAGACTTCCAAGATATTAGTCATTATATGCAGTCAAACTGTTAATACCTTTATAATGAATTTTGTACTCTGATCTTGTTGTCATTTCCTCCATCTATTTTTTCATCTACCTGCCGCTTTTACAATTTCTATGCTCTTTTACTTTCTTTGCCTCAATACCTGCACCATATCTTGCCTTCTACCTTCACCATTGACTTTTTTTGTTGGTTTAAAAAAAAAAAAAAAAACAAAGTCCATCAAGTTCAACCCCTCCAAATGAAAACCCAGCATCCATAATACACCCCTCCATACTTTCACATAAATTATATATACCCATACTTATACTAACTATAGAGTTTAGTATCACAATAGCCATTCTTAGGGTAAGGGCACACCTGGCAATTCAGGGAGATTTAGTCGCCAGGCTACTAATCGCCTCTTCTTTGGGGCGACTCATCTCCCCGAACGCCTTCCCTCTGTCTTGAGGAGATTAGTCACCAGGTGACTAAATCTCCCCGAATCGCTAGGTGTGCCCTTACCCTTAAAGGCGTTAACTAAATAAGACATCACAACATCACCCGGCAGTGCATTCCACAACGTCACTGTCTTGACTGTGAAGAACCCCCTACGTTGCTTCAAATGAAAGTTCTTTTCTTCTAGTCTAAAGGGGTGGCCTCTGGTGTGGTGATCCACTTTATGGGTAAAAAAGGTCCCCTGCTATTTGTTTATAATGTCCTCTAATGTACTTCTAAGTATAATCATGTCCCCTCGCAAGAGCCTTTTTTCCAGAGAAAACAACCCTTTTGACAGTCTACCCTCATAATTTAAGTCTTCCATCCTTCTAACCAGTTTAGTTGTACGTCTCTGCACTCTCTCCAGCTCATTTATATCCCTCTTAATGACTGGAGTCCAAAACTGCACTGCATACTCCAGATGAGGCCTTACCAGGGACCTAAAAAGAGGTATAATTATGTTTTCATCCCTTGAGTTAATGCCCTTTTTTATGCAAGACAGAACTTTGCTTTAGTAGCCACAGAATGACACTGCCCAGAATTAGACAACGTGTTATCTACAAAGACCGCTAGATGCTTCTCATTTAAGGAAACTCCCAACACACTGCCATTTAGTGTATAACTTGCATTTATATTATTTTTGCCGAAGTGCATAACCTTGCATTTATCAGCATTGAACCTAATTTTCCAGTTTTCTGCCCAGTTTTCCAGTTTAGACAAATCACTGTGCAAAGTGGCAGCATCCTGCATGGAACCTATAGTTCTGCACAATTTAGTATCATCTGCAAAAATAGAAACAGTACTTTTAATGCCCACCTCCAGGTCATTAATAAACAAGTTGAAAAGCAAGGGACCTAGTACAGAGCCCTGCGGTACTCCACTAACAACACTGGTCCAATTAGAAAATGTTCCATTTACCACCACTCTTTGTAGTCTGTCTTTTAGCCAGTTCTCTATCCAGGTACAAATACTATGTTCCAGGCCAACATTCCTTAATTTAACCAGTAAGCTTCTGTGTGGCACTGTATGAAATGCTTTAGCAAAGTCTAAGTAAAGCACATCCACTGCCATCCCAGAATCGAGGTCCCAGCTAACCTTCTCATAAAAAGAAATTAAGTTAGTCTGGCAACATCTATTACGCATAAAACCATGCTGGAACACACTCATATGATTATGATTTGCTATAAAGTCCAGTATCTTATCCTATCTGGTCCTTGCTGTCGCCATCCTCTTCAGTTTAAACTGCTTAGACCTGCCAACTTTTCAGCAGAAATACACTCCCTTGCCACACTGCTGTTTTACTAATGCAGCATTCTATGTTGAATCCATGCTGATCTTGCAACTTGCCTCTGCCATGCTTCTGCCATGCCATAGTAGGGAAAGCTAGCACATAAATTGATTTGACTCCTGTGACCTCATTCTGCAGTGTTTAGAATGGGACTCTAATATTTAGCCTCTTAGAGTAGAAACCTAACCCTTGCATTTTTTTTCTCCATAAAATGAATTGTGTGATTTGGCGAGAGGAAGCAGGATGGCAGTGAGGGTAAATCATAGAGTAAAAAAAATAAGGGATAGAAGAGAGAAGGAAGGAACTGGAAATGTAGACAAATCATTGATATTTTAGGCTGAAGGCACACTAGTAGATTATTTGCCCATGATAAATTTTCACTACCGCAAATGCTTTCCCATTGACAATAATTCATGCTGGTGGGAAACATGCACATTGCTTCGGTTTTGCAGAGTAGCCCGATGTTTCCATGCAAGGAGTAGGTATGTTTTCACACCTGCAAATGATTTCCCATTGGCAAGAACGTAAATCGCTGGAGAGTAGTTGCTTGCTGTAGAGCAGATTTATCATAGGCAACTAATCTCCTAGTGTGACAGCCCCCTTTTTTTTTCGTTTTTTTTTTTTTTTTTTTTTTTTTTTTTTTTAATACATATTACCTGTTCAATAAACATAACTGTGTGTATAAAATATTGTTGTAGAAGGTCTTTGCACCAGTTCCTGTAAATAGTTTGTGCTAAATATTTTGCGCACTTAAAAACCATAGTAACAGATATGCACTTGTTTTTTTTTATCTCTTCCATTAGAGTTCTACAGGCGTTGTTGAGAAACATGGTGAACACCATCCCAGGGGTGAGGGACGTTTAGGAGTGAGTCGCAGGAGACATAACTCTTCTGATGGATTCTTCAACAATGGACCCCTCAGAACCACAGGAGGTAAAGAGGTGGAATAGGGTCTTGTTTGCAAATGCACTCTGAACATGCTTCCTTTTAGAATGCAGAATGGTGTCGGATTGGCAGATTACATTTTACAAGTTTGATGCAGTCACCTGGGTCAAAATATAATGATGCTGATGCAAGTGCGTAAACTACATGGAAGGTTTGCCATCCTACGCACCACTGTCGGAAGGAAACACTGCATGCTGCATTTTCATACGACGAGATAAAAGCTGATGGGGTCTGACCAACTTTTTTTCCCATTGAAATACTTTGACTGTCAAACTACAGCATCCAAACTATCTGATCCAACTTCCATTCTAGCTATGGGGATCAGATCTTATAGGATCCAACCTGTTTGAAGATCAGGGTGGGGCCCTTTCCAACTTTAAAGAACCTGTGATCTCTTGCTTAAAGTCCTACCTCTAAAGCCTCTACTCCATTATATACCCTTCTGTGCTGTATCCCAGAAATGGCCATTAAATAACCCACATGACAGTACTTTCTAAGAGGCCGAAGCATTGCCTCCATTTTCAGTGCTTTTGTCTCCCACAAAAACAAAAGCTTACATTCACATTTTCCAATATTGTTTAGGTCACCAAGTGCTCGCCTTTGCCATAAATCTTTACAGCAACTCTGGCACTAAAACATTCCAGTCAGCCAATTACTTAGTTTTGTCAGTGCTGTGCTCACCCCCTCACACATATTTCCCCCCAAAATGTTTTCAGATACAGATAATTACTGCATAATCTGACACTAACTATGAACAGTGTCATGGATGAATGGTTGTTACTGGGGAGACTGAGGAAGTGGGCAGGGGGGAAGGAATGTGCATGCAAACTCAAGGTGCCCAACCGCCCATTGTTGCTATGTCCTTCAGAGCTAAGTTGCATGTTCTAATGTATTTGATTAACTAATTGAGGTAGAGAACTGGCAATGTGTTAGCCCTGAATTACGGTTAAAATAAATTTACTGAAAGTTTCAGAGCAAGTACCCCAGCAAGCTCGTTGTGCACATGTGTGAGCTATGATCGGGGTCCTCCAATTGGCTAGCCAGACTGAGCATATCGGGACCTGCAAACAAGTTTTTTGGCTGCTATCAGCTACTGCATGAGGGAAACTGTTGTGCCCTCTGTTAAATTTAGACAAGTTTTTAAAAACTCTTTCCTGCCCGAACCACAATCTCAAAGGGCACCAATCAACTAAAATCATTTACTAAGTAAATACACTATGTGAAAGTTCAATAAATGCGATTTTTAAAACACTTAGAATTGTTTGTTTAATGTAAATCATCAGCTCACTATACCTTCTGCAAGATTTTCACTGCAGTTCTAGCTGAGGCAGGCATCTTGGATTTCCTACCTATAGCTTTACAGCCAACAACCACTCTGAAATCTCGCATATGCTCAGTTGAAATTCCTTGGTTGCTTAGCAACCCTTCTAAGCGGTTTTTAAATCAACCAAACCTCTGTGTTAACTGCTATTCAGTGGTACTGCCACCTTCTGAAAATTAGTGTGTGCCCTTCATTTGCATAATAACATCACCAGCAGGGGACAAGATCACGTGATACTTCTAGTGGAGGAGTTTACTAAAACAAGGCATTCTGGATAGAATACTCAAGGCAGAGCTACAATCTGAGCATGCTCTTGAAATTTGCATGTTATAGTCACAGTATGGACTCCCTCAGTATAAGAACCCATTTGACAAAGTAAGGGATTTTTTAAAACCTGCAGTTTTTCTTTAAAAAAAACTGAATATGTAGTTTGATTAAATGTGTTTGGGTTGTACTAGTCAGATTGTTAGATTTTGGCGGTGATAGGTGCCCTTTAAGTATGATTTTTATATTTCTTTTATCCGTTACAGTAATATAGATAGTAACAACTGACCTCCTTATAGGGGTTGCTCACCTTTCAGTTAACTTTTAGTATGTTGTAGAGAGGGATATTCTGAGACAAGTTGCAATCGGTTTTCATTTGTTATTATTTGTTGTTTTTGTTATTTAGCTTTTTATTCAGCAGCTCTCCTATTAGCAGTTTCAGCGGTCTAGTTGCTACGGTCCAAATTACCCTAGCAACCATGCACTTATTTGAATAAGATGCTGGAATATAGATAGGAGAGACCTGAATTGAAAGATGAGTAATAAAGTAAAGTAACAATACATTTGTAGCCTTACAGAGCATTTGTTTTTTTTAGATGGGGTCAGTGACCTCCATTTGAAAGCTGGAAAGAGTCAGAAGAAGAAGGAAAATAATTAAAAAAAAAAAAAAAAAAATATATATATATATATATATATAAAAGCAAGATCAACTGAAAAGTTGCTTAGAATCAGCATTTCTGTAACATACTAAAAATTCACTTGAAGGTGAACAAGCCCTTTAAAACATGTACCAAATTCCTAAATGTAACCATACAGGGCAGTTTCTTTTGATGCTTTCTCTCCTTGTTTTATTATAGATTCCTGGCACCAGCCTTCTCTCCTGCGCCATGACTCTGTGGATTCTGGTGTTTCTAAAGGCACTAACCTTGGAGCACAGCCTGGTTGGTATGGAGTATCACGTGGGCAAGATGGTAACATGCCGAGAGGAGGAGGAAATGGAACAAATGGGGCAGGAAATGCAGGCCATCGGCATCGTAATGGCAATGCCCTATCTCGTAAAAACCCATCCTTGCAGGAAAAGCAGCCGCCCGAGGCCAGAGAGGAAAAGAACGCGGAAAGAAAGAAGCTGCAGTTTGAAGAAGAAGATTTTGTATGTTGGAGACATTTTTGCTATAGTTTTTGCTTCCTAGATAATTTGTTATATTTGTGCAACAGTAGACCTTTATCATTAGAAACATTTGATAGGTTGAGGATAGACGGTCAGTTTAGTAATTTCAGGTAACAATTAATTACAAAAGCAGACCTAGCAGCGAAAAACAATCCGCATGACCTATAGGCAACTTTTAATGTACCGTTTCTTGGTAATGCGAAGTGCCGATGGCGGAGCTCGGCACAGCGTCTCAGACTGGTCACTAGCTCTGGCGAGACTTCGGCAACTCATCTGAAGATTCCAATATAGAAAGCAAATGACTCGCATATGGAGCGCAGACCAATTCATGCCGAAGACGCCTGTTATGATATCTATGCAGGTTTATTTCTGCATACAGTGTACAGTACCCTGTATGCAAAAATAAAGCCACATTGATATCATAACAGGCGTCTTCGGCATGAATTCGCCTGCGCTCTGTATGTGAGTCATTTGCTTTCAACTATTAATGTACGTTAATATTTTGAAGAGTAGGCTTTTAATGTCTGTATCACTTAGGCTAGGGCCACACTAGGCGATAGCGCCGCGATTTGACTCGCGGCGACTTTTCGCCGCGACTTTTAATCCGCAATCGCTGGGGAAACTTTTGCGCTGGCGTCTATGGGGAATCGCGAAAAATCGCCAGCGTAAAAACACACACGGCGATCTTTTTTCTACTGTCGCTCGAAATTGCCTCGCTAGGCGATTTCGAGCGACAATAGAAAAAAGATCGCCGCGTGTGTTTTAACGCCGCGATTCCCCATAGACGCCAGTGCAAAAGTTTTCCCGCGATTGCGGATTAAAAGTCGCGGCGAAAAGTCGCCGCGAGTCAAATCGCGGCGCTATCGCCTAGTGTGGCCCTAGCCTTAAAAGTGCTTTGAATGCTTAAGATCTGTTGATTCCCTTAGATTCTTAATTGGCCTTTATCACCAATAAAATGAAGGATCTTCATGTACACGTGAATATAATTTATACCCTTCTCTTGTAAAAATGTTATTTGCCTCATAAGGTCTATTTCCAGTTAATTAACTTAATACTGTGTTAACCATAAACAAGACAGTAGGTATTTATCTACACATATTGGAGGGTTTTTTCATCTATCAAATAATTAAAAATGTTATTTATCATTATAAATATTTACAAGTCAAAAGACCACTAGTGAAAAAAATATATAGTGTGTGTTTGTTCAGCAACAAGTACATAAAAATTTGGAAAAGTTAAAGTTGTACTTTGTTCAAGTATGGTTTTTAATCAATATCACTGCATTCTTAACAGCTTATCTTTTAACTGCTAAGCAAGGAGAGTCCACGGCTACAACTGAACTTATTTTGCTTTTATTGCAGCCATCTTTAAATCCTGAAACTGGCAAGCAAGTTATCCAGAGCAAACAGACTGGGGCCCTTACAGGAGTTTGGGGTATTTTATGCTAAGTTTTTTTCTACAAATATACGCACACCTAGTTTAAAACATATAGGACATTGGTAGCGGAAGGTTTTTAACATTTGCCCCCATGTTTGCTCATTCAGTTCAATGTGCAGAATGTACTCTGTCCACTGAATGAGTAATCAGTCAAGTAAATAATGTTTGGCTTTTTTATGAATACATATTCGTGATATTGCACAAATCATTGCCTTTAGCCACAAGTAAATATAGTTCAACTGTGAAAAACAATGTTTTTACTAAGATGTTATAAGCCATAATTTTGCTTGCATGGAGTGTACTATTTCTGATGTATTTCTTGAAACAACAGAAGCATTGTTATGCTTTATGCCTGAAATTCTGGTATACATGCAGGATCAGAGCTGTCAAATAGGATCAATTACGCTTTATATAAATGGCTCATCATTTACTACACTGCTGTTCGGTATGCATGAGGATGATTCATTTTTGATAACTAGTCTTAATTGAGACAAAATGTATGCACTGAATTTATAAACCATATAAATATATGAACTTCTGACCGAAAATGCAAAATCTCAGTAAATGTTATGCCAAAAATGTAATTGTAGTATAGTATTCTTTTTTGATGTCTTTAGCAGGTCAGATTCATGTGGCTGGGCTCCTTATTAGTCATTTCTCCAATGTCTGCTTGGGGGACACAGGGAACCATGGGGTATGGCTGTTGCCACTAGGAGGTAGGACATGACCAGATGAAAACAAGCTCCTCCTCCACTGGCTATACTCCCCAGCAGGCGGAGCCTAGGTCAGTTTTTTGTTGTGTCCTCAGGAGGTTAAGATATATCTCTCTTCACTGCAAGTGTTTGTCAGTTTTCTGACATTTGGAGATGTTCAAGGCACCTACACTGAGTAGCATGCCCTCATCTGTCGTCTCCCAACATGGGAACTGTGCCTGGGGTCTTCAGTGCTGAACAGCTTGACCATCCAGCATAACAACCCTCTCTCATTATATATAGGAGGAGTCTGACTGGCCAGGACACAGACGATTCAACACCCAGGAGGTTACGTATCAAGCAACCCTCGGGGCCCTCCCCCTCTCACAGGGCAAGGCAAATTGCACTGGAGCTTAGTGCAGGTGAATACCCTTTCTCAGGACTTCACTGACAGGAAGGGTAACCAGTTAGATTCCTCCCCGAGGCAGACCGATTGAGCGCAACATACCAGGCACCGGTCGACCCAGCAGCAGACCATTGGGGAGAGCAAGGTCCCTTGAAATTTGCGCCCGCAGGGGATCCAATTCCTGCTTCCACCCACACAGACCAGACCTCTCAAGGGCAAGTGGCGCCCACACAAGCAGACCCTCCAGCAGCCTCGGGTCAGTCCATCACAGACTGGGTAGCACATTAGCAAACTAGCTCTATGTCTAGACAAGCTTCTCTCCCACCTAGACAATCAGAAGGCAGAGAGGTTTGGCTCCAGGGGGTCTAAGCGCAGGGCACCTTCCCCATCAGACGACAAGAGTACCAGTAATTCCAGGGACCCTTCTCCTACACCCTCAGAGGGGGAGGAAAGGCTATGCTTATCAGAGGGTGAGTTATCCCATAATTGTACGCTCTCTTGCAAATCTGAGCTCTCTTCCGAAGCAGTAGATGCATTAATAACTTCAGTCCTGGAAAACCTTAACATACAGGAACCGGAGACTAACACTGATGTCTCCAAAGGACTGTTTAAGAGAAACGGCAGATCTTCACCCTCCTTCCCAGCGCACTCCCAAATTGAGCAGATAATCCAAAAGGACTGGGATGAACCCGAAAGTCGTTTTCAGCCAAACCACAGGTTCCTCAAGCTCTATCCTTTTTCTGCAGAAACCATTGAACCACCCTCCATGGATGCTCAGCTCAGAGTATCCTGATGAAGGGAGGTTGTACCCCCCCGAAACGTTGATATTGGTGGTGTAAACAAATAAAAATAAGGGGCACTTTCCCCACTGCAGAAAATTTGTGTGTGTGTGTGCGGATCCGTCTACAGGGAGTGGCCCATGTGGCACCACCATTCAAAGCACCTTTGCCAACATGGGATTTCGAACTAGTCTTAAAAGTGATCCAACGGGCACCAGTGGAACCAATTGCATCAGTACCACTTTAGTGGGTCACATGGAAGACTGTATTCCTAATTGCGATTGCCTTGGCGAGGAGGGTGCCAAGTTGAGCGCCCTATCGTGCAGAACTCCCTTCCTCACCTTCCATCCTGACAGGGCAGTACTTCGTACTGTGCCCTTCTTTCTACCAAAAGTGGTCACGGCCTTCCACATTAATCAGGAGATAACCATCCCTACATTCTGTCCATTGCCAGCAAACACCAGGGAAGCAGCTCTATGTACCTTTGGTCCAGTTCTTCCCCATAAATTCTATTTACACAGGGTCAGCGACATTCGCAGAGCAGATTCCCTATTTGTCCTCAGTTCTGCCCCACAACGGGAATAGTCAGCCTCAAAAGCTTGCGTCTCCATATGGATCAAGCAGGCGATTCAGCAGGCTTACACAGAACAAGGACTGGCTTACACAGAACAAGGACTGACTCCTCCAGACAAGATAAAGGCTCACTCCACTAGGGGTACAAGCATGACCTGGGCCTTTCGAAATCAGGCCTCAGCAGAACAGCTGGGCAAAGCAGCCACATGGACTTCAATCCACTCTTTCACAAAATTCTGCCATACTTTTGCGGCACAAGACACGCTTCGGCAGAAAAGTGCTCCAAGCCACAGTGGCTTACACTTAAGGCCTCTATCCCAGCTCCATAAAAATGGGACAGCTTTGGTACGTCCCCATGATTCCCTATGTCCCCCAAGCAGACATTGGAGAAAAAGAGATTTTGTGTACCCACCGTAAAATCTCTCTAGTCACTTGGGGGACACTGCTTCCCTCCCTGTATGGAAGCTCTCTTCTGTTTTCAGTTTACATGCGTGATAAGTTACAGTTATATACTTAATATTATGGTTCAATTAAAACCTCCTTCGTTCCTCTTTGGGACAAACTGACCTAGGCTCTGCCTGCTGGGGGGTATAGCCAGTGGAGGAGGAGCTAGTTTTCTTCTTCTCGTGTCCTACCTTCTAGTGGCAACAGCTATACCCCATGGTTCCCTGTGTCCTCCAAGCGACTAGAGAGAAAGCAATCATTTTTATTCCTATGCATGGGATATGTTGTGGACATTCTGATGTTAGTGCTCTTAAAACAATGGGCAGCAGCAGATTGCGTTTTCTCTGCTTGCATATATGCACCAGTGGAGGAAATGCTGTGTGTGCCCCTAGCCATATTTGTGTTTTTGACCGAGAAATTCAAAAATATAATTTGTTATCTAATGAATGTAAACCAATCCCTTTTTGTAGTTATGTTTTTTTCCTTCTCCAATTACAGAAAATCCTCCCAGTGCCAAGCAGCCTCTCAAGATGCTGGTCATCAAAAAAATCTCAAAGGAGGATCCATCAGCCTTTTCTGCTGCATTTGCAACTCCAGTACCCCATATTTCTAATGGCTCAAACAAAACCAACCCATCTGGACCAATTGTGTACAAAAATTTGGTCCCTAAACCAGCAGCTTCTTCAATAAAGGTACTACTGCTATGCTCTCAATATTTTACTAATTAATGAATGTGTTAATTTATATGGCATAGAGGGTTGAAATATTTGGTTTCAGACAAGTCCTGAGTTCTGTAGTACAGTTATGCTGATCAAGTGTTTGCCATTTCTAACAAAAGCATATATTATTTAATAAATAATGTTACAAATAGTTTTTATTATTATTATTATTTATTCGAACTATGGCGAAAATGAAAATTTAATATAAGTTTCATCGTACTGAAATGAGAAACTTTCTGAATACAATCAATTAAAAAATTCTGTACCATTTCTGAAATAATCAAGTTTATCTTTACCATTCCTCTCTCAGCCTCAGTTTCTCCTCATTCTCTCTTTATGAAGGAGTTTGGTGTCAAGACATTCATTGACAGTTAGATCCAATATATCTTCATGGGGGGCTCCTTTTGCCTAGAACAGTGCTGTCCAACTTCTGTGGTACAGAGGGCCGGAATTTTTCTGGTCTACATGGTGTAGGGCTGATAATGGAAGCCAGTGTTATCCACTCCCTTTTTAAACCACACCCACTTTATACCACACCCGTTACCCCATGTCCGCATTTATAGCACACCACAAAACCAAATGGTTGGTGCTCACTGCAGAGATATGACTCATATGTGAAAAAAGTTGTCATATTAAGACATATCCTTAAATCAATATACCTCCTCCTCCTCTCCTGTGGTTAACACAGCACTGCCAGCACATGATTAAACACCTTAGGGCCCCCTAACGATAATTTTCAAATGCTAACGAATCCCCAGAATAAATACCAAGTTTATGTTTCACAGACAGAGCAGGGCACACACACAGGTAGCACAAGGAAGGCAGACTATGGCAGACACTGGCAGAATATGGCATAGAGAGTATGGCACACCCAAGGAGAATAGGACAGGCAGAGTATGGCGCGCACACACAGGGAGCATAGGGCAGACAAACTAAGGCACATATAGTGAGCATAGAGCAGGCAACGTATGACACACACAAGGAGCATAGAGCAGGAAAAGTTTGGCACACACAGGGAGCATAGGGAAGGCAGAACAGAGCAGGAAACATGGAAACCCATCAGAACCACTCTAAGATGTACTACATACAGTGACAGTGCTGGTGCCCTATTAGCATTTTGACTAAAGTGTGAGCAATGTGGGCAGTTTCAGTCCGGGTCTCAGGTGTGAACAGTACAGGGATTTAGGATGTGAACAATAGAGGTGTCACAGGTGTGAACAATACAGGGAATTCCGGTCTGAATCTGAGGTTTAAACAATGCAGCGGCAAATGAATCTCTGTACCGATACCTTTTAAAGCTTTCACATGGTAAACAGACACAGCAGGTAGACTTTCATGTGGGGGCCACACAAGGGACGGAGGCGAACCGCATGCGGCCTGCATGGCCTGCCAGTTGGACAACCTGGGCCTAGAAGATGTATTAGAGCTCACTCCAGCCAGACATCTACATTCAGGATGTGTTTAAAAGGCAGTTATTTTGTTAAATTTTGTTTGACCAGGAATCCGTTATTTGAGTGAGCGCTAATACATCTAATTGGAAAGGAGACCCCCCTATATGATATATTGGATTTAACTGTCCATTATTATCTGACACCCAACTGCTGCATGAAGAGAAACAGATGCTGTGAGAGGAATAGTGAATATAAACTTGATTATTTCAGAAACCGTACAGAATGTTGAATAGTATTTAGAAAGTTTCTTATTTCAGTATGAGGAAGCTTGTTAAATTTTCATATCACAAGAGTTCCCCTTTAAATTAAATATTTACAATAACAGTTCATTGTTGAAGTAGTGCATTGGTAAATATCAAAGATCATCAGAGGGGGTTGGAATAGAACATGCCCCTTCTCGCAGATTTAATCTTGTGTTGCCTGTGTCCAATTATTAACAATTACAGGCAGTCCTTGATCGTACTAGAGCTATAGAATTTTTTGATAACCTTTTTAAAACTTATTTCGCAACAGTCCATTTGGCCACTTATCATTTTACATAAGTTTTTTGAATTGTGATCCTGTTGTGCGGGGGGTGCCCCAAGGGCATTGTGCTAATTATCTTTTTAAGCTCTGTACGGTATTGAATTCAATCTTTTATACTTCTTCTTTCTCAATATTCTTAAAGGTACTCGGTTTTGTGGTTTTTTAGGAAGTCTAATTCTCTTAATAATGACAGTATAAGGTAATCTTGAGACCACAGCCCGGGATACTTTGACATCTTAGACTTTGTGGTGTCCCGTAGTTAGCAAAAATCTGAGACAGTTTATTTGGGACAACTCCACCTCTCTTATATTCCTTTTCCAATGCATTTCATGAATTCAACCAAGAGTTTAATTAATTGTCGATATCAATTCATTGTATCGTTATAATTAATTATCCTTTGATTTTCTAATACTCACTAAATAATACTTATATAATTAATTAGATTAGGAATTTGGGCTAAATTTCAATCTGAGTAGATCAATTTTACAAGCATGTGGCACTTTCTCACGTTTTGACCAGAAGCTAGTATAAAATCAAAGAGTTAACTGAATGAACTAAGCTTACATGGTCAACATAATTAAGAGTTTCCAAATCTGGTGAAAGGATTATTCACTGAGGTTAATATATAATTTATTATTCACTATTTATAAGCACAATGCACTTTTTGTAAAAAGGTCTCTGAATTAATCAATAACTGAAATCAAGGGTTTGAATACCTGTTGGGTATAAAAAAAAAGGTATTGATTATGAACATTTAATGAATTTAAGGTGATTAATTTAATGAATTGATGAATTGGTAATAGGAGTCATTCTAAACGTTCTAATTTAAGTGTGAATTATATGGGGTACTTTTCTCTTTTACTTCTATACAATTACAAATTCCCCAATATTTTCCAGAATTGAGGATTTATTTAGATACTGGACGGAGATTGTTTAGATTATGCAGGGAGCCATTTTCTTGCTATTTGCATTCATGCTGCTACTAAAAATAAATAAATAAACACATAAACCTGATAGTCTTCTGGTTCACTGCAGTCCTGTAAATACCGGCACCATTTCCTTACAGGAATATCTGCTGTTTTGCATTTGTGAGTACTGTGTGATGAGATATAAATATTAAGGACATTGAAACATTTTGTGCCTTAAGCTACTAAATATGCCTTACCCTTTAAACAAAGCAAATATATTTAAGATGGCCAACTACGTCAGTCACCCCCAGTGGGGATATTAATGTGTGATTATGTATTGAACTGCTTTGACACTTGTGTAGTATTTGTTATTCGGTAGAAAATATTTAATTTACCTTTTAAAATATATTTTTCATGATACCAAGGTTTGGTCCATATGCGTGCCTGTCATCCTCAAGCTCACTATCACCAGCATCATATTAATTGTGTGATGTTGGGAGGGTAACAAGCAGCTCTGGATGGATGTTAGCAGATTGTTAGCTTTGCATCCACTGAAGCAGCCCTGAAAAATTAATTTTCCAGTGAAATGAGGTTCATTTTAATTATGTCCATACAAGCTGCAAGTCTAATAACATGGTTAAATAAATGACTTTAATATAGTGCAGAGTTACCCAGCAGTGAGATCGGCATGTATCTCTGTTGCAGTCTGGTCCCTGGAAGTCCAATGGCCGTGAATCCAAATCTGGCTTGTTTTTTTCCAACCGAGATTCTGCCTTCACCAGCCCAGTTTTGGCCACCAAACCAGTAGTGCAGGCTCCAGCACCTCTATTTTCTACCCCAAAAGAGGTAAGGAGCAAGTGTCCTCTTCCTTGTACAGATATATGATTCCATTGAAAACCCATTATCCGGAAAGCTCCAAATTACAGAAAGGCCATCTCCCATAGACACCATTATAATCAAATTCAGATTTTTAAAAATGATTTCCTTGTAGTAATAACAGTACCTTATACATCTTCCCAATTAAGATGTAATTAAATTAAAACTATACCCCTCAAAAATGTAGGTCTCTTTACAAGTCTATTGCATAAAACAACTCATATGTAAAACCCTGCTTCATGTAAATAAACCATTTTCATAATATAATTTTAGTAGTATGTGCCATTGGGTAATCATAAATAGAAAATTGCCATTTTAAAAAATAAGGGCCACCCCCTGGGATTGTATGATTCACGGTGCACATAAACATACCAAACAAATATACTTGTTGGGTCACATGAACCAATTAACAGACAGAGTTGTGTCTTTTGAATCAACACTTATTCCTTTTACAGTTGTAGTATTTCTGGTCAGGTGATCTCTGAGGCAGCACACAGACCATCACAAAATGGTGGATTAAGGCAAGAGATGTAAACGGCCAATATTTACTTAAATATATATTCCAATTTGATAAGATTCTTTAATATGCCACTTAATTTGATATAAATGATCTGTTGCTCAAGTATTCATTTTAGGGGTATAGTTTTCCTTTAATCCTTATTGGATGCAAAACAATCCTACTGGGTTTAATTGATGTTTAAGTAGACTTAAGGTGTGAAAATATAAATTACGGAAAGATTCCTTATCTGGAAAACCCCAGGTCCCGAGCATTCTGGATAACAGCTCCCATACCTGTATTTTTTTTTTTTTTTTTTTTTTTTTTTTTTGCAGTATCCAAACAGAGTAATTGTAATTTTATTTTCTTGCTCGAGCATAATCTCCAGATTGAGAATAGTTTTTTCCAGTTGTTAGACTACAAAAAAGTTTGCTATCAAATGCATATAATATAACTTATATAACTTAAATAATTTGGAAGTTTTTCCCCCCTCTGTACAAAACCGGTAAAGAGTTGCATAAGTGTTGCTAAATTGTAAATGAAAGGATTCTATTTATATTTTTTGCAGGGCACCGCCAGTGTAACACCTCCTTTAGAGCTTGGCATTTCACGACTTACTAGAATGACTCGGCGCACCCCTGACAGAAAGAGTGAGTTTCTCAAAGCACTGAAGGATGAACAAGACATGGATCCAACTGAGGACAGAGATGGTGATAAACTAGAAGATGTAAGAAAATTACAGATTTGTTTATATTTGTCTTCTCTTTTATATCCAACGTAAGCCTACATAACATCTCTCTCTGGTGCGACATAGAAAACCCAGTTCAATAGTCTCGTACGAGAGAATCATAAAATGCTCCTTATGTTAACCACAAACATGCTCTAGTCAACAGGTTTATCACATACGTGCTCTAGTCAACAATTTTTCAGATCTTCTGTGTAGGGTGTCGAGGCACTTAAAGTGGACCTGTCACCCAGACATAAAAAAGCTGTATAATAATAAATGTCCTTTTCAAATTAAACATGAAACCTAAATATTTTTTTTATTCAAGCATTCATAGCTGTTGTAAACTAGTTTAAAAATCTCAGCTGTCAATCAAATATCGCCTGCCACTAGGCATAGAGGCAGCAATAACTTTCACTTTCCATTCAGGACTAGATGTCACTGCTCTCCCCACATTCTCTTCATCGTTTAATTGTGTAGCCAGGGCATGGGGATGGACATCGGGTCCCCCACTCTGGTGCTCAAACAAGATTCTGAGATGATGCAAGGCTTGTCTTAATAACAGTGTCCACAAAATGGCTCCTGCCTGCTTGTTATAATTAATTCCCAGACGGAAGGAAACAAGATTCAAAAATGTTTTACACTGTAATTAAAGTTCATTTTGCTTGACTAACATGATAAAATAGAATTTGGAATTATTTTTATGTGTGACGGGTCCCCTTTCAAATGTTATACTATAGTTAAAGGGACAGTATATACTCCTTTTCGCCATTAGCTTAATGAATAGGGCTTGTGCTGAACATACTTATTTGCCTATTGTTTTAATTAAGATCTATTAGTATTTTCTGTTATTTCTGTCGCTAAACCATAATATGAAGCCAGTTTTACTATAGTACAGGTATGGGACTGTTATGCAGAATTCTCTGAACCTGGGGTTTTCCAAATAAGGGGTATTTCTGTAATTCGGAACTGCATACCTTCAGTCTACTAAAAATTATTTAAAAATTAAATAAAAATAACCCAATAGGATTGTTTTGCCTCCAATAAGGATAAAATAACTCGTTCTTTATTGTAACCAAGATGTATTGTTTTATCATTACTGAGAAAAAAATGATTTATGTTTAAAAAAAAAAAAAAAGAATATGTAATTCTCAAATGACGTCTATGGTATATCCTGTAATTCTGAACTTTTTGGATAATGGGTTACTGAATAACAGATCCTATACCTGTACTTTCTGTCACTTCTGGTCCAAAAGAACTAATAACCAGTCCCCTTAAAAGCCCGAATGATGAGCTACTCAAAGGCTGCTGCTTAGATAAGGGAGAGGTTGGTTTACTCGTAGACGGGGAGCTCAAAACAAATTGACCTGTTAATAAAGCAAGTGGGTGGTGAGTTCAGTGAACATAGCCCAACCTTCAAATTGATGCACAAAATTAGGAAAATGTTTGTTTTAAATTAAAACAATAGGCAAAATGTTATGTCAACATAAGTCCTATTTAGCCCAAAGATATATTTAGGTGTATACTGTCCCTTTAAAAGCCAGCCAAGGACTATCAATAATCTCTGGATTTTGGGTTCGTCCTGCTTGCCTTCAGCCCCACATAGCAGTTAGTGTTTTAAATAATTCTGTATTGTTTTGTGTAGAGTAAAACTTTCTAATCCTGCATATGTTTCTTACGTGTTCAAGGTGCAAATGCAGAGCCCTTCAGAACTGAATGACATGGAGGGAGAGCAGATTGAAGAAGGTTGCCATCACAACGGCATCTCTGGTTCTCAGGAAGAAAGCCACGAGAGACTGTCATACTCACTGGAAGCTGAGCACAGGTATATTTACATATATTTCAGTATATAGCCTAAGTGCAACAGTCCTTCAACACATTTATATATACTACTACTATATAGATTTACATATATATTTACTTACCCACATTTTATTCTTATTCTGGTTCTCTACAAACGTCTTTTCTTGTGCCTGTATATGCACTTGATTATTTTACAGTTGCCCTGATCCTTCCCTACATGTTACTGATATATCTTGTTTTGGTGGAATGTTACATTGCTGTTGACTTGCTGCAAATCTATAAAATACTTGCTGCTTCTTTCATAGATTTTGCAGTGAATGGTGATGCTGTATAACAGTCCTTTTCATAACAAGTGTGTAATATACAGTACATTAGTGAAATGTCTCTATGGGATAAGCCTAAAATTTCATTCAACAACTTGATTACTGCATACAATCTTGTTTAGTTCTATTCAGGACATCCTACTCCAGTTGTAAACAGATGGTGCCTGTAGTAGAATAATAAAGTACCCCCTCTTTTAAATTATATAGTGAATAAAGCACCCCCTCTTGTAAAATATAAGGATTTTATAAGTTACTGAGGAGTTTCATGACCATATAAAAACACGAGGCCGAAGGACGAGTGTTTTTATGCAGGTCATGGAACTCATATTTTGCAACTGGGTGTACTTTATTATAATACACAAGTTTCAGTGAGTCATGTGACAGAAATGTGTGTGTGTATAGAGGGGTGTCATGATTAGCCATTAGCTTCATGCATTTCCTTTATTTTAGATTATTGAAAGAGATGGGATGGGAGGAGAATGATGAAGACTGTTTGCCACTAACTGAGGAAGAGTTACAGGAATTTCAGATTAAGTCTCAGCAGGTAAATATTGTTTTTCTGTTAACATTTACTGTTTTCCAGTCGGTTTTCTGTTTATATCTGGTATATAACCGTTGAGTACATTTTTGTACCTATTTTCTTTATACCCGAAACATGCAGATGATGGTTTTGCATTATACCATATCGCCTCCGGTTCTTCATAGAGTTTCTCCTCCCAGAAAAGCATTTTGGACAAATTTCAGTTGAAAATATTAAAAATTATGTGTTTTTTTTTCTGTATAGGATCTAACTTATAAATGTGTTCAAAAGGCTGGAGTATCAATTAGCCTATCCCTTGCACAAGCGAAAGGGCGAGTCTACCCCAAAATAAAAAAAGATAATTGTAAGCAACTTTCCAATGTACATTTATTACAAATTGTCAGTTCTTTTAAAGTTATTTGCAAAAAAAAAAAAAATTGCCATTGTAAGCTGCCTAAGCTTAACTCCTGGTTGTTCCTTTTTAAACAATGTTGCAAAAGTCTTAGTTCCCCAGCAAAGACAGATCTGTTAATCAGCTGACTTGTCTTACATTGTATCAACAGTCTGAGCCACCAGGGCAGAGAATAGAAAGGGACAGAGAAACACTGCTTTCAACAACAATATATATATATATATATACAAATAACTTAAAAACCATTAGAACATTTGTAATGAATGTATATTAGAAATTCGGTTTTCTTTTATTACGCCAAAAAATAAAAATTTTGGGTTGACGTTGCCTTTAATATTGTATGGCTCGTAATGGCACACAGAAAATTATGAGCATACAAATGCAGTTGGAATCCTATTCACTTAGAATAGAAAACAGCCTTTCTCTTGCCTAATTGGGGGACACAGGCACCATGGGGATGAAGATCCTGCAGCTGGAGACTGGACACTAAATAGTTAACTTTAAACTCCTCCTCTTCCTGCTCTGGGCTTCATCCCCTGCCTCCTCCTACAATCTCCAGTTTCGTTAGTGTCCTCAGAAGGAGAAGACACATAGTTAGTGGCTGGAGCAATTGATCAGGACTGCGTGTTAGGATCATGCCACATTATGGGGGCCACTGACACCGCTCAAAGCGCCTCTCCAGCTGATAACTTCACTACCCTATAGCCTTCCCGCTCTACGGAGGTCTGCAGGCTCGCTCCTATTTCCCTACGCTGTCTTCCCGCTCCACGGAGGCCTGCAGCAGCGCTCTACACCTCTTAGGTGTATATCCTTACACAGACAATTATATATGTGAATCTTCACATATATTCTTGTTTGTGTCTGTGACTGGGAAACTTATTAACAGGGCTCAGTACAGCTGGCAACGGTGGTGAGTACATTCCACCCTTCTACCCTCTCTCTAATTAGGCCCCCCATGCTCTCTGTTTATCCAACTGCCTATGTGCCCCCTCTCTGTATCGCCTACTTCTTTTGCGCCTCACGACTCTTCGCGCGCCTTTTTTCACTGCTCTGCCGTCCACCTTGGAACACTCTTCCTCTTCCGCCCCTTCCTTAGGCGCAACAGGATCTCCCGCGCCCGCACTGAAGCGGTTCTTTCGCGCCAACAGCCCTCTCTCACTAACGGCTGCTGCCTTCTACCCCAGCACCTCAAACCCACGCTGCCTCTACTCGGGGCCCCTGCTTCTCCAGCGACCGCGCTCCTCTGTCCAGGCAGACATCTACAGGCGAGTATTCTCTCTCTTAAAGGGGTATTACACCTGATACACATGGTTTTCCCCAGGGGCTCTAAACCCTCTATTTTCTGTCTCCACAGCACCTACTAATAGGAGGCTTTTACCCTTGCATCTGCCGGATTCCCCTGCCTCAGCAAAAATAAATAATTAATACAAAAAAAAACAAAACCTTTTTTTCTCAAAAAGGAGAAAGAGCATTATGGCAGATAAGACAGAAGAGCCCAGGACCTCTAAGTCCTCAGCTCACACACGCCAAAATACTCAAATCATCACTTTTCTAGCCTGCACCAAATGCAAGGCGAAATTTCATTCGGCTTCGGCTGAATCCGTGTGTATGGCCTGCAGACCTTCAGATCCCTCGCCACATCCCTTGGCCAGTACATCTGAGTCTGAGTTGATCAGGGCCCTTTCCCTCTCACTTGCAGGCATCCAAAACCTGGCCCGCATCCCAGAGACATTAGACAAGGTCCTAGAGCACCTTTCTCAACTGCCGACCTCCCTTCAGGTCCAAAACGCCTTGCACCTTCGCCACCTGATTCTCCCGGGGAACCACTTTCTCCCTCCGATGAGGAAGGCCAAATCCTTTCCCAGAATGACTCAGATCAGGAACACATTGACCCAGATCTAGACACACCTAGAACCCAGAGGGAGGTGGAAGGCCTTATACAAGCGGTGCTTAGTACTCTTAACATAGAAGAGCCTGTCTCTGCTGAGCCAGCGAAAAATATCTTTAAGAGACAAAAGAAGAGCTCTTACGTCTTCCCGGCTTACGAGCAGTTGGACGACCTAATCAAGGCCCAGTGGAAACATCCAGACCACAGGGTTCAAATATCACGGCGTTTCTCACAAACTTATCCCTTTCCTCAGGAGTGCACTGAGCTCTGGGCTTCGCCCCCTGCGGTCGATCCCCCAGTCTCCAGGCTTTCCAGGAATACCACCATCCCGGTGGCAGACGCAGCAGCATTCAAAGACCCTATTGACAAGCGTCTGGAGGGATTTTGCAAATCTTCCTTCACAGCGTCCGGATCTGCCTTTAGACCTATCTTTGCTATTGCCTGGGTCGCCAAGGCCATGGAGGTCTGGGTAGAACAGGTTGCACAACTTCTCGGGTCCGAGGACCCCTCGACCGACAATCTCCTATCTCAAATAGCTGACGCTACCAACTACATCGGAGATGCGGCTATCGACGCAGCAAAGATGGTGGCACAGGCCTCAGCCCAGTCGGTGGCAGCTCGCCGTTTCCTTTGGCTGAAGACATGGTCGGCCGACCTCACATCTAAACGCTCCCTAGTCAGCCTGCCCTTTCAAGGGAAACTACTCTTCGGGGCCGAATTAGACAAAATCATCTCACAAGCTACTGGCGGTAAGAGCACACTACTCCCACAGACCAGAACCAAAAGACCTGCCTTCAAGAGACGTCCCTTTTTTCGACCCTTTCGGCAAGGTCAAAGGTCTAAAACAGAGTCAGAAAAATCCAACAACAATTTTCGCTCCCGCTATCACAATAAACAAAGGTCCAGTTGGTCCTCCAACAAAGCACCGGCCAAGTCCTCTCAGGACAAGTCCGCTTCCGCATGAAGGGGTGCCCACCCCCGAAGGGATCCCACTAGGAGGCCGCCTCCAATCCTTTCGGGAGGTGTGGGAACTCAAGATACGGGACCGTTGGGTGCTCCAAGTCATCTCTCAGGGACTACTGATAGACTTTACCCAACTTCCCCCCCACAGATTTTTCATATCCAGACTACCACGACAACCACACAACAAGAACAAATTTCTCTTGGTCATCCAAGACCTTGTCAAGGCGGGAACCATTCAACCAGTTCCTCAATCAGAAAGGGGAAGAGGTTACTATTCCAACCTTTTCATGGTACCCAAGAAGGATGGTTCCCTGAGACCAGTGCTGGATCTCAAAGATCTCAGAGCCCTTCAACATGTAATTCTGCTGCACCAACGCACAGATCGAACCACTCTAGACCGCCGGATAGTCCTCCCGGAACAGGTCAAACGCTCTCTCACCTGGTGGACACAGCCACTACGGACAACAAGGGGGCGACCCTTCCCTCCTCTCCACTGGACAGTTCTTTCGACGGACGCCAGCCTAAGGGGATGGGGAGGCGCGTTGGGCCAGACGACAGTCCAAGGTCTTTGGAATCAGGAGGAACGTTCTCTTCCCATCAACCTTTTGGAACTGAGAGCAATTCGCTACTCACTGGAACGCCTAACCCCCCCCTCCTCCGCGGCCACGCCACCCGGATCTAGTCCGACAACGTAACAGCAGTCGCGTATATAAACCACCAAGGCGGCACGAGAAGCCCGGCAGCCCAAAGGGAGGCACAACACATTCTACTGTGGGCGGAAAAACACGTTCCGGCCATCTCTGCGGTACACATACCGGGAGTGGACAACTGGCTAGCGGACTACCTCAGCAGAGAAACTCTAGATCACGGGGAGTGGAGTCTGCATCCGGACGTCTTCCAACTCCTAGTGGACAGATGGGGACTACCAGAGGTGGATCTGATGGCATCTCGAAGCAACTGCAAGGTCCCCCGATTCGTGGCTCGGAGCCTGGACCCACTCGCACTCGCCACGGACGCCCTAGTGATCCCCTGGCGTTTTTCCCTGGCCTACATCTTTCCTCCTCTGGCTCTGCTTCCAAAGGTTGTCAAAAAGATCAAACGAGAAGGCACCCCGACTATCCTGGTGGCTCCATACTGGCCCAGGAGGTCGTGGTTTGCAGACATCGTGACGCTCGCGAAGGACGCTCCGTTTCCCCTTCCTCTACGGCACGATCTACTCACCCAAGGTCCGGTCGTCCACCCGAGTTCTCTTCAGTGGGCTTTAACGGCATGGCTCTTGAAGCCCTAGTGTTGCGAAGGGCGGGAGCCCCGTCGGATGCCCTACCTACCATGCTCCGTGCACGCAAGCCTGTCTCTTCCAAGATATACCATAGGGTTTGGAAGACTTTCATCATCTGGTGCGAACGCAGAGGTTCAGACCCGCAGAAGGCTACGGAGTCAGAGGTTCTCTCCTTCTTACAGGAGGGTTTGCAGAAGGGGTTGGCCTTGAGCTCTCTCAAGGTGCAGGTATCAGCATTGTCCATTCTTCTTCAGAAGAAACTGGCCCTACGGAATAATATCAGGACGTTTCTTCAGGGGGCTATCCGGTTAATTCCACCGTATCGCTGTCCAGTACCACCTTGGGACCTCAACCTCGTGCTCTCAGTACTCCAAGAGGATCCATATGAACCCTTGGACGAGGTTCCTCTGTATACCCTTACAGAAAAAGTGGTTTTTCTTCTGGCCATCACATCTGCTCGCAGAGTCTCAGAATTGGCGGCGCTCTCCTGCAAGTCACCCTTTACCATTCTTCACAAGGACAAGGTGGTCCTCAGGCCTACTCCGGATTTCTTACCGAAAGTGGTGTCGGAATTTCATCTTAACCAGGAGATCATAGTACCTTCATTCTGCCCCGATCCCAAGAATCCAGGAGAGCGCAAGCTTCACAACCTGGATGTTGTTAGGGCTATCCATACCTATCTACACGCGACCAAGGAGGTCAGGAAAACAGACGCACTGTTCATCATTCCCAATGGCCCCAAACGGGGTGCCAAAGCTGCCAAGTCCACACTTGCCAAGTGGATTCGGGCTACCATCATCAGAGCTTACGCCCTTAAAGGTAAAGAATCTCCGATTCAAGTGAGGGCACATTCTACTCGCTCGATTAGCACTTCCTGGGCAGTTCGGCATCAAGCCTCGGCGGAACAGGTTTGCAGGGCGGCCACCTGGGTCTCCATTCATACATTCGCGCGCTTCCACAGGCTACACACACAGGCTTCAGCCGAAGCAGTCTTTGGGAGGAAGGTGTTACAGGCTGTCATTACTTAAATGCCTATCGGGGCTTAGTGTCCCACCCTCATGGGTTGCTTTGGGACGTCCCCATGGTGCCTGTGTCCCCCAATTAGGCAAGAGAAAGAGAGATTTTTGTACTTACCGTTAAATCTTTTTCTCTTGTCCTATATTGGGGGACACAGGCCTTCCCTCCCTGTACCGACACTGTTTGATTTTGGTTTACCGACTCCCGTTAGAGCTTGGTTAGGTTATGTTGTTCAACCTTGTTTTTGAAAGGTTTGGAGGGGGTAGAGGTCCTCCTCTTCTGTTTTTGGTCATCATGCTCCTTCTTCGGTCGAAACTGGAGATTGTAGGAGGAGGCAGGGGATGAAGCCCAGAGCAGGAGGAGGAGGAGTTTAAAGTTAACTATTTAGTGTCCAGTCTCCAGCTGCAGGATCTTCATCCCCATGGTGCCTGTGTCCCCCAATATAGGACAAGAGAAAAAGATTTAACGGTAAGTACAAAAATCTCTCTTTACTGCTTCAAGCACTTGCAGGCAATTTCTATTGAGTGTATGGGGGCAATTTCTAGTGTTATGTTCCCTGTTCAGGTGAGTCAATGCCCAAAATAGGCATCATATAGCCAGAATAATGGCTGTACATAAATGCATTCATATTTTCATTGTGCTCCCTGTGCTATATATATTTGGTGTTTCCCTTTGACTCCCAATACCTGTTAAAGGAAAACTATACCCCAGAAGTGACATTAAAGAATCTTCTCAAATTGGAAAATATATTTAAGTAAATATTGCCCTTTTACATCTCTTGCCTTGAACCACCATTTTGTGATGGTCTGTGTGCTGCATCAGAGATCACCTGACCAGAAATACTACAACTCTAACTGTAACAGGAAGAAGTGTGGAAGCAAAAGACACAACTCTGTCTGTTAATTGGCTCATGTGACCTAACATGTATGGTTTGTTTGGTATGTTTGTGTGCACAGTGAATCATACGATTCCGGGGGGGGGGGGGGTGGCCTTATTTTTTAAAATGGCACTTTTCTATTTATAATTACCCAATGGCGCATACAACTAAAAAGTATATTATTATGAAAATGGTTTATTTACATGAAGCAGGATTTTACATATGAGCTGTTTTATGCAATATCTTTTTATAGAGACCTACATTGTTTGAGGGGTATAGTTTTCCTTTAAGTATATCATCCCTATTCATTATATATTAAATACATTCTTTGTACAGTCCCAAAGCAGAGTTGAAGTGCAAATGTGATTTGCTTTATGTAATCTGTATTACTCTGCTCACTAAGCTTGTGCTGCATGCTGTATTGGTGTGCTAACTAGTTACCAATAGGCACAGGGATTCTGCTGCAAAGTGCCTTTATTTATCAAGAGCTGTTCAGTTTGAAACATGTTGTGTTGTTGAATAAAGTCACTTTGCAGCAGAATCCCTGTACCTATTGGTATCATTACCCAATTACTGGATTTATTGATTATATTGCTCTGGATGGAAACAAGGGTTCTTGATACCAGAACGAAGAAGGAAGGGTAAATATACCAGTTTATATTGACTGCTAACTAGTTACTACTCCTTTCAACAGATTTTTGCCGATTACTGTATCTTTGTTCTTTTAAAGCTAAAAAGAAACAGCATGGGCCTAAATGGCTTTTTGAGACAGCCGAGAAGATGTGCCCTGCTCTTGTCCTGGCGTGGCCCTCTAACTCCCGACCCCAGCGAGTGCTCCGACAGCGAAACAAGCAGTACAGACACTTCAGACGACGAATCCTGATCCTCTAACGAAAGAAGCATCTAAACATCCCTTACGCTCCTATCCTAAACTACTCTGTTCACAGCATAAATGTTGCCTGCAAGATGGAAAGAAACACAAATGTGGTTTAGTTTTTTAAAGCCCTTTGCTGCAAGAGTGTCCTGCCTTGCTTCCAGAGTAGGTGTCGCATATTTTGTGAAGAACGAGCAATTTCGATGCTTTTTTTTTTTTTTTTGTTTAAGTCCTCTCTCCTCTTTTGTTGTCCGCTTTCTAGAGACAGAAACTGGTTTTGTACAAGTTGCAGAGGCAAAGGAGAGGTTTTTGTTTTCCTTTTTACTGCACCTGTTCACCATATACATCTCTGAATTGTGCAGAAAAGCTTCTAACCCAGCGGTTCAAATGAGAAAAGCAAAGGTTTAACCCACTAAATCACTCTCTGGGAAACAATAACTCTTACACTCTAATTGGGATTGATTCATTCTTATAACTTTGCTATCTAGATATTATGCAGCTGCAGTTGTCGGGCACTTTCGCCTCTTTATCCAAGAACCTGGCTTGTTCTGTGTTATTTTTTTAAAAGGGGAATAATTTGCAATTGTAAAATATTCAGAGAGGATTTTTTTTTTTCTTCGTGTGTGTACCTTTCACAGCCTTGACATTCAGGGTGGATTGTAAAATAAAACAAGATTTGGGTAAAAATTACCATTCTTGGGGAAGATTTCAGAAGATTATTTTGATAACATTATTTACAGATTAAAGAAAACTGGTTATCTGTATGTGAGGGCAATGTCACCACAGCAGCTAATAACTTGGAATAAATATTTTGCATCAGTTTGCCAATCTGTGTTATGGTTTTTTTTTCTTTTATGTTTTGATTAATGCTTTCAACAAATGCACAATAGCCATAATTCTGAAAAAGTCATTTGTGTCCTTTATACTCATGATACATAAAAGTATCCATTCTGTTCAGTGATCTGAATGTGTGCATATACAGTAGAAACCGGATTTATGGCTTTCTGGATTATCCCTTGTTTATCTGCATACATTCAGTTTGTCTTTTCCTGGATTTTACGTTTGTTTTGTCCAATCCCTTGAGAAACATGAAAGTGGGGATCTACTGTATAAGGGGTTGAGTCTGGCAGCTCAATATTTTAGGGGCAGACTGAACTGTTACAATTTGCTACATTAGTTGATACATTTCTCAGCTGCATCTCTGGAGTATTAGCAACTATTGTGTCAATTCTAACAGCTGCCTGTAATAAAACTCAGGGATTCTGCTCAGCAGGGACACAGATAAGAAATGTATCAACTAAATGTTTCAATTTAGAACAGTTTACAGGGTCGACGACCCCCCCCTCCCAGAGCTGCTTTAGAAGGTGAAAAATTACACTTTACACTTCAATATTAGAAAAAAAGTCATACATAGAAAATAGAAAGTAATTAGAAAAAAATCTTTCTGTTGAACTATATCATACCAACTGAACTGAGAAAAAAGTGTTGGAAGATGAACAACCACTTTAACTGATCCATTTGATGATTTAGTGCAAGTAAAAATGGCCCATACACTGAGAGAGATGTCCGGGACTATACTATCAATACTTCATGTCGGTCGCTTGGATTATATTAGACTGCCTGGTTTATCCCATTGGATTTTCATTTTATACAGCACAATAGTTTACCTTGATTACTTTTTGTATGTATTAGAATATTCCATTTATAGCACATTTCTATTGAACTTTTTTTAATTGTTCCTCTTCTTCTTAAAGGGGTGCTTCACCTTTAAGTTAACTTTTGGTATGTTGTAAAATGGGCAGTTATAAACAACTTGTCACTTGGTCTCCATTAGTTGTTTTTTGTATAGTATTTTAATTATTTGCCTTTTTCTTCCGACTCTTTCCAGCTTTCAAATGGGGGTCAATGACCCTGGATTTTACGTTTGTTTTGTCCAATCCCTTGAGAAACATGAAAGTGGGGATCTACTGTATAAGGGGTTGAGTCTGGCAGCTCAATATTTTAGGGGCAGACTGAACTGTTACAATTTGCTACATTAGTTGATACATTTCTCAGCTGCATCTCTGGAGTATTAGCAACTATTGTGTCAATTCTAACAGCTGCCTGTAATAAAACTCAGGGATTCTGCTCAGCAGGGACACAGATAAGAAATGTATCAACTAAATGTTTCAATTTAGAACAGTTTACAGGGTCGACGACCCCCCCCTCCCAGAGCTGCTTTAGAAGGTGAAAAATGACACTTTACACTTCAATATTAGAAAAAAAGTCATACATAGAAAATAGAAAGTAATTAGAAAAAAATCTTTCTGTTGAACTATATCATACCAACTGAACTGAGAAAAAAGTGTTGGAAGATGAACAACCACTTTAACTGATCCATTTGATGATTTAGTGCAAGTAAAAATGGCCCATACACTGAGAGAGATGTCCGGGACTATACTATCAATACTTCATGTCGGTCGCTTGGATTATATTAGACTGCCTGGTTTATCCCATTGGATTTTCATTTTATACAGCACAATAGTTTACCTTGATTACTTTTTGTATGTATTAGAATATTCCATTTATAGCACATTTCTATTGAACTTTTTTTAATTGTTCCTCTTCTTCTTAAAGGGGTGCTTCACCTTTAAGTTAACTTTTGGTATGTTGTAAAATGGGCAGTTATAAACAACTTGTCACTTGGTCTCCATTAGTTGTTTTTTGTATAGTATTTTAATTATTTGCCTTTTTCTTCCGACTCTTTCCAGCTTTCAAATGGGGGTCAATGACCCATCTAAAACAGTCTCTTTAAAACTACAAATGTATTGTTTTTTGCTACTTTTTATTACTCCCCTATCAATCCAGGCCCATATTCCAGTTTCTTATTCAAATCAATGCATGGTTGCTAGGGTAATTTGGACCCTCGCAACCAGATCTTCTGAATAAAAAGCTTAATAACTTAAAAACAACATAAAAATGAAAACCAATTGCAAATTCTATGAATATCACTCTCTACATCATACTAAATGTTAGATTAAATGTGAACAGCCCCTTTAATTTCAGTTTAAAATGTCATCACATTTTGGGGGTTCGCTAACCCAGCAGCCAAAAAAACTGTTGCTCTGTGAGGTTACAATTTTATTATTTTCCTTATCTTTCTATTCCTCTTATTTATTTTCCAGTTTTGTATTCAATTACCTGTTTGCTAGGGTAAATTGGCCCCCTGCCAACTAGATAGGTGCTGAAATTCCAAAATTTGGAGCCGTTGAACAAAAAAATTTAATAAACACCATAAAAACTGAAGAATAATTGCAATTTGTTCTGGGGTCATTGGCTCCACGGCTACATCTAGCAGTACAGCTCTGAGACAGACATTGCAGGATTACAGAACTCTGAGAAAGTGCAGCAGCAGCAGCTAACCAGACAATAGTGTTGTAGGATTCGTTAAGTTAAAGGTGAATTACATTGCCTAGTTTCAGGAGGCCACACTAAGCAGATTTTGTTTGTTACTGCTGTCACTCCATTGTAGATGAGGTTTAAAAAGACCAAGTCCATCACATTCATCCATCTCCACTTCTTCCTCCTGACTCCAAAAGAGTAATTGAGCCATTCCCAGGAATGTGCAGCAAATGTGAATTTCAGTAAACTTGACCACCTACCTACCTTTTATTGAATGGATCTAATGCTGTAACCCTCTGTATACACACACAAGCCGTGCCACAACTCAACCAACTGTCAGTAGGGTTATATTCGGATGGTAAAGAGGCATTAAACCCCTTTTTTTCAATGTTTCTGTGAATGAGCAGCCTTACAAAGGTTGAACCTCAAAGGGGTCCTCCTCCCAATAAAAGCTGCAGCAGAAATGGGAATCAGAAACTTGATCCATGTTTGTAGAAAGAGCTGGAAATTGAAACTGCTGCTCTGGTTCCTAATTCTGCTGCCAAGTGATCTCTGAATTCTTGTATGTCACACACTCCGGACAGATAAAGTTCCTGCTGTGTCTCCCCTGCCACTCCTCACTGCTGTAAAAGGGCAAATAACGAGAGAGAAGGCAACTTCCCATGACTCTTTCTTTTGCTTTTGTTAACAGAAAGTGACAGGTGCACTTTAAGCACCGCCCCAGACTCTCCTCTGGTTTCCGTAGCAACAGATGCTAAGCAGTCACTGCAAAGTATTGGAAACTCAGCAGCAGTGGAAAGAAGAGCTCGGTAAGGTTTGGGTTTGACTAACACTTTCACTGCCACGAATTTTGTATTTGGACTAGGGGGGTAATGTCACTTCTGTGTATGAGTGAGCCCTGATTTCATTCAGGAGTCTGCTGCTTAGTGTCTGTGGGACTGTTATCTCCCTGGGCCAAGCAGCAGGGTTTATAGGGCAGCATTGTGTCTGTCACACACGTATATATTTCCTATGATAGTGTGAGCAGCAACAGCAATAATAGCCTTTTATTTGTAACCCTTTCTTGGGAACAATCAGGCACTGCAAAAGATGATTTTTGGCAGTGGGGGTGTGGAGATTTTGCTGCTGCACAACGTTTTTCCCATGTCCCAGGCTCCTCCACCAGCCCACCCATTCTTACTTCCAGAACTGACCGGAAGTGCACATTCTGGGGGGTACACAACCCCCCCCCCCACACACACACAGAGTTCCAACACTTATGGTAAGAATACCTTATGGCACCCACCTGTGGATGTGCTATAGAAGTGTAGTTATAGTGTTATACAGGGGTATACTGCTCACTGCGTGTTTTCTGGAACCCAGTGCTCAGGGGACAACTCTCTGTCTCTGTACCACAAATATTACCTTTAGTTCTTCTTGCTTTGGTGGCTATCCTGTGGGATATACCAACCACTTTAGTTCTCTACTTATTTGTATCTAGAGATTTCAACAAACTTTTTTTTATTTATCCCAGGCATATTACTTCTGGAGACATCAGAACTGTGCTCTTATTGAACTAGCACATATTGAGCCCAGGCATGTTACTTCTGTATACAGCATCAGTGTTTTTTCAGTCACCATATAAGTTTCCAATTGGACTCGTGATCTTTCATCTCTGGAGTTGGTCATGCCCACCTTAGTGCCAATACCCAGTGTCGGCTAGTTCCTTGTTACAGGAGTCTCACTCACTGTGTCTGTAAAACTCAACCACTTGGGTCCTTATCATCACCACAGGCTACTAACCCCACTATCCTCCTTGTTGGAGCCTTGAGCTGCTTGGATAGCTGAATCATGACTATCCACTCCTGGAGTGACTATAACAAAGTTAACTAATATCACTAACATTCCTAACTGGGCCTGGTATCAGTAATTATTTATAAATAAAATGTTTTTTTTTTTACAAAACATACTATGCTGTGTACTGGACTTAAAATGTGTGTATATAGCTTAGTGGGGACCATGCTCACACAATAGGCAGCTGCTCCCAATGTACTAGAATGTTTTAAGGGGATTATACTATCATATAATATAGTGCCAGGCCTTTTTGATGATTCAGGGGCCATATTGGAGGCCCCTGAAAGCTTGGATGTTGCCCATCACTTATATAGAGCATTGTCCCTGCTATGAAAATTTCAATTGCTAACACCATTTATTTGGCTATACACAGAAATAAAGCTTCATTTTAGGGAATTATAAAAATAGGAGGGCTATGGGAAACAGACATTTGTGGCCAGTTTACAATCACAATGTGTTACAATGTAAATCAAAACCCATCTCCATCTCACTAATATTAAGTGTTTTACAGTACAGCATCATTTGTATGTGCTTCGTATGGCTGTGCACTGCTTATCTTGACTTCATGTTCCATTGAAAAAATGTAGAAATAGTCATCTAAGTGCTTTGTGTGATTAACAGATTTGTGAAAATTGAGGAGAGCTGACAATGGATGAGCAGTGGGAGGAATAGAAAGGCACAATTACATTTACAAATTAAGTATTTACAAACCAGTGACATCATTAAAAAATGTATATTGCAAAGTTGCTTAAAATAATATTTTCTTGCGTTTTACAAAGGAAGAGATTTACACTTTTACATGTTGTTTCACTAGACAAAATTGTAAAGATATTTTTGGGGAGGAATGGAGTTTTCCTTTAAACGCAACAGGTCTATACAATTGATGTTTTAATGGATACAATGACAAAAATCTATTCTTCACTTGTACAGACTCTAGATAATTGCGTTATCATCACAGACCATTATAAGTACTGAGATCTATAGCAGTGTTGTCTTTTTCAGATAGGATGGCCAATTTGGGCACATACCGATGTAACAACTGCAAAATGGATTTCCACTCCCAGAGACTACTGGAGAAGCACAAGGAAAAGTTCTGTATCGGGAGCAACATAGGAGATCCTGGAATTCTCAGCTCTCGATTCTTGGACGGAGGGGAGGCCTTGCACTTGGATGGCAGAGTTCCATGGATGACAGAGAGCCCTGATTTTAAAGTAAGATAAGAAGGTAGAGGTCATGTTTCTCACATCAACAGAAAAAGAAAAATGTATCTACTTCACAGTTTTTAAGGTTCTTGCGTAATGTATGGACTGTGAAAATAAAGGATATGTATTTTAGATAGGGCCCTAAAAAGGGCAAGAGTTGTATTCAAGGAAGATGGTAAAAAAGCAAACAGTATGTGAACCTTACTGGTGTTCCATTTTTTCAAACTTTAAGGGGCCGATTCACGAAATTCGAGTGAAGGGTTCGAATAAAAAAAAATTCGAATTTCGAAGTATTTTTTGGGTACTTCGACCATCGAATTGGTTAAATTCGATCGAATTCGAACGATTAGAATTAAAAATCGTTCGACCATTCGATAGTCGAAGTACTGTCTCTTTAAAAAAAAATTCGATCCCCTAGTTCGGCAGCTAAAAGCTACCGAACTCAATGTTAGCCTATGGGGAAGGTCCCCATAGGCTTGCTAAAGTTTTTTTCATCGAAGGATATTCATTCGATCGTTTTATTAAAATCCTTCGAATCGTTCGATTCGAAGGATTTAATCGTTCGATCGAATGAAAAATCCTTCGATCAATCGATCGAATTTTTAGCGCTAAATCCTTCGAATTCGATATTCGAATTTGAAGGATTTAAATTCCCAGTCGAATATCGAGGTTTAATTAACCCTCGATATTCGACCCTTCGTGAATCGGCCCCTAAATGTCCCAGGACACATGTAGCATAGGCGTTACTGCTCTCAGTCTGTGTACATTGTGCAAGCTGAGATCAGGTAAAAAACCAGCAGAGCAATGTTATATTCCAAATAATTGTGTTAAGGGCCTAAGGACATGTGTTTGAAAAAAATTCTTCTAATTGTGTGTTTATGTTCATTATTTGCCAGACAAGAGACAGTATTGCTCGTCTAAGAGCAAGGGAGAACCTTCTAAAGGAGCGGGAGCTGATGGGTGGATTTGGGCCGTCCGACAGTGTTTCTGACAGTAGAGCTCTAAGGAGTCTTACAGATGAGGTTGGTGAAGCACATAGCTGTTAATTTATCATATTTAATGTATTCATATCACCTTTTGTAAAACTTTTACAACATATTCATGGACAGATACGGCCATTCAGTCATAATTCATTTTCTCAACTTATTTTCTAGCCGTGTCTTCAACACTTTCTCCTGGCCCATTTTTTTCACTGTTTGCCCTCCCCCCACCCCAGGCAGGACACCAAAAACTGCAATGTACTGTACAATGCCCTGCCAGGCTAATAAAATGCAACACACTTGTTTTAGATTGTAAGCTTATTTGGGCAGGTCCCGCTTTACCTATTGTATCAGTTATCAGTTGTTTATATATGTTATCTTTGTATTAAATATGTACATGTATAATTAACATGTATTTATAAAGCACCAACACATTGCACAGCTCTGTACATACTATGATTATACAGATTTTCATACATAAAACAACAACCATTAACCAATACAATGTTTCTTCTGGAAATTTTTCAGCTGCAAATTGCAGAACAAACAACAAATAGTATTTATAAACGGATACATGTTCATTTTCTTTTTTTAGTTTCAGAAACTAAGAAAATCTTTGCAAGAATCTGTTCCAACATTAAGATCATTACAGTTGCAGGTAATATTGCTACTAGTTGTAAGAATACTAAAAAGTCCTGTACAGTTTTCATGGAAAAGAAGTAGTAATACGATCTGTAGAATTGTTACAAGTTGTTAACATTGTGGGCAGTGGAAATTATCAAGTATGGCATACCTTCACAATTCTTGCCTGAAAAAGCTGCTGTCATGTACTAATAATAAAGATGTACCATACTATATGTGATTTCTAGGGGACAATTTATTAAGTCGCAAATTTTTCGGATCAGGTATTTTTTGATGCCAAGATTCCGAAAAAAAAAAAACACCAAATAACCCCCCCCCCCGACTTTTTCATGATTCATTATGCGACAATTCCAAATACAAAATTAATCCAGCTAAACCTGTCAAAACATGTAGAAGTCAATGTAAGATGTCACTTTAATGTCACTTACATTAAAGAATTCATGGTTTTAGAGGTTTTGGATATTTTTGATGCTGGCTTTTATGAAAAAGTCACAGTTTTCTCAACTTTTCTGCAACTTTTCCCGTTCATGATTTTTCAGTTCGGATCTTTCATGACATTCGTGATTTTAGAGAAAGCAAGTTTAGTCGTGTTTCCAAAAACCACTAAAATGTGACCTTTAATAAATAAGTCTCGTAGTGTCCACGATTGAAAATGATCTTTGATATTCCCTGCTTTTTTTAAGGAACAGTTAACAGGAATCCAGCATTCAGGTTAAGAATGAAAGCATATTTGGTACCCTGGATGCTCCAGAAACATCGACAGAGTGACTTGCAGCAATGTTTTTTTTTATGTATCAGAAGCATAATTATTAATATGGAGGGGAAGTGGAGCTGACCAAATTCTACATAGCAATTCAGAGCTTTAATCCAAAAAAGTCTAAAAAAGTGATAATTTACTGGAAATTAAACCTAAGTTCCAGGCATGTAATACAACTGTATCATGTATGAAGGACATAAAAAGATACATATTTAAAGATGATTGCCTTTTACCATCACCATTTCTATTACAGTTTAATATGAGGACAAATAAGATATAACAAACATTAAAGTGGACCTGTCACCTAAAAATATAATGAAATCCAATTTGTATTTTTTATTAAAGCGTTCATAGCTCTTTTAAAAATCTCAGCTGTCAATCAAATATTGTCTGACCCTCCTCTATGCCTTAGGCATAGAGGCAGGGCAGACAATTACTTTCACTTTCCATTCAGCACTTCTTACATGTCACTGCTCTCCACATATTCCCCCATTCTCTTCACCATTTAATTGTGTAGCCAGTGCATAAGGATGGCATATCTCCCAACATTTTGGAAATAAAAAGAGGGACAAAAGATTTGCCACGCCGCAAACGTTTTTTGACCATGCCCATTTTTGTGGCCACACCCCCTAATTACCATGTTAATTTTACAAAATCTGGCAGCTTATGAAAATTTGAACATATTTCTGTGTTTTTTTCATTTATTACAGTTTTGCTAATTAAGGTGAATTGCCCTTTAAGCTGTGAGTCTAAAATTTCCCAAGGGACCTGTTATCTTATATTGTTACAATTACTTATTTGCTTATCTCAAAATTGTTACAAAAGTATCTTATATGCAGCTGTGGCTGTTCTGGGCTCTCTGCAAAAAGCCAATTATGTTTTCTGGCTGTTCAGAGCAGAGAAAAACAGGACTCTCCAGTACAAACAAGGGACTGTGGGTTGAGCTGTCAAAAGAGGGTCTGTCCCTCTAAAAATGGGACAGTTGGGAGGTATGGGATGGACATCAGGTGCACAAACAAGATTCTGAGATGATGCAAGGCTTGCCTTAATAACAGTGTCCACAAAATGGCTCCTGCCTACTTGCTAAAATTATGAATTCCCAGACTGAAGGAAACATGATTCAAATAATTTATATAGTGTAATAAAAGTTAATTTTGCTTGATTACTGTGATAAAATAGGATTTTGAATATTTTTTTTGGGTGGCAGGTCCCCTTTAAAGGTATTTTTAGAATTGCTATATGTGTGGTCCACAACATATTGATTCTTTGTTTTGGCTCCAGTTAAGTGGGCTAATAGCCTTGAAAGCATGTTTGTTTGGTTTATCCCTCTCCGTTTACTGGAGTTAAGATGTTGTCATGTCTTCATAGTACCAACAACAGAATAGGAACTTGTGGGAGTGTAGAGATATCTCTGCCTCTGGACTGCTTACTTCACAGTGATATCAGTAATAATAAACACTGAAGTCTGTTTTTATTATTATTGGGCTCTGCACCCAAGCCACCTGAAGAATTTGGTGAGTGCGGATTTGTCTTTATTTGATTACATTGGTGTGCAGTGATCAAGCCTTGAAGTGTGGAACCTGGGGTTTTATACACCCGGGTCATATCCATTATCGGGTGAGCCACTGCGCTATTAAGTTATTGCTTCCCTATCTGTCAAGCTTGGGGTTTTATACACTGGGGTTGAGATTAGTTCAGCATTTGTTTTACTTGAACTGAGCTGCACATTCCATTGTCTGGATTACCAAGAGTTGCCTTTGTGATCATTCATGCAGGGGGAAGGCAACTCCCAAATACATTGGGAAAGAGATTATAGAGAACGCATGCATGAAATGGCTGAGGCCCATGAACGCCACCTCGCAGATATCCATGCTAGTAACCAAACTTTAGAGCTGCAGCGAGAAGGTAAGTGCTGTGTGAATTAAACTTTACAATAAAAACCTAATTCTTGGCAAAGCATTTATTATTTATACATGGACATTGTGTGACACCAAGGCCAGCGGATGCAAAGAGATGCAAAAAAATGCAGATAATTGTTGTTTACTAAGGTTTAGTTTCTTCCCCATAAAAGGGAATCTTGCTTATTTTCTTTTCCAGTATTGTGCATTGTGCACCTGCTTGTTTTATAGTTATTTGCATCCTTTACAGAAATCCGTCAACGACTTACAGACTATGCTGGTGCTGGCTCCTCCACCTCACACCTTGAGCAGATGCTCCTGGAACTAAAGGCCCAGGAGGAAAAGAACCAATTGGCCCTGGATGCTCTGAGAGACCAAATTGGGCTCATCCAGTCAGAAAACAGGTAGCACTTTGTTTGCTTCACATACAGCATAAACTCATATGGATGGTGAATGCTATTGAAGAGATGTAGAGAGTAACATTTATGATAATATAAATATATTTTGTTTTTGCTTTATCCCTGTGAATTTTCACCTACTTTGGCAAATTTGTATGACTGGAGTTATAATTCTCATGTGAAGTTTGTGGAAAAACACTTATCAAATGTCTGCTGGGGACATTTTATTTTATTTTAAATTTTATTGCTAAGGGGCCTATTTATTATATCCTGAAGCTGCTAAAAATCCGAATCCAAAAATACTCCAGCTAAAACCTGTTGAGGTCATGTAGAAGTCAATTGGCAGATGCCCCTTTTACAATTTGAAGATATTTCCTAACATAGTGATCTGTGCTGGTTTTCGTACAATAATCCAAAGAAATCAAGGTTTTCAGGCGACAACTTGAAAAAGTCGTACGATTCGAGCTTCAAATTCAAAAAGTCATACGATTCGAATTGTTGCACGATTTTGTCGAGACATTTCCCACTCCGACTTTTTCGACCTGATTTTTTGTTAAAGTTAGGTCAACTTTGTTTAAAAAAAAGCATGCGAAATGTGAATCTTAGTTAATGAAAAAATGTAAATCTTTTTATTCCCAGTCTAAACATCTATACTCTATGGATCTTCCAAAAGTGGTAGGATATAATTATCCCTACACATCAAAAACTAGGAAAAAATTAACACAATTCTAAGAAGTTTAAGAATATATGGGTTACAGAAAAATACAGGAAATAACAACATGGTATTAACATAAGCCCCTAAATGTTGTCCATTAAAAACAAATTATCTTAAAGGAGAATTAAATTTGAATTAAATATTAAAAATTAATATGGCTAAAATGGCATATTTTATAAACAGGGAGCCCTCGAATTACATACACCTGACATACATACAAATTATACTTACAGACAGAGGCTATTACAGTAATGTACTGTGGTTTGCTTGACCTTTAACCACCTGCCCCAATTCCCTCTGGCATGTGTTGTCTACTGCAGAGCACAGAATGGTAAAACTACATATGCACAGAAAGGTAAAAATAAATACTATCTTAAGGCAAACATCTGTCTTGTTGCATTTAATAAGTAAATGTATATGTTTCAACTTATGTACAAATTTAACTCAAGAACAAACCTACAGACCCTATTTCGTACGTAACCCAGGGGCTGCCTTTACAGATCTTATTGCACCAGCCTAAAGTGCTAAAGTGCTTCTCAATAGCAGCAATGATCCAGGACTTCAAACTTGTCACAGGGGGTCACCATTTTGGAAAGTGTCTATGACACTAACATGCTCAGTGGTCGTCACAAATCAGTCTTATATTGTGACATTTATATTATATGTGTACTGTATATTTTGAGTGGGTCCCTAAGCTCAGTAAGTGACAGCAGCACAGAGCATGTGCAGCGAATCAGCAGAAAAGAAGATAGGGAGCTACTGGGGCATCTTCAGAGACACAGGTCTTCCTTGCAAAACGGCTGTGGTTGCCTTGGGCTCATATAGAAAGCGAAAACATAATGTACAACATTTCTAGCCTGCTTCTTTAGTTAAGCTTTAGTTCTCCTTTAAGAAATGCTAGAATGGCCTATGATGGAGAGATTTTCTGAGTTTTGGTGTAAAACACTGATTAAGGTCCAAAAAAACCTATATTTCCACAATTTCTACTATTTCCACTGGAAAGGTCTCTGAGGAAGTGTTGTATCACGAAACGTGTCAGACCTCAGATGCTATGTTGATTAGATTGATACTATGTTTAAATAAAGTATAACATTCTTTTCACTAACTTGGCGACAAGCGACTAATTTTTGAAACCCAGGAGTGCATTGCCTTTATTCTACTGTGTTACTTTTTCCACTGGCCAAAAATCTTTATGGTGTCATCTTTGGTGTCATCTTTAAAATGCAAAATTAATCACACCTGATATATTGCATACATCATGGGCCTTTAGGGATGCACCAAGTCAAGGATTTGTTTCGGTATCCAGCCAGGCCCAGATTTCCTTGTTGGGCGTCCCTAGGTTGTAGCGTCCTAGTGCCTGCCCATCTTTGCATCCCCCACGTGAGTGCAAGTGTGCATGTGCCGGAGCTCAGGGGACTATGCTACAGGAGTTGAGTTGCATGCCCCCTGTGCTCCTAAGAATGCAGCTGGGCAGCATGCCACCCCTAAAATCTTACCTCCACTAGGCCCGGGCCTTTGTGGCCGCACCACAAATTCGGGCCTGTACTCAGCCAGGATTCTGCCATTTTCAGCAGCATTTAGATTTGGCCGAATCCAAGTGCCTCGCCAAACTGAATCCAAATCCTTAAAATCACTTGACTTTTCAACACACAAACAAGGAAGTTAAAACATGTTTAACCACGCATGTAGCAAGCAGTTCTCTTTAACCCGTACTAACTTTATTTTACATATTCAAATTAGGGGTTGGATTTAGTTTGGGATTCAGCTGAACCTTCCTTGAAGTATTCCGGATTTGCCTGAATCCCAAAATAGTGCATTTAGTGCATCTCTATATGCCATCCATGTGGCACTTAGTAGGTTGGGTTGCAGGCCAAACATGCTAAAGCACTCAACTCATGGTGATGATAATATGGAGAAAACCTGTGGAACGAGTGGAATTAATCATACTATAATGTGCATTTTAGGACATCCTACCGCTAAATCAGAGGTGGGGGGGGGGGATTGACTGGGGTAGAGTTTCATGTTGCATAGTTAGGATGTCCTAAAATGTACATTGTATACTACAATCATATTAGGGACAATATAATTTCATACAGAGTTCATACAGAGAGCTATTAGATGGCTACTTGGACAGTATTAAAGACGATCTAATTCTGCTGTGGTGGGTTAATGCAATCTAGTGGGTGTAGGAGCAGTTGGGTTATTCGTTGTGCAAGTAACATGAGCAAATTGCCACAGAATGCTGGGAAACAATCTACAATTCTCTAATATGGGTTAAAAGACATTTGGGCTCTACTAGCCCTAAATAGGCATGTGTAGTGTTCAGTTCTTAGTGGCTCTAAACTTATTTTAGAATTGTGAATTTACTTTTCAAATTGTAAAACAATAATGTTACATGGTTGATGGGTCCTCTATCTGCTTCTGGGTGCTGATCCAGTGATATGTAAATAGCTGAATTAAATATCCATTACTCATGATTTCCTTTTCTTTCTAATCTGAAGAACCAAAGTAGAGACTGCAGACAAAGATATCCCATCCAACACCACTGTACAGAAAGAAAAAGTGTCTCTAAACTTCATTGCCTTTCCTCCACGTGGAAGCTCCCTCTCCTCAGAGATCAGGTATCATTATGTGCTTTATTCTTATGTGGCGCTACTAATATGCTTGATCTCATGACATACCATGACCTGGACGAATGAGAACTTTCATAAACACTAAGGACCTTTTTTTTAGTTTTTTATTGGAAGATAAGGAAGCAGAGCCAAACGGATCCACAAGACCATAGATATTCAGTTAAAAAATAAATTTATTAGTAGAAAAGTTAAAAATATAGCTGCATCTCCATCCACCCTACGCGTTTCGCACCCCTCAGGGTGCTTAGTCATGGGCTTTTAATGCACAGCATGAAAATCTTAATTTTACAGGAATTGTTGAGAGCCTGCTGTTCTGAGTGCATGCAATGGTGAGTTATCACAACTTATTTGCTGAGGCGTCTGTCTCTATAGTAAGAGACAACAATATTTAAACATGCAGCCAGTCTCATAGTCAGCAATATGGCAGCCCTCATAGCAATAATGGAACAAGACAAACAGTGTTGGATTACGCACTATGTGCCAAACGCAGCAGCCTGAGGTCCAAGAGAATAAAAGGGGACCTATCCACATGCAATGAGCACACAGGTTTGGCATTTATCGCAACAAAATTATGGGTTTCACATATTTGGCATGTTTTATGTTAATTTTATTACATGCCATTTTAATGCTTGTAAATAATTGTGCACATAGGTACTTTTTAGGTGTTTTCATAAAGATAGTTCCCCCTCTATAGCTATTAAATATACTCTATAGCTATTAAATATAATACAGGAATAGGATCTGTTATCCAGAAACCCTCTATAGAGACAGCTCGGAATTTTATTATTTCTCCATAATAATAAAACAGTACATTGTTCTTGATCTAACATATAATTAATCCTTATTGGGGGCAAAACCAACCTATTGGGTTTATTTAATGTTTAAATGATTTTATAGTAGACAATGTATGACAATCCATATTATGGAAAGATCCCTTATCCGAGCATTCTGGATAACAGGTCCCAAACCTGTACTGCATTTACATAACTTTAAAGGGATACTGTCATGGGAAAAAAATTTTTCAAAATTAATCTGTTAATAGTGCTGCTCCAGCAGAATTCTGCACTGAAATCCATTTCTCAAAAGGGCAGACTTTTTTATATTCAATTTTGAAATCTGACATGGGGCTAGACATATTGTCAATTTCCCAGCTGCTCCAAGTCATGTCTAGCCCCATGTCAGATTTCAAAATTGAATATAAAAAAATCTGTTTGCTCTTCAGAGAAATGGATTTCAGTGCAGAAGTCTGCTGGAGTAGCACTATCAACTGATGCGTTTTGAAAAAAACATGTTTTCCGATGACAGGATCCGTTTAACTGACCTAAGCAACACTGATTGGCTCTGAGTATTCAAGTATTGTTTTCTAATTGGAGTTTTTGTAATCATAACATAATTTTAAAAGCTTTTATCTGTAGTTGAATGAGAAGAGTGATGTGTTTTTTGCTGGTCTGTCTGTGTGTGGTGCATGAATCTACTGTATATTAGTGATTCTGTTGGGGATTCAGCCAAATCCTAGCAGTTTTTGCAGGATTCGGATTAAGCCAAATCTAAAGTGTTTAGCTAAACTAAGGGGCACATTTACTTACAGACCAGACTTTGCACAACTACGTCAGATGTTGTTTCTTGATGAATATGTGTATTTATAAAAATGCACAACTACGTCTCTGCAGAAGAACATACTTTCGTCAGCGACAGGGGTGATCCTGGCCCCTCTGCCGCTTGAGGCAGCAGGAGTTGCTGCCACCCCCCTCCCCTGTGCGATTACCTTTTTTGCGCCTGAGGGGGTCCACGAGGGTGGCAGAGTGGGCCAGTATGCTAGTGCAGAGAGCCTAACTATGCTCTCTGCACTAGAAGAGCTGAATTTCCGGTTTGAAAACCGGAAATTCAGCTCCTAAAATACCAGGAGCGGCATTTTTGCTGCCCCTGGTACCTAGTGGGGTGCTGCTGCCTGAGGCGACAGCCTCAAATTGCCTTATTGGCGAAGCGCCCCTGGTCAGTGATGATTTGTTGGTGTTAAAATTTCATAACAAATTTATTCTTTACAAATTTAGCGAAACTTTAACTTACTTACGCTTACGTCAACTTAAATTCAGTGGGTATATAATTCATGTCTATGTATTTATTAGTGGTGTTGGTGAAATTGCTGGAAGTGGACACTTTTTATTAAAAATGTTCAAGGAAGAAAAATGAAGACAGAGATCATCTATTGTCCTAGGACATGAGCCCACCCTAAAACTGGCATGAGCTTCAAATGTTAAAAAAAGTGTAAATAAGATATTTTTAACAGTTACAACTTGTAAACATAATCCAACTTTAACTATGAAAAAAATTAAAGAGTTATGACTTTTGCTTATGGCTTTTTTGGAATACAGGGTATGATGTCACTGACTTGATAATGTTGAGGCTGTAGCTTCATTGTATTTATTCGCCAGTCAGAACCCAATTAAATAAATGGTGGTGAGAATGTGAATTGTCTTTTAGGGTAAGGTCACACTGAGCATTTCGCGTAGATTTAGTCATTTTTGCGGTGACCAATCTCCCCGAACGCCTTCCTCTTGCGCTGGCTAGAATGAAAAATTGCAAAGTGAGGGAAGGCGTTCGGGGAGATTGGTCGCTGCAAAGATGAGGCGATTAGTCGCCAGGTGACTAAATCTCCCCAAAACGCCCAGTGTGACCTTACCCTAAGGGTAACGAAAATTCGTCAAAAAAACACAATTTTGCTCTTTAGTAAATATGCCCCTAAATCTGAAACACTTTCACATGACTGTAAAACTCAGCATGACTGAATGAGACAATTTTGATCACAACTGACAATTTCTCAAATCTGAATGTGCAGATAAAGATTTGGATTTAGCTTGGGATTTGAATTTTTTTTTGAGGATTCAGAATTCGGTCAAATCATAAAATGATGGATTTGGTACAGAGTATAATAGGATTAATAGAGGAAGGCAACTAACAGCTCAGCAGCCCAGCTGCCAAAATCATTGTGCAGAAAAGTATCCTACTTGTTGCACAATTGTCAGATGGGTGATGTAATGACAAGGGAAAAGTTTTCCGGGATCTGGTAACTAACAGCAACCACTAAGCATTTCACTTTAACTGGTTTACTGCATTTAAAATCATCTAAGCAAATATTTTGTTGCTATAAGTTGCTATCAAGATAATTCAAAGTATCTGTTTCTAGAAATTGGTAATTTTTATGTAGAATTCCTTTAAGCTTTCCCATCATCACCAGAACATGAGTGTCATTGGATTCTTCTAATATCTATATCTATATATGCTAAAGTATGGGGCCTTTCCATCTGTTCCTAAAGTACAGGAGCTGCAGAAGCTAGTTGATCAGGTAAAAATGTTTATTTTCCTGTTAACTAATAACAGATGGGACTACAGTCATTGGCTTACAGCAGCCCTCATACTGTGTAGCCTTAATAAACAAATGTATAAGCGAGGAATTAGCAAATTACAGGAGAGCGATAGCAGTAGATAAGGACTGTGACCAGAGATTCTGAAAGGTTTCTGTCATGCACTACAAAGTAACTTATTGGGATATCTGTTTACATATCCTTGCAGTTTTTCAAGTTCAGAGGGACATTCTTCTTGAATGTTTTTCTAAAGCCTTACATATACCTCCCTCTTTTTTTTTAGTGCCCTACAACTAGCTTATGTTCAAAGTGGGGGAAACGATCCTTCTGTTTTGGCACAGATGCGGGATCTGCAAGCAGAAGCACTGACATTTGAAGAAATGGCACATAAACAGGAGCGCAAGGAGAAGAAGAAGCGAAGTATAAACATACCATTTATACCTCATTGGGGTTTTTCTAAAACCCACATATTATTTGCTTTATTATTTAACAAGGGTGTCATAATCTCAGGAATGCCCCTGGATAGGACATCCCAAACACTCGGCACTAAATCTGTGAGACTCTCCTACAAGTAGGGTTGCCACCTGGCCGGTACTTTACCAGCCTTGCCGGTAAAAATGATGGTTGAGCCCACTGTTTTAATAGGGAAAAAAGATAAATATATATTTTTTCCAGAAAAAGTGGCAACCCTATCTACAAGTGCAAGATTTTGTAAGGCAATTGTTTCCTGAGCCCATGGCCATTGAACTGTGTGACTATTTTCATTTCCTTCCAAGGGCAATGATGCTATGGACTTGTAGGAATAGGAACTTAATAGAAATTTAGAACTGAGACAGACCTAACACACAGAAATGTTATATATATATGTAAATATATATAATCTGAACAGTTTAAAAAATTGCAGTTATAACATGGCCAAAGTCTGCAAATAAGGTACAACTCTCCCTTTTTTGAAAGAGTAACAAAAATGCCTTGTTTGCAGAAAATGATGCTGCCCCTCGACAACTTGATGTTGAACTAATGGCAGTGGAGTTGGAGAATCAGCGCTTGGAAGAGGAAATCTTTAATATGAAGATGCTGAGAGGCAAGAAGAAGGCTGGCAATGGTATGTGACCCCTCTATTATGCAATAGTGTTTCGTACATTGAATTCACAAATGAAATGACGCAGCACCAATTTAATCGTATGGCCTGAGTGCTGCAAGCTACACATAGCTGCCAACAAATCACTTATATAAGAAGGTAATGACCTCAGTACATGAGACCTCAACAACTGCTTCTCCAGCAAACATTTTAGTGTGATGTGCTAAAGTCATGGCTCACAGGTCCTAAGTTTTACCACTGGCCTTTTGTACCACAATGCATATACTAAATTGTACAACAAGCAGTGTGCCACACATAAATTAAATATTCTGCATACTAGATCTCATTTTGCTGTCTGACATTCCAGTTCCTGACTTAATGTACCAGCCTCACATATTCTTGGGAGTTCACATGCAGGTTTAAGGTCTTTACAAAAGTATAACTGGAAAACTGCCAGTGGTCACATGCCTACTCTAGGGTGCAGCTTTGGGGGTGGTTGGAGGGTGTATATTGATAAACATAATTCCCCACATACTTCCAGGCACTTGGAGTATCTCTTTCTTTCACAAAGTACACAGTACACACACTGTGCCACTTGCTAGGGGGGATAAGCAGCTGGTCAGAGGTCTGGTGCCTAGGGCTGCACTGGACAGAAATACAACCCTGGTCCTAACCTTTCCTTGTTATATATTACACACTCTCAGTGAAGCTTTGTTCATAACAGGGACATGTCTATGCCTGGCACTATCATTCTGTTTAACTATATACACTGTGTGGCAGATAGGTGCAGGCCTGGTGACTTGTCTTTACGGTGTTATTAGGGGTATGGACTTGCAGACCTCTTGCTGCCTCATCAATAATTATCATTATTTGCACATTTCCTATTTAAGAGAATGGTGCATTTGCGCACAAATAGATTTGATTGTTCCTTCTTAAAAGATATATATATAACTTTCTCTTTTAATCATAGATCACCACCCCCCCCAACAAAAAAATTGGGCTTCTTTGCACAAATTCAGTCCCTCCCCGTATTCATCAGTATTTAAAGAAAGAGATTTGACAAAATCTGAAGACCTTTTTTTACATGGCGCGCGGAAATAGGACTAATAAACACAATTTTACAAAAAATTGGTAGAGCTTGAATTAAAGCCCTATACAGAACAAAACAGAGCCTCATCAAAACATATTGTAATGCTCGCCTCAGACTACAGTGTACAAAAGAGAGAGGGTTGATCAATGCACATTCCTTGGTCCTCTGTTTCATTAGTAATTTAGTATGTGTAAAAGTGCATATAACGGGTTTTTAGTTCTAAAGTTATGATCATAAAATTGACAAGCCACCATACAATGTCAAGGTAAACTTCACATGGGGGTCCTAACTGTTTACCCACGGTCATATTTTTCATGAGCCTATGATTAAGGGATACAATCCCGAAACGCGTTAGGCGGTTTACAGCAGTTTTTTCCAATACATTTATCCAGAAGTGCCGTCTGCCTGAGGAGTTTTTGACATATTTTTCATAGGCTAGCACCTTAAAGGAGAGAGAGTGCTGGGGTGCTTAGGCTAAAGTATTATGTTGGCTAGATTGAGTCATAAGTAGCATCATAATATTACCTTCAACCTGTTGCATAGTACTGCACATATATGGAACAGAGACAAATTCAATTTCAGATTTCCCTATACACTTCTATTGATTTTTCATGAGATAAACCACAAGATAGATTTATCTCATTGCATTGAATGTGGCCCATTGTTGGTAAAATCCCATGCACTGATTGGCTGTCAAACCTTGTCCTTCCCAGAGCAATCAAATGCTCAGCTGCTACGCACTAGAGCTGATTACATGACATGGGCCGGGCCAGGCTGGCCAGATGGCCCAGGCAACCCAACCGTGGCGCCCCCTCCACCACGCACGCATAGGAAGCGCCCCCCAAGCTTAGTGCCCTAGGCACGTGCCTACTCTGCCTACCCCTAGACATTGCGGCACATATTGGCCCATATTGCTTTGTTTTTAAGACTACATGTGGCTGATTGACTTTATCCATAAATGTTTCCAAGGCACCATGTAAAATAGTGACACCAATTTCAGGGGTTAATAATAACTTGGCTCAGAGTATTAAGAAGACCTCAAAAACAAGCCATTAAAGGCCCCCATACATGGGCCGATAAAAGAAGCCCCATCAGTGCAATATCACCCACTTCAATTTGGGCATATCGGGGAAAGATCTGCTCGTTTGGCGATCGGCAAACAAGCGGATCTCTGCGTCTATGGCCACCCTAAGTCTGTGACAACAAAATGGGGAACATTGTCGGATATGTTATTAGTCTTACTTTAATCCTACAATTGAAATCTGAATGGTTGGTTATTCATTGAAACGAACAATCGATATCGAACGTTCGTCCTTCCAGGAATAAAATCTGATTGTCTATGACCAGCATTATTCTGCAAAAAAACACTTATTAACCTCATTAGTTTGGGGCTCTTTAATGCACTATTTACACAGCAAACAGTAGAGCTATACAAAGCTTCACATTTGCTGTGGCTTATTTGCATGTTGTGTTTATTGGTTACTATGGAAAGAGATGTTAAACTCATTCTTGTACACAGGCAGACTCACTAATTCATGGCAGTTTGTGTGTGAATATAGATCATTATCAGGGCAATTTACTCAAACTGTTTGTTGCCATGAAAGTGACGCTAGCACCATGACTATAGAAATAAAGGCATTGCATCAGCTTTTTTTAACGATATTGCCAAGAAGTACACTCCTAGTTAAACAAGGAACCTGCCTTTTCTGACAAATGTTTCATTCAAACATTATTCCATTTGAAATCGGCTTGCTTATCCACAGTGTGAATCTCTAACATTATTCTGCTATAGTTTTAAAGAGAAAACCGGTATTTTAGCTAAAACTGACTTTTCGGGTAAGGGCACACAGGCAGATTCAAGGAGATTAGTTGCCCCGGCAACAAATCTCCTCTTCTTCGGGGCGACAATCTCCCCGAACTGCCTTCCCACCGGCTAGAATGAAAATTGGGATCGGGATGGCACTTGCGGCGCTTTGTTTTCCGAAGTCACCCAAAGTTGCCATCCCGCTGCCGATTTTTCATTCTAGCTGGCAGGAAGGTAGGGGAAGGCGGTTTGTGGAGATTGTCGCCCTGAAGAAGAGGAGATTTGTTGCCAGGGCGACTAATCTCCCGAATCTGCCTGTGTGCCCTTAGGAGAAACATATTGTTTTTTCTAGAGGATAGAGCCACACACTGTAGTTAATTTGTTTTTTCTTTCTCATTGTATTCTTTTGGTTTTACATGCATAGCAATCAGCACACAGAGACACAGATCTGTTCTGTCTGCTTTACTCTCTCTCACTTCCTTGTCCTGGAACTACATTCAACATTGTATATCCAGGTGCTAAGTGGAGTGATATCATAACATCTTCCTTTTTTAACATATATATAAAACAAAATAGTTAAGTACAGTTAAGTAATTCCTCTTCAATAAGTCCATGTGGCTTCCTTACAATCCTCCCACTTGAGGTTCTAACTGGGTGGTTCTCTGACTTCAATGTTTCCTTCAGGTGTAGTAACGCCCTGGACTTGTTCTTCTATTGATAGAATCCTCTCTGTATCTTATTGACTCAAAACCACATTTGATTCATCATCTCTCACCATCTTGAGTTATTCTCAAGACCTTCTATTCCTTCTGTATTTCTGCCCACCAGGTGTCTGTTGTTCAGCAACTGCTGTGATTTCTTGCTAGACTCCACATTCCATCCTGCCATATCCTTATCATAGGCATTATCATAGGCAGAAGCAACATCAGCTGGTGTTAGTGAATTCTATGTGTATGAGAACAACAGTAAAGTAATTCCATATAAACCTTTCCCATTGGGCTTAATGCAGGCTAGGAGAGCATCAAAATAAAAGTGTCCTTATCTTATTGCAGGCCTTTCTCCTCTGCCACCCTTATAATGGACACCAGCACTTTTACATTCCGGTCCCCAGCAGGTGGAGAATGTGACAAGATCCCTTACATCTGCTGCCTCATTTCACCCTTACAACTGATCAGATATGAAGAACTCTCTCTTTTTTATAAATAGAACTTTATTTGTTCACCAAATTCATTTAGTGCCTTGATTACAGTGTAAAATAAAATTTCCTGGCAAAATGTTTTAAAGCGCTTTCTTATGCATGAAATATAGTCTGCCTTTGCCTTATGTCTGGAAAAGATATGTACCTGTGTTTCTGACTTGTTATAAACCCTGTTTCACCTATACCAGCAGATCATCATCATTTACGAAGTGATTAATTTAAAACAATAGGGGGTTTTACAATAATTTAACAATAGAAAGAAATAAAAGTAGGATCAAAGGCCCTGCTCACAAGAGTTTACAATGTATGTTCCACTGGGAGTCAGCTGCCGATTTAAACACTTATAACAATCTGTTCCCTATGTGTATGGTGGCCCATATGTGGGTATTGGTGATTTTGGGGGTTGTGCAGGATTGAAAATTTCCAAGCAGCATTTATGCTAATCTACAGGGTCCATGACTTGGCAGGACTTGGCAGTAGTCAGTTGTGCAGTCTCCAGGTCCCTGCTAGAGAAACCTGATTGGCTGAGTAACTTGATAATCATTTGCTGGGCCAATCAGGTTGCTGAGAGGCAGGGACTTGTAAATGGTGATTTTCAGCTCTTCCAACACAAGGGCAAGAGAGCAGTTCTATCAGCCTAACTACCATGTTAGTTACATGACAACAGACATATTTGACTCTTTATGACCTGGCCAGACATAGTCATGGCTAAATACAAAGTCATGGCAAGTAAAGTGGATAAAAAATGTGTAAAAAAAAAAAAAGTGTCAATAGATGATCGCTATTTTTTACACAGTACCCACAAACAGGTTGGTGATATGTTGTGTATTTCATTGCTCTTTTTTTACACAGTATATTAAACAGGTGCCTTAGCGTGCATCTAGAATCAATGCTTTAAAGCAAGATGGGATTGCTGTTGTTTTCGCTTTATATTACACACTGATTTAATATAGTAAATAAACATTCTTTATTCTGACAATGGCAATAGATTTTTAAAAATGTAAATTAAACTTTTTGTGCTTGGGTTGTATATTTATGATATAATCAGATATTAGCAGTTATTTTTGTTATTTGTTATTCTCTAACATGTTCTCCTTGCCTAACTCTGGCAAATATTATGTCAGTATGGCAGGCGTATTGTCTTGGCAACATCACTTATTTGTGTAAAATCATAATTATGTTATTATGAGGGTAATGGCCCAGCTGCTGTAAATATTTTGCCTAAGTACATCAGTGTATTTCCCCCATGCAACTGTATGGGGAAGATACATTGTAGAATTAGTGCCATACAGCAATGATGTATGTGGGATATAACCATAGAGGGTATGACACACTGGCACACTTGATAAATTGGTGTCTGTTAGAAGTTTTAAAATGAACTGGCCAGAGCAGGCCAAGCTGACCATGCGCCCTAGGCATCCCTGTCGGCCATTATTGGATGTCAATGGGGAGCTGTGTAGGTAGCATGTGCAAATAATACAAATGTGTTGCACTAGATATAAAACATTAAGTCCTGTTATTTATGGGGGGTCAGGTTCAATACTCATGTCATGTGCCTGCAGCCCAACTGTACCTAACAAAGTACCCATCATAGCTAATGGACCCCAAAGTTAGCATGAACGTAAATGTACTATATATACCTATGTGTGTGTGTCTATATATATATATATATATATATATATATATATATATATATATATACATATATATATATACATATATACATATGCATAATCCCTCCCATATGAGTCTAAAGGTAGCCATAGATACACCGATAATGTACGAAACATATTTTCGTATGGTAGTCAGTGCATGTATGAAGCAGAAGACTTGGGGTGGCAACAAAATTTTGATTGGGAGCTTTTTGTTAGTGCTGAATCGTTGCAACTATATGCAAATCGTCAGCTATTATGCACACAGCGCAATTTTAGATTGCCTGTAGCTCCAAAATGCACAGAGACCCTTTTTGGAGGGATTTGTCAGAAATAGCATGTACATGGAGAAGCACTGAAATCTCCTACAAGCGCACACACACACACAGAGATTAGAAGCCGCGATAGTATATAAATTCTCAAGCTGGTGTAATGACGTGCAAACAACCGCCGAGGAAATGAACTCCGAGACGACTCCCGGCTCTTGCGTGGGAGGAGAACGTATCGTGAAGCATTATAAATCACTCAGAATCAAAAGTCACGCAAAATCTTTCCTGCACAAAGACAATTGCCTTGTCGCCGCGACTTTCTTTTTAAAAATCGCGGGCGACTAATCTCCCCATGCACCCCTACCCTAAAGATCATAATTGAGCTGCAACAGTTCTATCAAAGTGCCCATTACAACCAGAGGGGCCCCAAATTTGGAAATAAATTGTGCCTCAAAAAAGGTCTCACCCTCATCCCTTCTTTTAAAATACAGCACTTAAAATTTCTCCTTAGTAGGAGAGGGAGCTTTTTAAGTACATTGTACAGGCTGAAAAACAGCCTTCCCACTCTGATCCGCTCTTTGGTGTGTCTGCAGTAGGGTTGCCACCTTTACTAGAAAAAAATATACTTCCTTCTTGCATTGCAGCGAGTCTGCGACACTCATTGGCCTGGGTGCAGACACACAAAGCAGATTTTGGATTGAAAATGCATATTCTTTTGTTGTGGTGCTGAAAGACGCTCTGTGTGTCTACACCCAGGCCAACACAGTGTCTCCAAGAGAAGACACATCAAAGAGCAGAGCAGATTTTTGGGTGCCTTTTGGCACCCTCTAAATATTGAAGCTTTCCTTCTCCTTTTAAAGCTTGACATTTTGAATATAACAGTTTGAACATATGTGGTCAATGGGAGATTTCATGCACATACATTCACTTTTATGTTTTACAGGGGACTCTGAATTGGTTGAGATGCAAAGGGAGCACCTCCAACAAATGGCACAACTGCAGGGTGATATCGAGCTACTCAGAAGGGACGTCAGCAGAATGCCTCCTCGAGTAAGTCATGGGCCCCCGCCATTTCTTCCTCCGCCTGTTGCACCCCCACCACCACCACTGCCACATCTCTCAAGGCACCCAGCAGGGAGACCAGATGGTGCAATAATGATGGGGGGTTTGGTAAGTAGCCCTATTGTGTTCTTATATGTGTGCTTAAAAATGGTTTCTTTATAGCAGCAGACAGGGCTCATTTGCTAACAAAGCTACTAACTTGCACAAGTGCTATTGTCACTGGCATCCAGTCAGGTCTTTACATTTACAAGTTAGAAAATAATAGCAGACTGGTTGTTATTAACAACTGCACTTCTGCTGTTTAGCTACTATGTTTGTAAATCAGTCTCATGGTTTTTATTCTTTTTATTTAGACTTTTTGTTCTGTGGATAACAAGCTTGGAATTTAAACTGCCACATTGTTTCTGTGGTTTATTTCCCTAGCAACCACACTGTTCTTTGGAAGGCAGAATGGAAAATGAATAGAACATGTTTTGGCCAGAAAGATAAACATAATAAAACTGAAATCTAACAGTAAACTCAACAATTAGATATCATTGTGGGGCTTTTTTGTAGGAAAGCAAAAACCATACAAAATAAATAATGAAGACCAACTGAAAAGTTGCTTAGATTAGGCCTATCTATTACACAGTACAAGTTCATTTAAAGGTGAAATCTCACTTTAACTCTCTCCCTGCCAGCAAAACAGCAAAGTAAAGGTGCTTCATGAAAAGCGTGTTGTTAAGCAACGTGTTTTCATTTGGCATGGCCTTAAAGTAATAGTTAATATAAATAGCATAACAATAAAACTGGGTAAATAGATAGGCTTTGCAAAATAAAAAATGTTTTCAATATAGTTTGCCAAAAATATAATATATAAAGGCTGGAGTGACTGCATGTGTAACATAATAGCCAGTACCAAACTTCCTGCTTTTCAGCTCTCTAACTCTGAGTTAGTCAGCGATTTTAAAGAGAAGCCACATGGTGACATAACTGTTCAGTTAGTTTGCTTTTGATCCTTAGCATACAGGTCAGGTTCAAAAGCAAACTAACTGAACAGTTATATCCCATGTGCCCCCCCCCCCCTCTCCATGAAATCACTAATTTAGTGCTGACTGGTAACAGATTAGATTCCAGGGTTATAAAAAAGTGTGACAAAGGATAATGACAACTAATATTGGCTTTGTGTTTTAGGATTTGGTACGCCCCCCTAGTCCATCTGCAAACAGACATATAGTGGAACCTATAGATGCCCTGGGACCTGCACCTTATGATCCAGTGTAAGTTATACAAGAAATCTTCGAATTTTCTACAAAATGTACTGCACTGTAAAAACACATGTTTTGGGTGCTAGACTCGCTAAGCAGTTCAGGCACAATGTGTATTGAATAACCCAGTAAGGGTTAATGTTTGACAAGTTGCGGTGCTACGTGACCAATGAGATGCGGGTATACTGATGTGGCTGACATTGCTAGCGCAGGACACTCTGATGTGTAACAGGTTAGGACTTGCAGGCACGGACATGGCAAACACCAGTACTGCACACTCCTTGCACTTTCCGTATCTGTGATGGAGGCGACAAGGACAGAGGTATGCGCTCAGCATATGCCATACAGCTTAGTGTACCGCTACAGCCCGACTTCCCTCGAAAGGGGGTACGCAAAGATTTTTTTAACTGATCAGTACTTTTATATTGCAACAGGTTTGTCATTGTTACTAATGATCGGGGACTAACCCGATACTACTATTCTACACGCAATATTTGATGTATACTCATATCACGGACACTAATGGTATTTCACTGTATATTATTAGGGCAACTAGTATGTCACTATGGGGGGTAGGAACCTTTGCACTCTCCAATTACACACGTCACTCCACTGTTTGGCGGGCTTTTGGGGGATTTAAATCTGTATGTTTGTACAGAACACTTTTATTCCTGAAGACGGCTCAAGCTATGGAGCCGAAATGTTGAAAATAAATTTTGATATTTGGACTTTATACTAAGCCCTCTTTGGTGCGTTTTTTTTGTCTAACTAATAGTATCATTGTTTCAAACCAGCACACAGGCATTGGATGTTTTACCGTGTGCACCAACTAGTGCCAACTAGGTCACACACCATGATATAAAAGTTTCATAGCGTTTATTTTGTAAGCATAAAAACAGCCAAGGTAAGCTTAAACATACTCATCCATATGGAGATCTATGCAATGTTTCGGGTGCTTGCTGCTCCCTTTCTCAAGCTGATCTCCATGCAATGCTGAGACTACAATTCCCAGAAGCTCGCTTAAGCCCTGTGGCGTCCCATGTGGTCGTGATGATGTCCCCTTTGTGTGCAGCACTGCGAGTGTGCAATACACATGTTGGACTTGTTTTTGGTTTTTACCAGTGGGAGAGCATTTTTTTGCCTGCAGTAGAGCAGATTTATACATGGGGAGGAAGGAGCCTATGGGCAGCCCCGCTTGTTTATTTATGTATTCCTTTTCAGTATACCAAAGTAAATAGGTGTATTTCTGTTGGATTACCTTAGGGCTGGTTTCGTCATATTCTATGACTTTCTGCTGGGGCTTGACCCAACTATTCAGAAGATCCGGCTGGTCAGTGGTCTGTATAGCAATGGGCACAAAATGGGACAAACTACATCCCTCCCGGATGTCTTGTGTGAAGTGTGGCAGTCATCACAGCATCTGACCAATGCCCCTAGAGGAAACATTGCTACATTATCAGCAAAGCAGCCCATTCCAAGGTACTTAACTAATGTTCACTTTTAATAAGAATATTTGTTTATTAGTTTATTAGTAGTAGATTATTTATTAGTAGAATTATTTACATATTATTTTATTGTCCCTTTTTCACAACAGTTTTCAGTATAATGCTGATATGGGGACATAAGGAAGTGCAGAGCATCAGATCAGAATTTGAGTAATAAATATTTTTTACTTTTATTAAGCAACCTCAGGGTCACAGCAACAAGAAAAATATTCCAAGGCTCTCTTTAGCAGAATTGCTATAGCTTTGAACGCTGCACCAGTGTCCAGTTTGGGGCTCTATGGAAGCAGAATTTCATGAGAGCGCAGTACATAGACTTATCTTATTCAATTGTAAATACAGAATGAACTGTACTTGTTACACATACAACATTATTTAATTCTGTTTATCCTAGGGTTCGACCTTCATCCTCCATTTCTCTTATTATGGAACTGCAAGGAACAGGAGGGTTTAACCCATATGGGCAGGAAGTTCAACAGTTGTCCTCATTTGGTTGGGCAAAATTTGATCTGTTTGATCAGCACAACCAAGTCCTGAGTGGCCGATGGAAGCTTCCTGTTAGATCATTCCCATTAAGGCCGGGTTTACATACGGGGCAACTCAACACCGTTCCACAGGTAGTGTAACAACTATTCATTCTGAAGCTTATATACACATTTTTGTTGAATACACATTGGCAATTGTCCTTTTTTTATAGATGGGAAAAGCTGAGATTTTTTTTCGTGTAATTAATGCCAGAGATGCTGAAATTCAGTCCATGGCAGAAATAGATCCTAGAAATGCATCACTATACCAGTACCCTCCTTTGGTAAGTAATTGATTCACTGGCCTACCAATATTTACATAAGTAGCACTTTTAGGCTCAACTTGTGCAACTTGTTTTTTTACAATACATTGGAGTCTATTTTTTTGTGGCGAAACTTGGCAAAAAAATTTGCCCATCACTTTTAGGCATATTTTTAGCAATGTTTTGTAAGGGGAATTTACAGCAGTATCTAAACTAAAATATTTTTTCATTACTTTACAGATGTCTGGCCCAGCTGTTGCTGTCATGAATAACCCAGCGTCTCAGCCAACTTTCCACCCTTCCCTAAAGTCATTTAATGTGCCTCTTCCTCCTTTCTCTGATTATGTTGACCCACCCCCAGTACAAGAGCTGCCTAACCAACAAAAAAACAGTCAGAGGTGAGAGAAGGGCACCAAAGTTCTGATTGTAAATACTTACTGTCAGAACGACCAATGCAAATACAAACAATTAAAATGCACTTGCATCTGTTTGTACAGAAAGTCATGTTATTTTGTACAGTAAAGGCAGAACATGGGTCTCTCAATTAAAGGATGGCTGTGAGTTATATCAGGAGCTGACTGAATTACAAAGTTTATAGGCTGTACTGCATCTGCTGCTTATGAGATATTTGTTTATCAAAGCACATGTTTTAAATAATCATCCTCTTGTCTTGCCTGGTAATGTCCCTGTAACTATTGCATGCATGGGTCAGTCACTTTTAATGAGTGATTCTTTACAATATGAGGCTAACTTTGCCACACATGCAAGCCTATGTTGATGATTTTACTACCGATTGCAAGAGCAATTTAACTTTCCAAGGAAATGTATTTTTAGTCGAAATTTTTACTTAGGTTCCATCAGTTCTCAATGACATTAATATCCACGGATCTGTAATGGTACACCTCATATGTAGATTCCATATCTATGTTGAAATTTGAACCTAATAAAATAAAAATGGTGTCAACACAGGCTGGGTCTTTTGTTTTTCTTCTCTGGGAATTGAAATCTCTGCCTCCAACGAATGGCACAAATGTTTTATTTTTATACATATCTTTTTACTGACATTACTGCAATAATGCAAACGTCTACATTTCATTCAAGTTACATGGAATATATTATTTTAATAACTAACTGTGAAGCTTGTCTTCTGGTTACATGAGATAATGCAATAAATTATAAGAGGAGCACATCATATACACAGCTTGTTTTAAGGTTCGGGAATCATTAAAGGGCATAAAAAATACTGCAAAAAAATGGCATATGATGTACCCAATTCAGTGTATAAAAACAACCAACTTATAATGTGACATGAAGAAAAACCCTTAAGAGTGGCAAAACAATGGAGACTAGAGAGTTCAGCAGATTTGAAAGAAATAAGGAAAGCAATGAGCACCTCCAACTTTTACAAAATAAAAAATGAACATCACCAAGTAATTTGCTACAGAATAAGGCCCTCTTTTTTTTATTCCAAATAGTGGCTGAAAAGTCCAACCATTTGTGTCTTTCAGTGAAATACCATTGGAAGGACAGAGAAAGCTGGAGTTGTCTAAAGCAGAAAATCCAAACAGACTGGGGTTTATAATAGACAGAGTTAAAGATGCACCTTTAGGAGATGGAACACTGCGTCTAACGGGATATCACATGAAGACAGGAAAAGTAGGTTGGGTTGGAGAAACCTGCATATCATGATAAGCATATAGCTGTATTGTATCCCATATATTCATGTACAGTATGCAACACAGATAAAGGAAATGCAACACCTGGAAAATGGTGGTGTTTTCTGCATAAGAGTAAGTATTTGTGTAAGAGATTTCATATTCAGTACGTAGTTCTCTACACTAAAAACACCTACTACATAGCTACAGACAACACCAGCTAAACTTACTCTGTGAAGCCTTAAACAGGCAGTATGTGCCTAATATACAAGTATACAGCCTCTTTAAAATGGACCTTGCCTTATTAACTACCTGGTGTTCTTCCTGCAGTGTTGCGTATGCAGTCTTGAACGTCCTTACTATCAACATAATTGAAGCTTTATTATTCTTGATCTTTAATTAAACATTAATTAAGAGTGCTGGGAATACCTCCCAACCTGCTCTGAAGCAAGATGAAAGTCTTGCTCCTAAACAATAATGCTTTGGGACTGACAAATTGCCATTTAAGTTTTTAGTTTCTTATGTTTTGCTTTTGTTACAGGGCCAGTATCCCTCCCCATTTTTCAACATCAAGCAATGAATGGGGCTTGTGTCATACATACTTTTGCCTATTGTTTTAATCACCAAAAATCATACCTTAATTGTATGGGTACAATGATATTATATAAACTGACATGCTAGGAATGCATAAGGTAAAGGTTATGCATACAATTATTGGCTATGAATACATACAGGCTCAGTAAAGATATATCTGTAGCCTGGGAAGTTACATAAAGTTACTCGCTATGAGTGTATGCAGTGATAGCTTTGAACACAAAATATGATAAATTCAATGACTGGCTGCTGTAAAACTGGCACCTCCCCTTCCCTTCATTTACAAGTGATGTCTATATCTACAGGTTATTCCCACTGAGCAGATGGGAATGAATTTTATCATTTCTGCTGTGAGCTCCAACATCAGGCATGGACACTTCATTTTTGGAGAGCAGGAGGTACTAAATCTTATAAAATTATATTGCTGGAAATATCAAGAAATCTAGACACCAAGACAGGGACTGGAAAGTACAAAAGATAGGGAAGATGGGGATAAAGGAAAAGATGAGAGGCAGGGAGACAATGGAAGGCAACATAGAGCTTAATAAATAAAAACTCACCATGTTCTATTCATTCCCATGGGATTTTTAGAATTTTTAGAAAATGGTGAGTTTTAACCTTTCCCCATTGATAAATACAATTCTAAAAATTCTATAGGAAAGAATAGAACATTGGTGTGTTTTTATTTATTAGGGTGGCGGCACACAGGGAGATTAGTTGCCCTGCAACAAATCTTCTCTACTGCAGGCGACTAATCTCCCCAACTGCCTTCCTGTCGGCAAGAATACGATGGCATAAGATGGCATAAGAATTCCGAAGTCGCCCGCAGTTGCCTCGCGATGAAACGTCGGAAATCCAAATCGATTCCTATTCCATCCCGCCGGCAGTTCACATTCTTGCCGGCTGGAGGCCATTTCAGGGAGATTAGTCACCAGCAGTAGAGAAGGTTTGTCGCTGAGTGATTAATATCCCCATGTGCCACCACTCTTAAGCTCTAAACTCTTTTGATAACATTTTGATAAATCTGCCCCTAGAACTAATAGTTGATCTCCCAAACGATAGTCGTGTTTGTCGAAAACACAACAGATAATTGGGATGTTTATTCTAGGCCCCCAACCTCATAGGCAAGAAAATACAAATATATATTTTAGTGTATATATATATATATATATATATATATATATATATATATATATATAGACAAATACAAGAGGTCCTTTGCACTCAACCCATTATCAATATATTTAAGACAGATATATATATATATATATATATATATACACACACATTTAAGGTAAGTTATAAAGAAAACCTGCATGTTAATTTGCATTAACCCACTGTCACCATAGTTTTACGGCCCACTCTGTAATAATTATGATGTAGTCGATATTCCTTGCCCTACAAGTACTGCAGATCCCATTAAGGTTATTTGTGGCATGCATATTTTTAAATCTTAAATACAGAACCTTGCATTTATCCACACTGAATCCCACTTCAAAATTAGGAATTCAAATTGCCAGTCTATTGAGATTAAGTGAATTCCATTGATGTATAGTCATATAGCAAAAACAGTGACAAAGCTTCAAATAATTAATTCTGGGGTACTACCCCCCCCCCTTCTGTTGCTCTACACATGAAAATCCTCGTTATGTTTCCACATCTAGGTGATTTTTAGTGGAGTGACTCCTGAAGAAGACATGCTCCTTATGCTGCGTTTCTATCACTGGCCTGGGGGGAGCACCGCCTGGGCTCCCTGGGAAGCTAGTAGGGCCTTTAAGCCACTGCCACCCAGTGAAGAATGGGCAACAGCTTGGGCTATTCTGAGGCTTACTAGGACAGCATCAACAGAAATAAAAGGTATATGCAGAAAAAAATAACTATGGCCTGAACATCTGTACAGGCTTAAGTAAGAACCAAACCCTAAAAATGATATAGATAGAAATGCCATATTATATATGCAGAACTAACTGCACCAGCCTAAAGGTTCAACATATCTATACCAGTCATGAGTCAGGCCTTCAAAGCTGTGCAAAGGAGCTAACCATCTTGGATTTTGTTAGGAGTGTCAGTGACACGCACATGCTCAGTAGGCTCTGGGCAGCTGTTAAGAAGCTAAGCTTAGGGGTCATTGTAAATCATCAAGAAGAAAATGAGGTTCTGTTGTCATTTAAACGTATGCTACAGGGCAGCATGTATCATTATATTAATATTCTATATATACTGTATACAGAGTTGGCCCTTAAACTCAGGTAACTGACAGTAGTACAGAGCATGTGCAGTGAATCAGTAGGAAAGAAGATGGTGAGCTACTGTGGCATCTCTAAAGGCTTTGCATTGGGCTGGTACAGAATCCCAAAACATAATGTGCAACATTTCTACCCTGCTTCTTTGTTATCCTTAAGATCACTTTAACCAGTGGCGGAACTACCGGGGGAGCAGGGGGTGCTAGCGGACCAGGTCCCGCACCCCTTCAGGGCCCCCCGGCAGCCCGCTCACCACTGAAATCCGGCGTGTACGAAGGGGGGGCCCAGCTGCGTGTCACGCACCAGGGCCCGCCCCCCTCTAGTTTCAGCACTGCCTTGAACTACTACCTGACAATTATAAGGGGCATTTATGACAGGGGGAAGTAGAGTGCCACATATTGCTTATTCAACAAGATTTCTTCCCTGGTCTGGCTGTGGTGTAGACATTGTGGTGACATATTTTACAACAGGGGTCCATTATTTACTAAATATAATTAGAAGTTCTCAAATGGAAAGCCTTCTGTTGGTAGCCATGGCAAACCCTCTTTCCCTCCAATGTAGTGTGGATTAGCACACCCACCTTGTCGATGAGTGAAGATATGCCTGGTGCACGTGGGTGGAGGCTCGGCAACCCCCCAAAGCAGTAATGTAGAAAGAACCTCACGGCACACAGGTCTGCATGAAATTTTCACTGATTTATTGAAGCGGAGTGCACTGCAACGTTTCGGGATTACCCCCTTTGTCAAGCTTGACCCCGAAACGTTGCAGTGCACTCCGCTTCAATGAATCGCTGAAAATTTCATGCAGCCCTGTGTGCCGTGAGGTTCTTTCTACATTAAACCCTCTTTCCCTGCCAGTAAAGTTAGAGATAATGTGACCTTGCACCTTGTTTGGCCAGTGACATACAAACAGATCAATGCAATTACTAGCCCAGTGGCTTTATCAGCATTACAATCTGTTCAGTACCAGGCTTTTTATGATCAAAATATTAGTCTTTATGTATTGCACAATTGCACATGACCCACAACAGCTTCATTCATAGTGCCACATATTAATATATCAAGTATACTACTTATGCTAAATGACATATGTTGTCTAAAATGAAATGGAATGTCTGCTTTGCAGTGCATCTGTCTGATATTTTGTGTTATTTTTGACTAAGCATATTGGATCTTTTTTTCCCAGATCATGGAGGCACTGAAAATGGCACGTTTGTGTGGAACACAGGGACCCACGAACTTACTCTTTACCACTGTCCTGCACCTCCAGTCATGCAACTGTCATCAATAGTGAGTTCCATTACCACTACATTTTATATGCTTTAGTGTTAGTTAATATCAACAATAACTTGAATTTATGTTTACTTTCCATATCAATCCTCATAAATAAAGCCATGCATTTAAAGATTTTTATCAGATGCTTATTGCATTTTGAACATGCAGCTTCCAGAGCGTTACAATGAGACATTTGAACAATATGGCAGTGCATCTGTGCGGCTGTGCTTATTCAGTATATCACGACCAGACCAAGTATTTCCACCAGAGGCTCCCACAACTGATCAACGTATCCAAGATATTCCCAAGGTAAGTGACCTAAGGCAGTTTAAGATGTACTACTCAAAAGGGGTAATTTATGTACATAACCACAAGTGTAGGTGCTATAAAATAAGTGCAATTAAGAGTCTATATTAACATATCATTATGTCCTCCTGCAATTCTACATGGTTGCCAGGCCCGGATTTACAAATTGGGCACCCCTAGGCCATCAATGCTCGTCCCTTCCTCATCCCTTTCCCCTTTGTGCAAGTCCTATCTCATACCTCTCAACTTTCCCGTTTTTCGCGAGACAGTCCCGATTTTGACAGCTCAACCCGCAGTCCTGCAATGTTACTGAAATGTCCCGACTTTCTCTGTGATCTCCTGCACTGAACAGCCACAAAAAGACACCATGTTTCGGAAATGTAAGATAAGATTTAAGATAAGCAAAGATACAATTGTAACTATTTAAGAAGGTCTCTTGGGGAAACTGTGACTTGCAACTTCTTAAAGGGCAACTCACCTTCATTAGCAAAACTGTAATAAAACATAAAACCTGATTCTAAAACCCCCAGGAATGTGCTCAAACTTTTTTTATTTCAGTTGTTCAAACTTTTCATAAACCGCCACATTTTGTAAAATGGATGTGCTATTTAGGGGATGTGGCCATAAAATTGGTGTGGTCAAAAAAAACATGCTCTGTGTCTCTATGCTCAATGTTGTCCACATCTGCTTATTGGAACACCCCTGCTCCACTGTCTCCAAGAAGGCGGATGCCATTGTTGTAGAACAAGAGAGATATATCACTTCTGTGCACACTGTTTTTTAACTGTTAAAGGATCTTACAGAACTATTTTGCACAAGGTGCTATTTACCTTTAGGTTGGTCCTGTTTGTAAGATATGTAATGTTGTTTTTGTGTAGCATGTGTACATTCCCATCTCTCGAAGGACGGCAGTTTCTAAACCATTCACTTCTGCTGACGACTTTGTCCTGTACATCGATGGCGCGCGTTTCCTCCCTGACGCCGTTACAGTCACTTGTGTCACAGGAAGAATATTTGACAGGAACTATGAACAGTAAGAAATAATAGCTTTCCTTTAGACATCATGTGGCAGGTGATATTATACATTAATAATAATGTTATTTTCAAAAATCTACCAATGTTCAATCCAATGTTCTGGCTAAAACATTATAAAGTGTGGAAGGTGTCGCTGATACATCACAGTCGGCTTGGTTTCCCAAATAAGAGTCTCAGTTGATAGACATGTACCTTTCTCAAGTTCTGAATCTTATCAGTTCTTGATAAATGACAAATATAAAAGGATTCAGCACTTTCAGAGTGTTGTAAAGTTGCTCAGAATGTTCCTGACCAGATATACAAACCACTCTATACTGTTATCCAGAATGCTTGGAACCTGAGGTTTTCCGGATAATGGATCTTTCCATAAGTCTACTAGAAAATCGTGAAATCATTTATATATATATATATATATATATATATATATATATATATATATATACACACACTATTAAAACTTCTTTATTACACATGAGAATAATTGTTGGACATTTTATAAGTGATAAGGTATATTGATGATTGATATCCTGCCTTTGGAATTGACACTGTATTCTGTATGCCTTTAACTTTGCAGGTTTGGACCAGATATCTCCACAGGAGTAGATGTAAACAGTGACATATTCCAGCCATTCTATAACTTCTCATTACAGATCCACTCATCAAACATACCACCTACAGCTACTCTCTTACTGAAGGTACGTGGCAGAGATGAGGGATGCCGGTGCCGTGTCCGGGAAACCCTTGATCTCCATCGAGTTTAAAAGTGATGGCTGTTTATAGGCAAAAGCTAGGGGCAAACAATCCTTGCAGATTTTACTATAACTGTAATTTAGCTCCTTTTGGTTTGTGAAATATATTCTAGATATTTGTCTTGCAGGGAAAGCATTTTGCAAGGCACAAATGACATATGAGATGTAATTAATTATAAACTAAGGGAACTGTCGCAGATTATACTTTAAAATGAAGGACATAATATATAATCTATAATCACAAAACAAACAGCACACAGGATGATTCCCTTCTCCATTTTTCAGGTATACACTATTGACAGATTTACGCAAGAACTGACACTTATAGGCTGGGCAGCACTCAATTTGTTTGTAGAGTCTGGAACCCAGAGAGCACCCGTCTCAGACTCACATGATGTCAAGGTGAGCTGATTTTCTAGTTTTTACCTTGACTTAACAGCACAATCCCGCACAAATAATGCATGACGGCATCTTTGTCATGTTGTGTAATGTTTATGGTCCTTGACTTTAAAGAATAGTGATAAGATTCATGGTTCCTGAGTTTTGAATTATTTTGCATTAATTTACATTACTTCCTATGAAATGCTTCTCTGTTTTATTTGCCTATAGAATGCATATTGCGATACATTCATTATAGTCTGCTTTTTCACGAACTACATGTTCTTATGTGATGGCTTTAAATTTCAGGTATCTTTAAATGAAGGTGCTCATCAAATCCGCTTGTATAGCAAAGCCCCTCCTACTGATCAATCATTTTCAGTGGAATCTGTGACATCATCAGGACGGTAAGGACACAATTTATCCCTATGATTGGTCTCTTTGGCACAGACCCTCGAATTATCTGATTCCTGATGAACTAAATTGTGCTTTATGTTAAAAGATAAAAAGACACAATATTGTTTTAAAAAAGATTGTGGAGAAAAAAAGCGATTGAGGCAAGAAAATGTGAATGAAATCTTAGTTTGCATTGAATTGCACAGCTTTCGGTCCTTGGTAGGGATGCACTGAATCCACTATTTTTGGATTCTGCTGACTCCAACCCCTAATTTGCATATGTAAATTAGGGGGCAAAGAGAACCACGCATGCAGCACGTGGTAGTGGGAAAGACATTTTTTAATTCCTTGTTTGTGTGACGAAAAGTCATGTGATTTTGTTTGTATTTGGTTCAGCCAGGCACTCGGCGAAAAAAAAAGTCAGAATCTTGGCCGAATGCCAAATCCTGGATTTAGTGCATCTCTAGTCCTTATAGAAGAGGGGGATGGTGGTTAGCACAGCTTTTCTAAATGATATGCGTCCAATTCCTTAATAGTTGCTCTGTGCTGCAACTGCTGCAAAAGATCCAAGTATAGGAGAAGGAAGAGGAACTCCAGTAGTATTACTGCAAACAACTTTTTATGGTGGTAAACCCACTGCCTGGAATAAAAAGTTGTTTGCAGTAATACTACTGGAGTTCCTCTTCCTTCTCCTATACTTGCATCTCTAGTCCTTGGTATATCAGCTCTTATTGTGTTCATGTGGGAAACATTTCTCAAACTCTATATATATGCTGATGAGAAATCTTGCACTATACCACTCAGTGTCAGACTGGGATGCCAGGGGCCCACCAGAAAACCTTAGACTGAGGGCCCACTTTCCAAACTATTATACCTTCTTTCCTCAATCTCTTTATTCTCCTAGTCTCTTTTCACTACATACTATACTCTATGCTTCCATTAATATTCCTCTTTCGTCCCATAAAGAAATAAGAAATGACCATGAAATAGGCCAAATGGTTAGAAGCAAGAGAGCCACTGACACTTGTATCCCGGTGGGCGAGTCTGACACTCATACCACTTGTTCACAAACAGTGGGGCTTGCTCCCCTTGAGAGGCATGAAACAGTGGCTTGGGATTGAGTCTGAAGGTGAACTAGGATGAGCTCTTCTATAAACTTCTGGAAGCTTTGCATGAAGGCTCCTATTTCCTTTTTATATATTATCGGAACTAGTGATGGGCAAATCTGAGCCATTTAGACAAAATTTTGCAAAACACAAAAAATTTGCTGAAATGCATTGAAGTCCCTGGGCGTCAAAAAGTTTTTTTTCGCACAACAATCTTTTTTCACCCATCGGAGTCAATGGATGGAATTTTTGTGGAAAAACTTAGTGAAAAATGTTGCTTATCACTAGTTGGAACCAAGCAATGTTCTCATACACCTGTAACCTTGTTATTTACTAAGACGAGATCTCCCCAAAGTGTGAACCTCCAAGAAGGGCTTGAAAAAGTCTGAAAACAACTGCATTGTATTCATGAGCCCTAATAAGGACAAATCTAGTTGGTTGTTGGGATCTGAGTTGAGTAAAGCTGTTTCCTTCCCAAGATACTTGCTGTTTTTGCACATCACATCTTGCTGTTTCTATAATGGCACAAAGTGAGTTATGTAAAACAGGGGGATAAATTATGCAGCCCTTACAATTCAATCAATAATTTTAGCCTTTAATCCATTGGAAATAATGGACTGCTATGCTAACACAAATAAAACACTTTTGTATTCTTTCCCTTGCCTTTTAGGATTGTGCCTTGTGCCACTTTGCTGATACGTGTAATGAAAGTTTCCAAGACAAGTCAACACCTGCAGAATAAGAAAAATTCCCAGTTGGTCCAGGAATGTCCTCAATATGAGCAAGGGGTGTATATTTCAGACTCTGCACAACCTACACCGGGAGAGATGCAACTCTACAGAGCAATGATGAACAGGTCTGGTGAGAGCAATAGGTGCAAAAACTGTTGTACAAATAATATTGCAGGACAGCTAAAGTCCAGAAGCTGGAATTGTGCAACAAAAGACACTAGGGGCAGATTTATCAAATTTTGAATTCAAATACTTAGAGTATTGATTTTTTTTTCAGTTTTCAAAACCTTGAATGTTTCTATATTTATTTAGCTAAAAAGACTTGAATGTACAACTTTGGCATCTAAAAGTACAGGTTGAGGTAAAAGTTAGTGGGAGCTGTCCTAGGCAAACTTTAAATGAGAAGGAAACCCCTATAGAAAAAATTGGAAAATTCTCTCAAAGACAAAAAGTCACATTTTGATAAATAGGCCTCTGTGGTTAAAAAAAAAATGATTCTTTAAAAAAAAAAAAAGCTACTAAACCAAATATAAGTTTTTTCTGCAATAGTGTTTTACCTTGATCACTCCATTTTTTTTAAAAAAAAAAAGTGTAATTCACAATTGAGAATCACAATATTCCATTCATTTTCATTGAGGCTGAAAATCCCAAATGTTTTAATAAACTGGGAAATAAAGTTGTTACAAAAAGATCCCATTTACTTCTGCCGTGTGGATTCCAAATGCAACATTGCGTTTCACCCTGTGATCAGCGTTGTTAGCTTTTATACTACTTTTTACTGATGTTTTTATGCTTTCATCCACCAATAACATGATTGCTCTTTGTTGTGTCCTTCTCCAGGTCTGTGGTATTGGGAAGAGATGTGATCCCTCTTGTAGCTGCCACTTCTGAGCATGAACTAAACTCAGACAAGCAACTTTCCGCTTGGGTCCAGAGGACATTTTCTGAATTGAAAAATAAAACCCCCCAACCATTCCAGCTCTGCTGTGTCTCTCGCTACCTTGTATCTTCAGGATTAATGGTGAGGTGGATGCTAGACTTTATTTTTCTTTTGCTTCCAATTAAAAACCCATTGTACAACATTTTACTGATTGACTGCCCAGTCCGGAAACATGTAACAGATTTCAGAAGTCTTGCTTGGCATAAAACTGAAGTCTCAGTCTGCTTCCTATAGCGACACCATCCAAGTATTCCAGAATGCCGCCATGTTCAGTCTATCCTAAACCATTACAACTAAACAACCTGCTTCCTATAGTCAGCCATCGGTGTAAAATGTAATTGTTCGATGACTATTTAACAACCAATGTTTTGTTTCAATTTAGCAGTAACTGCACAATTGTGTTGTATATTGTGTTCTATATCCATAAAGGTTTCAGCCGACAGAGCCAATAATTTAGCTTGGTCCGGATTCACTCTTGCTCATATTTGCCTCAACCCTCCTGCGGCAATTTATTTTGGGCAGCCTTGGGAAAGGTTCGACCATGCAGTCCCTGTGGATGACATTGATCTCAACGGTGATCAGAAATGCCCAATGTGGCAGGATGGATTTAAGGTACTCGTTTCTATTAAATGAGTGATCCTACTAAAATCAAGATATAAGCTGTACAAGTTTAAATACCAGCATTTGCAACATTTATGATCACAGACATTTTTTTATTATTATTATTAGAGCTTTCCAGAAAGGGTATACCACGAGTATTTAACCGTTATATTCCAACTACACGAAGTTCTGCTGGGCAAAAAAGGTAAAAATTCACAGACTGATAACTCCAAGCAAGATTACCATTCAGCAGAAAAAGGTCCACATGAATTATTGTGGGGGGCACAGGCATGGACGGCTTTGCAAGTATTTTACAAACAATACTGTAACTTTGGCATCTACCAACTGCCCTTGTACTCTGGAGTTCCTAGTAAGGTATGTACATGTCTATTTTGGCTCATTTGTGATTGAAATACATGATCTAACATAACTAACCCGCCATTAACTGGTAGATGCCACTTTTTTCTTTTTAACTAGGCGGTGTTATCGGCGTTGGCGTCAAATGATTGTAAAGCGACACTGAAGTATCTTGTAAAAGCAAACACTGTAAGATCTTATTTGTTTCTTCCAAAACCCAACCCCATCTCTGTGTATAGCCAGCTACAATGCTATTGCTGGAACAGAAACTGCTCAATAATAATAATAATAATAATAATACAGGGGTTGTATCTGCTGCCAGTTAGTTTCTAAAATGTATATTTGTTTTTATTCGCTTATACTGTATTTCGATTTTTGTGAACTTTTAAATATAAACCAAGAACAATCATTTTTTTTTACTAGAAACGTAAAAAAAAACATTTAATTGATTACAGTCAACAATTAAATATTTTTTTTTTATAATGGCACAGATCCAGTTTTTGCCTGGTGCTTCTCTGACTGTTCGAATAACAGATGGAAGGCGGCATAGAGAGTTGATGGAATATAATCTCCATGTAAGTGCAAACTCGACATCTCTGAAAGCTCTAAATCTCTGAAGATGGAGTCCATTGCTGTTGGAACTTATTCATTGGGCATTAAAGAGGATGTTCAAAATTACTTAAAGGGATCCTGTCATCAGAAAACATGTTTTTTTCAAAATACATCAGTTAATAGTGCTACTCCTGCAGAATTCTGCACTGAAATCCATTTCTCAAAAGAGCAAACAGATTTTTCTATATTCAATTTTGAAATCTGACATGGGGCTAGACATTTTGTCAGTTTCCCAGCTGCCCCTGGTCATGTGACTTGTCCCTGCACTTTAGGAGAGAAATGCTTTCTGGCAGGCTGCTGTTTTTCCTTCTCAATGTAACTGAATGTGTGTCAGTGAGACATGGGTTTTTACTTTTGAGTGTTGTTCTTAGATCTACCAGGCAGTTGTTATCTTGTGTTAGGGAGCTGCTATCTGGTTACCTTCCCATTGTTCTTTTGTTTGGCTGCTGGGGGGAAAAAGGGAGGGGGTGATAATCACTCCAACTTGCAGTACAGCAGTAAAGAGTGATTGAAGTTTATCAGAGCACAAGTCACATGACTCGGGGCAGCTGGGAAATTGACAATATGTCTAGCCCCATGTCAGATTTCAAAATTGAATATAAAAAAATATGTTTGCTATTTTGAGAAATGGATTACATTGCAGAATTCTGCTAGAGCAGCACTATTAACTGATTCATTCTGAAAAAAAATTAAACAGTATCCCTTTAATTTAATGTTGCCCCTTACCAAGATGTGGACTGCTCCTCTGTAGAATAGGCTCCTTCTTTGACATTAGGCCACATCTTTCCTGGCCATCCCTGGGTAGCATAAAACAAATGGGTTAATCCCCCACTGACCCAATGCTTTTATGCTGCCCAAAGGAATGGTCAGGAAAAGAAAACTATGGTAAGTATGAAGAAATGTTCTCTTTTTGTTAGCCAGTGGCATTGAACATGTTCAGGCTCTTAACCACAGGGTTCATTAAAATGATTAAAGCATCAACAGAAAGTGAAATTAATCTGTCATGGCAACAAGGCTGATTTACACTAGAATAGAATGTCCTATGTCAAAATAGAATCTACCACCAATATATGTAAAAATATCCTAGGCATTGTGAGAGCATACAGCATGTAGGTTAATATTACATATGCTCTTTTCTAGGAAATTAATCAGATGTACCTACCCCCAAAGGCTATAAACGCGTACACCAAAGAGCTACATGGTGGAAAATTATCAGAGTTAATACCTGATGGAGAAAAAGAGGATTTTAAGAAGCATCTGGCAAACTGGTTCAGAAAGGTATACTGAATGCTTGAAAAGCAGACTAATAACAATCATAACATGTTTTTGCCGGTCATATTTCCTCTAAGACACACACACTGAGGTTTCCCAATTATTTTAATAAGCTGTGGATGCAAGTACTCAATGAACTTGTTCGGAAACAATTCAATTCGTTATGTCATGATTTCTGTACACTGTCCACACAGCATAAAGGGAACAGAGGCCACCAAGAGAGTTTATAGAGAACACGGTTTGAAAGAGTTAAAGGAGAAGAAAAGCTACGGAGGCATTTTATCGCCAATAGATTAGCTGCAATAGTGCAAGCTAGAATGCTATATTTATTCTGTAGAATGTTTTAATATACCTGAGTAAAAAGCTCTAGAAACACTGTTTGTTTAGGATAGGAGCTGCAGTATTAATGTGGTGTGACATCACTTCCTGCCTGAGTCTCTCCCTGCTCTGGGCTCAGATTACAGTAGAGAAGAGGGGGAGGCAGAGGAGCAAACTGAGCATGCTCTTGCCCAGGGCAATGAGGTTTAAGCTGAAGGCAGGAAGTCTGATACAGAAGCCCATGTGTACACAATAGAAGGAAAGAAATGCAGTGTTTCTTTTGGCAGGGGACTCAGAGCAGACTTTTGGGGTTTACTGGTATATTTAGATAGACCTTTCTGATAAGGCTTACTTAGTTTGAACCTTTCCTTCTCCTTTAAGTTAATGAAGCCCCATAAGTACATCAGATTGAAGCAGACATGTACATTTAAATGCAATATTTTATAAGGGTATAATTTTACCTTGACTGCTTTTATGGGGGGAAAAAGTTACTCATCTTTTGGCAGTATATTCCCCTTACTGTAAAATATATATAATGCTTCTGTAAAAATACTTAAGATGTTTTACCTGCTAAAAACATAACTATACTAGAGCTGCAGAGAAATCCACTCTCCGTTTCTTGGCTGTATCATGAGCTGGGCTTGTCCTTACACACTCTCCCTTAGGAAGTGGTCATAACTGAGTGACAATCAGAACTCTGCTGTAGAAGCCTGAGCCCTGCCCCTAGTACTAGTTTTACATCAGTGCTCGCTAGATGGACAGATTTCTCTCCCCCCCCCCCCACAAACAAGAAAATCAGTTGGATGACACTCCAGCTGGTAATTACTTTTCCCACTAAGAAGCAGGTTTATTTATACGAGTGCTGGAGAGCCCACATCATACATGCACAAATCCTTTGCCCCACTAGTTTGTATATAACAACTCCTTGCAAACTACCATTAATATTGTATCTGTGTCCTGCTTCCCGCAGAGAGGTTGGTGCCATGAGGCCCCCTTGAGCAGTGTCCGGCTTTCCCCTGAGAGCAATTTGTTTTTACAACTTCTGACAAAGTTTAGTTCCATAATTTAGTAATAGGTGGAGGGCACACCAATTCAGCAAATGCTGTAGGTAAACAGTGCAAGAGGTGCAAACATCAAAAGGGTACCCCTACAATGGGTACCCCACAACGTAACAGTATATAGATAGATATGCACACTCAAAAGATAATAAAAGAAGGCAAATATGGTACATTTAAAATAAAGCTTTACTTATTTATGCAAATAATACACACAAAGCCACAATAGTAGGCCTGTATAATACAATACATAAGCTTACATGGTATATACCCAACGTTTAAACATAGCCACAATTACATAACAGTAAACAGTAAGTATTACAATTATACAGCAAGGAGCAGATACACCTACCACCAGTATGAGAATGGCCCCAACGTTTCGGCGTAAGCCTTTGTCAAGGGGATTCCCCTTGACAAATTGTAATACTTACTGTTTACAGTTATGTAATTGTGGCTATGTTTAAATGTTAGGTATATACCATGTAAGCTTATGTATTGTATTATACAGGCCTACTATTGTGGCTTTGTGTGTATTATTTGCATAAATAAGTAAAGCTTTATTTTAAATGTACCATATTTGCCTTCTTTTATTAAAGTTTAGTTCCATGTTCCTGTACCTGATAGGAAGAAAACTGCTTTTGTTTAGCCTTTCAACAGAAGCTTTAACGCGAAACAGACTGCAACTGTTTTAATCGAGTAAAAGAGCACCGAGCTGAACATTCCTTGCGAGTATACAGTGGTATCAGTCAGAAGTTATAACAGCTCTTGGGTGAAGCAGGACATGGCTGAGGTACAGACGCGGATTAGTTTGAGTGAAGGCAATCAATAGATGCCCCTCCCAGCCCCTCTGTAAGTGGATGCTCTCCATCTAATAAACCAGTTTGTGCCAGCGGGTCCTTAAAACTGAGCAATCATATACTAGAACTCCAGGAAAGGGGTGCAAAAAGGGAGTTTTTGGCCTGCTGAATAGTTAAAAATAAAGTGTTCTATTTTACACAACATTTGTTAATGAACTATGGAAAATCATAGTATATGTCTGCTTTAAGTGTTAGCATCCACTTAGTAATATTGCCATCAGTGTTCCAAGCTCCCCCTCCCCCAGCAGCATTTGCTTTGGACATGTGCCACAGTTTGCACCAGAATCTAAGGCCATTTTTTGTTTCAGCATCTCAGATCAGATCTAGAACTTTACCTTCATAAAACCAACATGGAAGAGAACACAAAGCAGCGCACTCAAGATACAGTTTGATGTCTGCTAGCAAAACCTTCACTAACCAGTTCAAGTTTGTTAGAAGACTATTGGAGAGGAAATCTTTTCCAAGTAGAGGGGCACATTGAGTCAGGTTGCCAACTATTCTGGAAGGATGGAACAAAGTGCAAGAGATTAGATTAAGGATGTGTGGCAACACTTCTTTCCAGTGAAAATTTTTGGTTTTGCCGAGGGGTTTGAAATCTGACATGGGCTAGACATGTTTTTTGCTTCCTAGGTGCCCCCCCCATCATGTGACTTATGCTGCTAAACGTTAGTCATGCTTTACTGTGGAGCAATATGCCCTACCAGCAGCCCATGTGCAGAACAATGGGAATGCATCATGAAGCACGACCTGTCAAAATGACCAGAGATGGCTGCCCACACCAATATTGTTATTTACGCACACTCAGGAATAAAGGCTAAAAAAATAACACAGAAACGCTTTAAACCAGCTTCATTTATAGTTTGATAACCTTCCATTAACCCACTCATAAGTCTTCCAGCCTACAATCTCTCAGGGATGTGTAGCAGTATACCTCTGCATGGACAATACTAGCAGTAACATTTCTGCAGCAGAACACTATCCACCTAAATAACCAATCTGGGACATAAGATATTTCTTGTGACAATATATACACCTGTCAGATTTTATAATTAGTATTAGCCAGTTTGCAGTTCTGGAAAGCAGGACCAGACATTTAAAATTTGGCAGAGCCAAAGACCTGACTTACATTCAATAAGACCATGACCCTGATGAGGGTTTAGTCAATATATCAGCACCATCTATTTTTCCACTCAAAACAAATGCAACCAGCTTTAAATTCAGCTTTAATCTTTATTAGTTTTACAAAAAAAGACAATCCCAACAAAGTGGGGAGAACACCCCCCACACACATTTATATACAAAAAGTGTTATGTTTCCGAGAGTCATGCAGTAGATTCTACAGTAGCAGTCTCCATGGAAGCCTGGAAAGGAATGGAGAGGTCTTAGACAATCTATAGAAAGTCTTCAAAACACACAAATTACAGACAGGTTAAAAAGTGTAAACAAATGACACTGGGAAGCAGAAAAGGCAAAATTTTGCTACCAGAGTTAAAGCCATGAATAGGAGCACAATGTGCCTTTAGGAGCCACACATTTAGCCTGCGATATCCTACCTCTTCAGCCTTCTCTACCTCTTCATTTGTTGGTACTACTGCGTCTCCATTCCCTGCTCCGTTTGCAACTGGTTCCTGCTTAGGTTTCTTTGCATCTTTGTCTTTAAGGGGACTCTCTTCTCCAGGTTTCCTCTGAAGGGACACCCCAGATTTTAATTCAGTATGTCAGGTTTGTTTAACAGATTTCCAACTAGTTAGTTTAAAATAGCTTACAAGACTAACTACAGCTACTGGAGTAACCAAAAAGGTGAGAGGAGTACCTTTTTTCGGATAAGGTGAGAAATGTCTGATACACAATTTGTGACTGGTACAGTACTGTCACCACTTTTCTCTACAGCAGTCTGCAAAAGAATAAGTTGATAGAATGAGTCCTTCTGCTGATTTGCATATAAAACCAAAATCTGGCCCATTCCCCAATAAATTCTTACAGAAGATGAAGTACTTCCATTTTCTTGGGAGAAGCCAGAAGATCCTCCAATCTAAGGAAATAAAACTTGTGTTCAGTGATTTAATAGGTACACTTAAACAGCAAGTAATGACAAGAAGAAGCGGGAACAAAGGCAAAAAATGGTCACTTCATGGCAGTTTGTGAACTCCTTTAAAATGTAAATGGATAGCCATCCACAGATCATTGAAAGTTAAAAAAATATTTAGCATGTAATTTGTATTACTTGAAGGTTAAATTGTAACATTATTGGAAGGAGGTTTAATTCATGCCATCTGTGAGGTTTTTTTTAAGAAAAGAATCTTACCATTTAGCTGGACATTTTAGAATAGTTTTGAATTACTTATTCCCCTTACTCTGCCTTATTTCCGCATACTTAGGCTGCAGTTTTAGGATTGCTCCTATTAATCTTCCAATCGTGTGCATACTAAGTACATTGGACCTTAGCACCTTTTACCTGTACTAGACAGCCTGTTTTTTCAAAATGAGGACTTGAGTGATGCAATAATCACTTCTGATCCCCCTGATGTTACAAGATTGCACACAGTGAATTACCCCTTTAAGGTTTAGGGCCATTTAGCAGTCAACAGAAGGAGTCTAAAGAAAAACTGACAAAACTACAACATAGATAAAGGCAATGTTGCTCGTTTTATATTTCTTATTTGGATGTTACTAAACCTGATTGTTACAAACCATACGGTTCCTTTGCAACCCGTCAAGAATTTCTCACAAACTACCACTGCACAAACATGGCAGCCCTCATAAAGGAACATGAGGGATCAGAAAATATGTAACAGCATCAAGCACATACTTATGGCAAAATTATAAAACAATGTTACAAAACAATTTCTGGCAGCTTTTTAGTTTCAAGTACACACCTAAAAAGTAGCAATGAATCTTAGGGCTAAATTCCACATGAGATTTTCTAGGCTTGTGTTGGAACTAAATGCATTCTATGACTTAGATGTAGTTGCATGGCTCAGAATATAATGGGACAGATACAAAAAGCTGATGTGTAAGCTACATGGCATTCTCATCCAAAACAACTGTTGGGATGTGAATGCTGCGTCTTCACCCTATGAGAAAACCTGATTGGGTAACTTTTCTCCAGTGAAATACAACCAATTTAGAAGCATGAAAAAAAAAGTAAAAAAAAAAAAAAAAAATTAGTCTAGCTATAGGGGGAATCAAATTTCCTAGGATTCTGCAAATCTTGTGCAGTTATGTGATGAGGCTAAAACCCCACTAAAACGAATCAAAATCTTCAGTGTAATTTTACAGTTAGGGTAACAGACAACACTAACCAAAGTCTCTTTAAGTGCTATCTTGGCAACGGTTGCGTTTTTCTGAGCTTCTTTTGAATCTTCTATTTTCTCTTTGATATCAGGAAGCAAATCTTTCAATTCATCCATTTCCTTCTTGACTTCTTCAGCGGTCTCATCTACTAATGCTTCCAATTGTTTGGTGAGCACATCTATGGAAAAATTGCACAAATTTTTATACTAGTGTTTATTATGAGGTTTATCTATAAGACATAGTTTTGAATTGGAGTTATCTGCTAGCACATAACGCACTAGTGATGTGCAGGTTGACCCAAAGCCTGTGGGTTAGCGTTGGAATTTGGGAGACCCATACCTCACTAACCTGCAGTTTATACCATATGCAGACAGACTGATGTACAAGGTAGAAAACATTCAAATTCCTTTCTCCTGCTTCTCTTCAATCTCTCAACTACATATTACAATAAGTCCTAGGATGATCAACACCTCAGAGCTAAAATAAAATCTTTTGTCCACAAGTTTTAGTTACCCTAATCCCAATGGTAAATTGGTATTCCAGCAATTCTTGTGCAGAAGAATCTTACAGAAGTTTCTGGGGGGGGGGGGTGTCTGTCTTTGTAAATATCAAAGACTTTTCTGTAGGGTTGGCAGTGCTGCACATGTCCATTTACTATAACTTAGCACTTGTTTTGCTAAGAGCACTACCTCATATGTGGGAAAAAGGCCTATACATGGTTTCCTTCACGGGTGCAAGAAGTCTATGTAATTGATCAAATTCTTCCTGCAGTAACAATACATGAGTGAGCAAATTAGGTCTGTATTAAGAGCTGTGCCTGTTTTCAACCCCCCCCCCCCCCCCCATTTTTGCAAGGGTTAAGTCTTTGCTAGCACTAGCCAAGATACTAGATGCAATGGTCAACTAAAGAAGCTATTCAGGAATGAAAGGGGTGGTTCACCTTCAAACTACTAATTGGTTTCAGATAGATCACCAGAAAAATTTTCCAATGACTTTATTCTACTCTATTTTCTATGTGTCATCATTTTTCTAATATTGAAGTGTAGGGTTTCATTTTTCACCTTCTGAAGCAGCCCTGGGAGGGGGTCGCTGACCCTGTAAACTGTTCTAACTTGATACATTTGTTATTTGTCTTTGCTGTGCAGAATCTCTGGGTTTCATTACAAGCAGCTGTTACAATAGTTGCTAATACTCCAGAGATGCAACAATGAAATGTTGCAAAATTGTAACAGTTCAGAATCTGCACCTGAATTACTGAGCTGCCAGATTCAAACACCAGAGACGGGAACATTCAGCTTTAAACTTAGATTTTGGAAAAACCGTAAAAAATAATGGAAAGTAATTGAAAAGGAGTATTTCTGGGGAACAATCTTAAAAAACAGAATTGAATTGTTTGGAAGGTGAACAACCCCTTTAATGAGGACCAGACACAAATAAGCAAAATAGAGTAGCCTTAGAATTCCTACTAGCCAAGGAAGGAGTGGTATGTAAATAAACTGGCCAAGAATGTTGTACCTATATCTCTGACTATCATAATGCAGTTGAAGGCCACAACACATTCAGTCTCTAGAGACAATGTTGACGAACCCCTTGCCAGGTCCCTTACTGCCTGGCTTGGTGCATTCTGGGGTAGCATTGTACAACTGGCTATACAAATGTTAGCTGTAAGTCTATTGGCTTATTAATTTGGCTATTGACAGTATGTATGATTAAGGAAGTATCCTACTGTAAAGTGAGCCCCATGGAGCAGGGCAACATAACAAATACATCTTTGAGGAACTGGAATTAATAACTCAAATGCCTTCCTGCTTAATGTTTCAAGTCAAGAATACAAATAGAAGCTTAGAAATTACTGCTGCAGAAAGCAGTTACTTGCTAGTGTACAAGATGTTATAGCAACTGAAATGGTTTTGCTTGGCAAGAATTTATTCAAGAATTTGCTAGTCAAGAATTTATTGACTAGTATTAAAGTCAATAAGTCAAAAGGAGACTATGCTAGGAAAACGAAAAGTCTGCTTCGTAACAAATGCTTAAAATCAAACATGAGATTGAGAAAAATGATTAAATGATCAAGAAGACTGATTCAAAGGGATACGGTCATGGGAAAACATTTAAGAACTCACCAGTTAATAGTGCTGCTCCAGCAGAGCTCTGCACTGAAATACATTTTGCAAAAGAGCAAACAGATTTTATAATCTGACATCGGGCTAGACATATTGTCAGTTTCACAGCTGCCCCAGTCATGTGACTTGTGCTCTGAAACTTCAGTCACGCTTTACTGCAAGTTAGGAGTGATAACCTACCCCATCCCAGCAGCCTAACAAAAAAATGGGAAGGTAAGATAACAGCTGCCTGGTAGATCCAAGAACACTCAATAGTAAAAGCCAAGTTCCACTGAGACTGATTCAGTTACATTAAATAGGAGAAATAACACCCTGCCAGAAAATAGTTCCATCCTAAAGAGTATGCACAAGTCACATGACTGGGGCAGCTGGGAAACGGACAATATATCTAGCTCCATGTCAGATTTGAAAATGGAATATAAACAAAAAAAATGAAAGTTTGCTATTTTGAAAATTGGATTTCAGTGCAGAAGTCTGCTGGAGTAGCACTATTAACCGATGCATTAAAAAAATAACTAAAACATGTTTTCCCATGACAGTATCCCTTTAAGTAACATGCATAATGTGAATGTTTTGATCATGGTATAAAAATGGAACAAAAAAATATAAATAATGCTTGTCCAGAGATTAGGATTATTTCTTGCTAATCTGCAGTGTTGGTGCATCTTTAAAATAATATTCATCAATTGGGAATCCACATCTGATTTCTGCCTTAATTAAGCCTGAGGGACTCGCCCCAGTTCACAGGCAATCATATGCAAAAAAATCCTATATCCAAAGATAACTATCCCAAGGCTTTTTTCTTCAGTAAAAAAAAAAATATATATATATTTATTTAAATTAGCATTAAAACTCAAGATACATACTTACCCCACCTTAGGATATAGGAATTTTTTGCATCTTTAAAATAAACTTTATCTTCTGAGTTTGAGCATTATCCTGGTGTCCAGGAGTGGTACTTCCAATAAAAAAAATACCAAAATAATAAAGGTCTCATGAATGAATTTTGGTCACAGCTATCTAGCTTCTGATTGTAAGCCTCTGAGGCAGTGACACTGAATGTGTTCAGCTGCAGTTAGTGCTGTGAGAAGTCACAAGATGTAGCATTTGTAGTCAACCTTGATATTTAGTAAAAAGGCCAAGCAGCAAGAAAGCAATGGTAAATTTAGAGCCTCACATGGTGCCCAATTTATCCAAGTTGGTGTCCAGATATCACACCTAGAGAGTGTAATGTCTTGAAACGAAATAAAAGTAAATAAAAAAAACCTGTGTCACAGATTTAGTAGTGCAGAGTTGGGTTTTACAGCAGAGTTTGCATACAATCTAAAAGGGAACATTGGTCAAATTGTTCAAAGTACTTACCCATTCTTTTTTCAATCACTCCCACAGACTGCATAAAATGAGAAATGGCTTCTTCATGTTTACTGCTGTACTGATAAGCCAAGCCTAGATGATAATGAGTCTCTGCAAGAAGACGATCATGTTCTTCCAAGTGCTCCTTCTGTATATCGAGACAGGCTAAGAAGTCCTCAACAGCCTGAGCATAGTTCTCTGATTTAAAAAAAAAAAAAAAAAAAAAACCCTCAGAAGAATGCCATTTTAAAGGGAATCCTTGTTACTTTGGTGAGCAGTCAAACCATGATAGATTAGACCTACAAAAAACTGCCTAGTTAAAAAATATATCTACCAGTCACATTGTAGTCCAATGAAAGAAAAAAAGGGTTCAATTAGCAGCAAGAACCACTAAAAAAAAAAAAAAAAAAAAAAAAAAATTATATATATGTATATACACACACACTGCAAGCATAACATACCTGACTCGGTGCTAACTTCTCCTAGTTTTAGATGTGCTTGAGCAGCCTTAAGCTGAGCTTCTTTTGATTTCTGCCTGTGAGAGACATTGGATGGATTAGCACAGTGAAAATTATATACACACACACACACTTTTCTTGAGAGCATAACATACCTTTTGAATATCATTTTAGACAGGTCCAGCATTTCCCAAGCTAGCTGTAGATTTCCAACATCATCCTCGTCTTCAGTTTCCTAAAGAAATAAGTTGCATTTTCTGGTCAGAAAGTTTAGTGTGCACAATAGGGGTAGGCATTAAGACAGGCAAAAGGGCAGTCATTTAAATATCCTGTATGATAGGGAAGCATACTAGCAAAACAAGCAGTATTCAAATTACTGTTGACACAGCAAGGGTCTGAGCACAGAAATAGTTGCATCATGAGAGTGAAAATGTACCATCACTCAAATTGTGATTTGATTCAGAATATTCAAGATGCCATCTAGCCAGGGTCAGGTGTGTGGGTGGGGTAAGCATTGCACTGAAACCAACAGCTGCCCAGCACTATAGCAAAATGATTATCCAATATTTAAAATAAATTTTAAAAAAAACCAACTCACCTTCTCTTCAGTGCTTTCATTTTCTTCACTTTCTTCAGAGTCCTCCCCTTCCTCTAGGGTGGAAAAGTGTTGCATTAGTGAACCAATTAAGTAGAGAAAGAATGTATAAGATTTAGCACATTTGTCTGTTTTGACCATGAAAGTTAGCATCTCGCAGTGAGTGATCCCACCATATGCCATGAATCCTGAACAGACCATAGCTGTAGCAAGCATATCCAGGCAGACCGAATATATGACACAATCCAGTGCCCCCTCTAAACTATAGACACTGGATACGGAGGGTCTTATTTATAAACAATATATTTGCACCCAAGCAGTAAATAAAGTTTTTGCTTTCATTGTCCAGCCTTGCGGTTGGCTACAGCAAAACTCAATCACCGTTTGGCTCATATGCGATTGTCTGTGCGCAAGTTTGCCCAGTTTTTAAGTGAGCTCAAGAATATACATTATAACTTGCATAACACCGAGTGAATACCATTTAAAGTTGGAACAAATACTGACACCAAATGAGGCCTGCAGTATTTCTATAAAAACTTGAAGGACTTGGGTAGCCTACAGGAACGTTAGAAGACTAAGCATACCAAAAGCTACATAAGTATTATTCAGAATAATTTAAAGACAATAATTTGGAATAATTTCAAAGAAACAGAAAAAAACCCTGCTGCTTCAAGAGTACAGTTGTTCAAGCCAGGTTCTGCCTTCCAGTCAAGATGCACAAATAGTTGATATGGCATACCAAGAATAGTACAATATACAGAAGAGGATAGAAGCATTTAGAAATAGTTATTGTGCAATGAAAAAGTAAAGCCCAACTGTGCTTTGATGAAACAAAGTGCCACCAACACCAGGTTGTAACACCAGTTTAGACCAAGGTGCACTATAAAAACTCCCATGTAGAATCCTACCGCCAGGTGAGCCAGTCCATTATTGAAATGACTTCTAGACTTTGTTAAGCCGTGGCATTTTAAATCATGAGTTGGTGAAAATCCCAAATAGAAGACTGTGCAGCAGCACCACCTCAAGACACCCATGTTACTCCCACGTTACCTTCTTCGTCCTTTATCTTTTCCAGATCTTCAGATTTGCTTGCTTCATTTCCAGTAGGTGTTATGCTTGCACCTTCTTCAGTTTTTGCTGAAGCTTCAGAATCCATCTTCTCAGCTGTGTCAGTATGGGCTCTCTCTTCAGCTACTTCTGTGGAGTCTGGGGACTGATTTGCAGTATCCTTTTTTTCTGGAGCTTTAGAATCCTCGTTTTCTTTGGTTTCACTACTCTTTCCTTTTAGTATTTCAGGCTCACTCTTCTCTGTCTGTTCTGTATGCTCTCCAGGAGTTGGTGCATTTATGCTCTCCGGCGCTTCACCTTTCTCAGACTCATCCATTGAAACATCCCGATTTACACTTTCCAATTTCAAGCCATCTGTTACTTTTCCCGTTTCCATATTGCCATTCTTCATTTTATCTTCTACAGGCTTGTTTTGCTCATCAGTGTCCATAGGCTTTGATTCGTCTTTGGGCTTCCCCAATGCTTCAGACTCAGATGTTTCTTTTGGGGCTCTCTCTTCAGCCATTGCATCATAAACCTGATCTCTCAACTGCTCCCTTTCTTTCTCTAAATTTTTTTAATGGAACATTAAAGAAAGGCTTCTGTTTTAATGACAACCACCATTTGCAACCAAGTGTCATTTTAACATTCGCCACAGCATTAAAGAAATAAAAGGAGATATTTAGACTAGACATTCTACAGGTTTAGTCCTCTTTTCTAGTCTAAGGCAACCACAACACTTAAACAGTGATCTGTGCCTCACATAGATCAGATATAGCTTAGTCTATAGGACACAGCATTGGTCTATATTTGTATGGTTCATATCTCCTTAAATGCTATATGGCAAGAATCTTTATGCAGCATTAGAATAAAATGTCTAGAGCTCGCCATTTCATGCCGCTTTACATTTTTAGTTGGTACCCTAAAAGGAATTTGTTCGTATTGCCAGTTGTATTGGCATCTAACTATGGAACCGCTCACCATGAACTAAATAGAGACATTTAGTGACAAATGCCATTTTAAACACTACGGTCTACTATATTGAGCAGACAAAGGGTCAGATATATAATGTTCAAAAGGGATGTCACTGCTGATTTTAACATCAAAAACCATGAACCATACAGGACTTAACCTCGGATGATCCAAGATACTCCACACTTAAGATAAAAAGGCAATATTTATTCACCATGCAGGAAAAAAAAACCCACATTAAAAGCAACTATGGTGCAAGTCAGAAGGGGCTCCTCTCTAATATTCAAAAAGGCATACCATTTTTGGCCTAGAGGCATGTTTAACATGAATACTTGTGAAGTAAACCTAAATTATGCAATAACCACCACTACACCGTAATTGAAATAGTTATGTTCCAGCTCACAGTAGTTTCAGGACATACCATCTAGATTATCTGCACTCGGAATATTGGCATCTTCCTCTTTTTCTCCCTCTTCTTCATCCTCGGGCATTCCTTCCAACGCATTCCCCAGAACACCATTCTCCATTCTGGAAAGTTAAAAACTACTTACATTAAAGAACAAACAGCATCTTGCAAGATTTCCCTTAAGGCAAAACCAAACAATCCTTTATTTATTTCACCCACCCAAAAAAAAAAAAAAAAAAAAAAAAAAACACACTTGTGCATTGGCCTATAAATGCATTTAGTCTCAGTTTACGATGCCCGTAAGACTATCGCCAGTGGGGAGTCTAATATAGAATTTATAGTACCAGTTTAAGTTCAAATATTTAAGTAAGAAATTGTTAACTCGTAGAAGTGAGAATGTAAAGGGGTTATATGAAGTTGATAAAAGGGTAACATTGTATAAGTTAAGTTAAAATTGTTACGATAACTATGTTAGGAACATGTATCAAGTTGTAGTGGATAGGCTTAACGAGTAGTTTCCTTTTTGTTCAGGCTAGGTTAATGTATGCAGTGGCCTGTCGTTTTATTTGGACTTAACATGGAGCACAATGATTCACAGACAAGACTGAGTACTGTTCTTGTAATTCATTTTCACATAAGAAATATTTTAAGGCATGGACACTTTATAGGGAGTTGAAGAATGTATGTATTTATTGATCACATATGGAATGTACAACACATCTTGTTTAAGTAATTTAATATTTATTCTTGTATAAAGTAATTTGTATTTATGCTATTAATGGAAACAACAATTTAAATGCATTTGTAGATGTATGTACCCAGAATGCACTCCAGAGGTGAATGGTTAAGGAAAGCTTAAATACTTCCCCTTGTGTTTGGTTTTGCACACTTGATAAAGGGTCAACGCCTGAAACATGTTGTGGAGCATTTTTCCCCAATAAAAGCACATTGCAGTCATAGCTACTGCCTTGGATCTGTCCTGCTTTCTATTATAATACTGCCAGTTTGTGAAATGCCAAACGGGAGAGACAAAAACATGAAATTCAAAAACCAAATAAAAACACCAATTTCAAGTTGCCCAATAATAGCACTATGATACTTTTTAGGTGACTTACTCTTCTGTACATCTTGATGCATAAAGGAGTCAAGTGCAGATCTAGATTTCTCTTTTATAAACAATACAGAGTCAGGATTTATGTTCCTTGGCAAGAAGTATTAACCTTATGGTAAAGGCCAGATTTCCACAATCAAAATTAAACTGCTCATTCTAAAAAGTCAAAACTTTTTCCTTTTGACAGTCACATAAGCTAGCCTATTAATACACGCAAAGACCAGGTTCTGAAATAAAGGTGCAGTTTTGCTTGTAATCTAAAAAGTAAACATGAAGTGAATCATGCAGCACTTCACAATAACAGCTTACCGTGCCAGTTCAAGAAGACTAGTTCCATATGAATAGAAGGCTTCAGCACATTCATCTGCAGTCTCGCCATACTTCTTTGCACTACAAACAGAAATAATCAAGATGATCTGGCAATACAGTTCACTACTTATGGCCCTATGAAATTTATGTTATATGTTGCCAAAGACAAGCAAATAATTATTTTTGGAGATTAAATAAGGCAAGTCACACAAGCCATAAGATGCAATGAAATCATAGTATCAATTCTATACTCACAGAAGGCTGCTGGCTTCCTGAAATGAAGTCACAGAAGAACGTACATCCTTCATGACAAGATGTCTTTGGCCAGCACCCATCAGTCTCTTTGCTTCAGTGTCTATATCCATTCTGGGGGGGAAGGAAGGGTTAAATTTTAACTTTTGAATTTTCCAGCTATAAGCCAACTATGAGCATTCAAATCAGTAGATTTACCCATCGGCCTTGTCTGCAGAAGTTGAAGGAGCAGTGGCTGTATCCTCTGTTCTACAAAAAGAATTATGGAGATAAGTGGCCATTTGCAGAACAGTTGTTGTACACTTTGCACCTATCAATATGTGAGGGGATACAGCTCAAAACTGGAGAAAAGTTATGTCAGACTAAAACTTAGAAGGGATCCGGTCATCAGAAAACATGTTTTTTTTCAAAACGCATCAGTTAATAGTGCTACTCCAGCAGACTTCTGCACTGAAATCCCATTTCTCAAAAGAGAGAACAGATTTTTTTATATTCAATTTTGAAATCTGACATGGGGCTAGACATTGTCAATTTCACAGCTGCCACTAGTCATGTGACTTTTGCAAATAAAAATGTTTTGCAAATTAAGTGCCACCCAACGTAACTGTGCCACAGACAACTGCAACCAATAATTTAATTTCAAGTGTATGATATGCATTTTGTAAGATGGGAAATGGGTTGTGACAAAGCTAACCCACTCATTAAGATACGATTTTAGAGATGTGCAAAACAAATTGTTCAGATCCATCCAGGAGCAAGATCTACTGCAGCCATAGGTTAGATATGGAAACTTGTGATTTTGCTCAAATCGCACGCTGGCGCAGAAGTGAGCGCCGGAGCACAAGCTCCCCACAGAGTGGCAAGCCGCCCCCAAAAATGTGCCGCCCTAGGCCTGGGCCTATGTGGCCTCGCCACAAATCCAGGCCTGAACCTACTTCTATATAAGGAAGGAACGCGGACATTAGCATTTAAAGACTTTAGCGCTTGTTTTATATATACTCAACTTTAGCAGCTGTATAGTACTAATGATCTATTCCTTTATCAGATGCTAAAGTTTGCAGCCTATAACGTATGTTAACACTGTATATTGTGAGCCAGTCCCTAAGATCAGGAAACTGAAAGCTGCCCAGAGCAGGTCTCGGAAGAAGCAGAAAAGACTGAGAACCTTCAGAGGAAGACAACTTAATTTGTAAATTGCTGTGGTATTGGTGAAAAAAATAAAAAAATTTACTACCAAATTTGTAGCTTTTCCAGTATCTTTATTAAAGGGGTGGTTCACTTAGTATTTTATAGAATGCCCAGTTCTAATCAACTTTTCAATCGGTAGTCATTACTTTTTTTATAGTATAAAGATTTGCCTTTTTTCTTCTGACTCTTTACAGCTTTCAAATGGGCATTGCTGACCCCTTCTAAAAAGCAACGGCTCTAAGGCTACAAATGTATTGTTACTTTTTATTACTCATCTTCTATTCAGCCCCTCTCCTATTCAAGTCTCTTATTCAAATCCATGCATGGTTGCTAGGGGAATTTGGACCCTAGCTACTCTGCTTAAAATGCAAGTGGAAGAGCTGCTGAATAAAAAGCTAAATAAAAAACCTTAAATGAAAAAAAAATGAAAACCAATTGCAAATCGTCTCAGAACATCACTCATCATTATTATAAAAGTTCGCAAAGGTAAACTAACCCTTTAAGCTTCAGTTTTCCTTAAACTTTGCCATTTGATTTAGTTTTGAGTTAGTGGTTTAGACAAAGAATGTCGAATTCAGGACATCACTACACAGGTAGAAAGGGCGGAAATTTACTCAAAAAAGGATTATGAGCATCAATAAGACACCAGAGAGTCCAAGGAAACTCGTGATATTAAGGAGGACACCTTCTAGACTACAGAGCAGGTTTTTATTCGAGTCGGCAGTTTTACCCAGTTAAAGCGTCTGTTTTAGTACACATTACGCCTCTTAACAGTGTGAATGGATTTAAGAAAATTCGCGCCAAGTCAGACGCTGTCATTCCACTAGCAGCAATTTACACAAAGCTCCAAATGATGAGGGGCGGGGTCAGACTATCGCTTGCAGTGTTAGCCAATCACAGTCGGCGCTGGGTATGTTGCCAGGAAAACAGGCGCGCTAGTTGCCGTCTGTCTTACCTCCCGCTGCCTTTGTTTTAGAATGTCGCGGCTGCCCTGTCACCCCAGTTTATACAGGCGCGGGTTGAGAAGCCCTGCCAATCATCAATGAAAAGGAACGCTGTACAGAAACAACTCCAACGTATTTTACACGAATCCTAAAGCGCATCACTAGGCCTGTTAAGTAGCGCAGCACCGAGAGACACATAGGCTATAGAGTTGTACTAGCGACCGGACTATGCATCCCTACAGGAGGCGCTCTCCCGACACAATCACGCCCAGACCCTCCTCTTGTTTTCTTACTTCTCCGTCCCAGTCGAAAGTGTTGCGGTTTCCTCAGTCATGATTAGCAGCCCACTACCGTCTCACGAAAAGCACAAGTGGTGATTCAAAAGGAAGAAAATAAAAAATGGCAGCTTATATCCCGCGCGCCTGGAACAGTTCTTATACCCGCCACATTAAAGACACGCCCACATTAGACACGCCCACGCTTCCTACAACCTTTCACCTCGCTTTCCCGCGCTCGCGCTGTGGTGCTGCCTGCTCACATGGTGCTCACTGGTATCCATGCGCCTGCGCTGTCAGCAAAGGCATTTGTTGCATGTACACAAACTGGTTCCAACGAGTGGTTAGCTTACATGCAGGTCCGGACTGAGAATTAAAATAGGCCCTGGCATTTCAGGTACACAAAGGCCCAAACAGCCCACTAAATACTGACTTTCTATGGCACCTTATAGCAGCCCCTCTGGCATTTGCCAGAACCCACAGATTGCCAGTCCGGGCCTGCTTACATGTATAATTTGCATTTACCAGTGGAAAGTAAGACTAGTTCAAGTCATAGACAGCGCCGTTTCTGGGATAGGAGCCGCCTGAGGCGGCTCCTGCAATGCCGCCCCCCGCACCGACTTACCTGTCGGCGAGGGGAGGCAGGAACACGATTGCGGAGAGCGCAATTGCGCTCTCTCGCAATAGCGCAGCCGAATTTCCGGTTTAAAAACCGGAAATTCGACTCTTAGAGGTGCAGGAGCGGCTTTTTGCCGCCCCTGGAATCCTGTCTGGCGCTGCCGCCTGAGGCGAGCGACTCAGCTCGCCTCATTGGCGGAGCGCCCCTGGTCATAGAGTATCAATAGAGAGACGTGTGGGAGTTTAATCATACTCCCATTTTGGAACTAGAAAGAGGGACGAAAAGATTAGCCATGCGGATTGTGGGGAAAATTGTCTGACCACGCCTGTTTTTGTGACCACACCTCCTAATTACCATGTCCATTTTACAAAATTTGGCAGGTTATGAAAGTTTAAAACACATTTTTGTGGTTTTATGTGTTATTACAGGTTTGCTCAGGGGTGCTTTTGCCAATGAGGCGAGTTGAGGCTGTCGCCCCACAAGGTACCAGGGGCAGCAAGAGGGGGGTCTCAGGCAGCGGAGGGGCCAGGATCGCCCCTGGGTTTGCTAATAAAGGTAAATTGCCCTTTAAGCTATGATTCTACATCAGGGGTGCCCAAACTTTTTGCAACAAGGGCCAGATTTGGTGAGGTGAAAATTTGTGGGGGCCGACCATTCAGCCCAACATTCTTTGAACCATTGACATTAAATTACAGGAATCAATTAATTGTAGCTGTAATATTTGGGTACATTAGTGAAATGATCTGCCACTTGGTCTATACTGCTGCCTGTGTGCTGAAGCTGTTATTAATAGACACATACTGGCACATAGTGACGCCATACTTCCTTAGTTTACTGTACTGGCACGTCAGTACGTCTATAAACACCTTCAGCCCTAAAGAAGTATGCGAAAACAGCACATCTCTATGAGACAGTAAGTGGCAGATCATTTCACTAATGTGCCTTAATATTACTGTTATGGGATTGATTCCTGATCGCACTGTGCTGGGGGCCTCCAGGGCCGGACTGGGAGTAAAAAGCAGCCCTGGCAAAAAAAAAAAAATCAAAGCAGCCCACACATAAATGCGTGCTAATCTTTTACTTAAGTCCAAGCACAGTCCAGCAACATTTAGGTGTATGCCTATAGATCAGATCCCCAAAAGAGCGAGAGGGGATGATTATGACAATATGCTTTTAAAAAAAAGATCTGGATCTGGATCCACGAGTTAGACTGTGTGGCGCCCAAAGGACTTAATGGCCAGTTAATTCTTAATTGCTTCCTCAAATAAAGATTACCCTTTTTTTCATTTGGCAGCGAAATACCTAGATGAGTGTCTACAAAATGACAAAAGTAACGAAATTGTCTAAGAATAAATAGAAACATTGTTGGTAACATATAATCATTTTTCTTTACTCTAGGTGATAATACAATGTATCTGCCGTTTTCAAGATAAAGTAAGCAACAACCAGAACTTTTTAACGTGAATTTTCTTATCTTGTACAATATGCATTTTTTGTTCATTATCATGGTTAAGCAAACTGTTTTATTGTAAGCACTAACACAGAGATAACACAATGACACACTAGTGACATCTAGTGAATGAATTTTATTATGACATGCACTTCGATTTACATTGCACTTGATTTTCACCAATCACATTAATTATGCCACTAATGACCTCATCCTGGCGCCTTTTTTGAAAGATTTTTTGTATTTATATGACCACTAACTCACTTGCAACTGATCCTTGATAAAAGCCCCAATGTGGGCCAAAACGTTGGATACACGAGTGATATGAAAATAAAACAAATTTGAACACTTGAAAACCCGGTGTGCTGGTCCATTTTGAAGGCTACATATTTCTTTGACCGTAGCACCCACAGATATTATAACGTAAAGAGTGCAGGTACTGTCTGGACATTTTTGATATTGGGGATATTTCGTCTCCACATTGTACCGAGCACCCCCCATTTTGTAGTGAAGAATATCCTTGAAAGCAAAAGGATATGGATGACGGCAACCAAAGAATTGCTTCTACACAAGGGGAAATCTTTACAAGGGAAGAGATTCAGAAAATCCTGTTCACTGAGACTTACGACGAGACATTTGGCAGCCTAGGAGCAAAGGGGGCATAGCACTAGCTACTACGCTTAAAGAAGAAAGAGATCGAGCTACATCTCCACGGCGTCTCCCTGCAGAGGGAGCCTAAGGCATAGAGGAGGGGCAGACAATATTTGATTGACAGCTGAGATTTTTAAATGAGCTATGAATGCTTTCATAAAAAATAGAAATTGGATTTCATGTTTAATTTAAAAAGGACTTTTATTATACAGCTTTTTGTATCTGAGTGACAGGTCCCCTTTAACCTGTTCTCTCATTTTACATTTACCCTGCTTAAACAATTAAATAAAGATAGACATGCAATATATCTGTATCCTTTTCTGTCTGTAAATGGAGTGTTAATATGTGTACTGACCCATATGTTGACTGAATGACAGATGAGTATTAGTGATTGTATTTGCCCATGGAAACAAAAATCTTTTCACATAGTAGCAATGTGATTTCTCCTGCCTCAGCTCTGTGAAAGCTTTTGCCTTAACTCCCTGAAACTTCTTTTTAGCAGCATTTGGTAAGAGCTTCTCCTAATACAGGGCATGACAAGAATTTAAGGAGCTCATGCAGGCCAATCCTCCCTCATGCTGCACACTCATACCAGTTGCTGTTCAAAGAAGTTACATTTTAGACAGAACTGAGGATGGAGAAGATCACATTGTGGCTCTGTGTGAAAAGATTTATGTTTCAGTGGCAAGTTTAAGGCTCTCCACCTTCTTTGAAGCTGCAATAAAAAAAGCTCCAGAATTCTGAATCATTGCATCATTCCCAATGGCCCCCGCAGCATACTTACGTATCAGAAGAGGCAGCATTTAGAACTCCAGACTGCCCATAAATCTTCTTGCAGTCTCCCTCCTCCTTCTGTCCTTATACGTGAAGCAGATGGCAGGCATTCTATGAAAGATAAGCTAATTAGCAGACAATTGCAGCGCTGCATCTGCTGCAGCCCGCTTCAAGTTAGGACAGAACAGCCCCTCTGGCATTTGCCTGACCGGACAGATTACCAGTCCTGGCCTGGGGGCCTCATTATTATTAATTTCATGATGGAGGCTGAGGGCTGGTGTAAATTTGAAAACGGGCCACACTTTGGACATGCCTGGTCTACGTTCTCCCAAGAGACTCGCTTCTCTTACATTGTTACAAAAGTACCTATTCTGGGCTCTCTGTCAAAAGCCAATTAAGTTAGAAACTTTGTATCTTTTTCTGGCTGTTCAGAGCAGGAGATCAAAGAGAAAGTCAGGACATGTCAGTAACAAATCCGGGACTGCGGGTTGAGAAGTCGGGACTGTCCCACAAAAAATGGGACAGTTGGGAGGTATGCTTAATTTATAATTTATGTTTTGGTGAAATGAACAATCTGAATCATAAACTATACCCATCTTGTCAAATAAATGTGGTTTACTTAATTTTGTTCTCGTATATGATCCGTTATCCAGAAACCTGTAATGAAGAAAGTTCCAAATTACAGGAAGGCCATCTCCCATAACAAAATTTTAGGGCCTCCAAAACTATTTTTCATGAAACCACTAAGCATGCCATTGGTTCCCTTATAACACACAAGCTCTACAGTAGCGACAGGATCTGTTTAACCTCATCCTTTCCACACTGTAGTTTTGGTGCAGGGAAGTTCTGATTAGGGTTGCCACCTTTCCCTGCCTCTAGGTCCAGGAAGGGGGCAGGCACTGACATCACTGGATGGTAGAGTTGCCACCCGGCCGGTATTTTACCGGCCTAGCCGGTAAAACACCTGCCAAGGCCGGGGCCAGTATTGCAAATTTACCGGCAATGCAATTGCCGGTAATTTGAAATACCCTTTAAAAAAAGCCCCTGGCCTGCCCCCAATTAAAAAACAACTTACTTTTTTTCCAGCGCTATGCGATGTTGCTCCGCCCCTTTTAACGGCACACCGCGTAGCTCCACACCCTTTTAGCATCACACTGTGTAGCTCCGCCCCCTTTTGGTGCCCGCCCCCCTACTGGCCGGTAAAATTTTTTAATAAAGGTGGCAACCCTACTGGATGGGGTATTGGCATAACAGAGCAGGGCTATGACATGGCAATCAGTGATTGGTTGATTGCCATGTCACTCTCAGAAAATTCTGCACGGTTTTCCTAATTTGGAGAACCGGACAGACAGTTTTGACCAGGCTGTTTGGGTCAAAACGAGATAAACGGCCTAGGTCTGATGGACCTCATTGGTTGAGCTGTCCATCTCCAACAATAGGAAAAATGGAATAGGTTTCCTTGGGGCATACCTCCCAACATTCAAAAATATTTTATGGCCACACCCCCTAATTACCACCCAATTTTACACAATTTGGCAGCTTGTGAAAGTTTGAACACATTTCTGGGAGATTTAGGACAATGTTTTATGTGTTATAACAGTTAACGAAAGTGAATTGCCCTTTGAGCTGCTAGTCTCAGTTCTCCGAAGAGACTTGCTCATCTTAAATAGTTACAATTGTATTTGCTTATCTTAAATTGTTACAAAAGTATCCAAGTGCAGCTACTGAGTGCTCTGGGCTCTCTGCCAAAAAGCGTCTTAATTTAATTGTTTCAGGCATCAGTGCAGGAGATCAAAGAGACAGTCGGGACATTTCAGTAAGAAACCTGGGACCGTGGGCTGAGCTGTCAAAATCAGGACTTAATATATAAGTATATGGCTGTTTATATATGTTTGATAAGGACCAGCACTCTGTTGTATTAGATGCAATACAAAAAAAACGCTTTATTTCACATACCACTTGTGCCCTTTTTGGCCACACTGGGACCTTATCTAATAATTTGTATATATTAATATTGTTATAGATAGGGTGTTGGAATATATAGTTATAGACAAGGTCTATGAATAGATTGATATGAAAAGGACATGAATAGATTAGGCAACAGATAGATTTAGGGCTAAATATAAAAGGCAAAAGTTTATGGACTACATTTAAAACACCCATGTGTAGCCCTAAACCCACGCGCCTGGGCAGTGTCCCAGCTGTGCATTAGTTTAGATAGATAGATAGATTTAGGGCTAAATATACAAGGCAAACATTTATGTTTATGGACTACATTTAAAACAGCCATGTGTAGCCCTAAACCAACCAGCCTGGGCAGTGTCCCAGCTCTGCATTAGTAAATTAGTCCGATACAACTTTAAGTTTAATAATAACATTGGCAGTAAGATAAATTTTAATGAAGTTGTCCAGGTGCTTTAATGAACACACAGCCTGTTAGTGGAAGTATAAAAAGCCATTTTGAGTCATTAGAATATTCTTTACTTCACATTTATACTGTATATACAGTATATATAGCTCTGGTGTAAATTATTGAATATTACAGGTCCATAAAAGACCTTTCTATGAACATGTATTATTTAATAAACTTATACATTTTTACTTTAATGAATGCTGGAACTATTAAGAGTGCCTGCTTTGCTAGTATTTAGTTCCCCCAAAATAATAGTTAAAGTGCAAAGGTTGTGATAGCCTACGGATTACTCTTGTGGACTAGAGCTATTTTTTGATTTGGAATAAAGAAACAGTTACATAGTTAAATGGGGTTGAAAAAAGACAAAGTCCATCAAGTTCAACCCCTCCAAATGAAAACCCAGCATCCATACATACACCCCTCCCTACCCTACTCTCAGATAAATTATATATACCCATATATACTTAACTACAGTCTGGTGTGCAAGCCATATATGTGACTTCTTCCCTGGCTATGAGTTTGGGGCATTGGGAGATTTACTTCCTAATCTTAATTGCGATTATGCTTCAATGTTTGGAGATCCTGAATTATATGAACATCTGGGTCAAAAAACATTTGGAGTAAGTTAAAATTAAAACTAAATTCGGCTGTGCCATACTTTATTTGAATAACGGGCAAATGTGATATGCTGGATGAGTAAGTCACAACATGGAAAAGACTGAACTGCACTGACATAGGTAAAAATAAAGGTTAGTTGAACATGTCTAATATGATTCCAAAATTGCAATTTCTGATGTACTGCTTGGCACCAAATTGCCTCCTGCGATTCCCCATAGAACTAAATGGCAGTCCCCTTGCACCCGTCACTATTTTATCAGACATGGATAACTATGGCCATGCTGCAATGTAAATTCACCATTTTTATTATAATGCCAAACAACATTTCTCTCTGCTTAGCGTTAGTTATACCTAATTCGTCATTTTTCATATATTTTTTTTTAAATGAAACATATTGGATAAATGAAAAAACCCTAATTTTGTAGGCAATTATAAGTAATATATGATAATGCTTTTACATGGTGCTAAAAGTTAATATCTTTAAAAATAGCCCCTTTATTTGAGCTCCCTATAGATGTTCACTGGTCCCTTTTTCAAATGAGGGGTAGGCGTGTCCTAATGGTCCCTGCCAGAAGCACAGTAGAAGGGGGACAGCCAATCACAGCCCTGCAGTCACACAAAGACATTCTTCAGTTCCCTATCAGGTCAGCCAATGTTGCCGATTGGTTCCTGTCTAACAGTGCAGTGAGTTGTGTGCCACCGGCTCTACTGCAAAGACTGGGAATTCAAGAAACAGGAAGAGAAGGGAGGGATTATTAGGGTTTTGCAGAAATATTCAATAAATCAGCCTGAAACACTACTTATTTTTCTCTTTTAGGCACAATTCTTCTATATCTAAATGAGTATAACGCACTGGTACATTCTTATTTTTCACACAAAATGTCTCCTTTAATTACTTACCCTCCTCTTATACCTGTTTACAGCTTTAATTTCTAGCACTGACCCCAGCATCCAAAAAACGTATTGCTCTGGGAGGCTACAATTTTATTGCTATTGTTTTTTTCGACTTATCTTTCTAATCAGACCCTCTCCTACTCATATTCCACTTTGTCATTCAATCCACTACCTGGTGACTAGGGTAAATTGGAAAACAGCAGCCAGCTTATCTGCCCATGTATAGGCCAGTCCAAACAGGCTCTCCAATAGATACCTGGCTAATAATTTTCCAAATATCAGTCATCAGTTTTGAAAACTCCCTTAGATGAGGAGCGTATTGTGTATGGCCAGCTAAACAGGCTGACAAAATACCCTTTTCAACTGGAAACAAAACCTGTCATGTAGGTTAGCTTTGATTTGTATGTATCCCTATTAGGGGTGTTTCCTGTTTAGCATATTTTGTAGGTGCCCATTGGGCAAGGTTCACATCATCCCTTTTATTAAGGCCAATCAGATCATCCCACACTGACATTCTCTAACAATAACTATGCCCCCGGATTGTCAGTACAATATCAAAAAATAAAACGGAGGCATCGGACATCTAAACACAACACAAAATAACAGCACTGTCATTAAAACGATTTCTCTTGAAGAAATACAATGTATTTATTTTCACTGCTGACAGTAATGATCTGAAATGTTTCTATTTGGTGCCATTATGGCAGCATCAGTACAAAGAATAGACAAAAAAGCAGACTGTATATAACAGTCATCTTAAGAAAGGGGAAATGTAATGCACACTGAATAAAGCTGTTGAAGAACTACAAATCCCAAGCAAGCGCCAAACAGCTACTGTAGTTCAGAGAAATAGTTGCCAACAGAGATAAGGCATTTAAAAGGTGCCTCAGCAGTTTTAGTATGGATCATTAAATGGATATAAAGGGTGGCCAGCATCCCTTGGAACGGATTTTCCATTCACCTGTAAAAAGGAAAAAAAAAAGTGTTAATGCAGTTGTTTGGAGAACATATAGGAGTACACATCTCTCATCTGTGCTGTGCATTGCCACATAAACAAGCACAGGTCAAAAAGCTGACCACAAACACCGAATCTACGCCACTGTGCTCTTTTTATGATGGAGCCATGGATCTTACGTTTTATGGTATTAAAAGGGTTAAGGTCATATGTGTAAGGACTTAGCATGACACAAGTGTTCTGCAACTTAATTACTCTGGGCCAGAAATTAGATTAGAATGATAAAAAAAATATTTTTTTAACAATAACTTTAACAATAATTTTCACTGAGAGCAGTGTACTCACTTTTCTCCTGCTGTGCTACATAATGGACACACAATTATCTAAGAGTGAAGTTAGAGGTCACCAGTGTCTTCTAGACAAATTCTGCCCCTCTCCATGGGGGTGGATTCAGGAAGACTATCACCAATGTGGGACAATGTATAGAAAAACTCATGCCAAGTCCTTACACACAGACACCATTTTGCATAGTGTCATTTATATAGTACATGCATTTCTTAGAGCGGTCAGCAGGAATACATAAGAAACAATATTGTTGCTATATAACCGGTACACCTGATGTTTTCTTTCTATAATTTGAAATGCTGTTCCTTCAGGCTACTAAAAACATGTTGATATTAAACAGACTCATACGCCTTTCTTCCCGCTCCACAAGTGCTGCCCCTCTTTGATAGTCCCTGTATGGGCTACCTATTGTATATGGGATTCAATTTAATATTCTTGTTCTTGCTTCCAAAGTGCTCACCAGTGCAGCAACACTATATATAGCCACTCTGATGAAAAAGTATACTACCAGACATAATCTTTGGTCTGGACATGACTTTTTTCCTCATCACTCATTACTTCCTCTCACTCCCGCATCCAGGACTTTTCATGTGCTGGACCCATCCTCTGGAATGATCTGCTCCGTCCCATTAGACACTGTCAAAGCCTCCAGGCCTTCAAAAAGTCACTTAAAACCATCTATAACCTAAGCCCTAAGCCACTCGACCACTTACCAAGCCCCCTTACTCTTTGTTCATACACACAAACTAGTAGTACTTATTACTATCCCTACCAACTATCACATTGGTTACCCTCACCTTATGTCTCACTTCTCCCCCCTATTTTCTCCAAACAAGATCCAATTGTAACTGTGAATCCATTTTTATCAAATGTTCTGTCTGTATATGTAAACCGTTTGGTCTTGTTTTGTATCCCTTTATTCTGTAAAGCCCTACGGGAAACAACGGTGCTATATAAATAATAATGATAATAATAAAAATGGCAAAAGAGGGTTAAGGAGGGATAGTCTAATGTAAACCATAAAAAGGTGGTAAGTAAATAAGTATTTACAAAATTACAAAATACTAAAACAAGACATTTATTTACCGTTATCAGCGGGATAATATATCTCCAGTTTTTATTAAGTGCTCCGATTAGCTGCATCTCTTCTTCACTTAAAGAGAAATCAAAAACCTAGAGAAAAGAAAAAAGTGAGAATATAAATTCTGTTGCATGTTTTAATGGCATACCTTACAGCAATGGTCTTTGAAACTAAGTGTAGGGATCCATAGGGTTAATATGCCCCTTTGGCTTTAATTCCCTACTGTTCCTCATTTCCCTAGTTGCTGGGCAAAAGCCCATGGGGCAAATTTACTAAAGGGCGAAGTGGCTAATGCTAGCAAAAATTCGTGATTCGTTACTTCGCCAATTTACTAACGGATGCTGGCGTAAATTTGCTAGCGAAGTGGACCTACTCTAGCGCTACTACGCCCCCTTACGCCAGACGAAGTTGCGCTATGGCGAAGGGACGTAACTACGCTAATTCACTAACTTGTGGATTTTACTGAACGTTACCTCTTGTGCCAGACTTGTCTTCGCCACCTCAGACCAGGCGAAGTGCAATACAGTAGATAGGGCTTGCTTCAAAAAAAGTTAAAAATTTTTCTAAGTCCCAAAAAAACTGCCGTCTTACTTTTTTAAGGGTGATAGGCTGAAAAAGAACGTATTTTTTTGGGGGGTTCCCTCCTTCCCCCCTACATTTCCCACCTAAACTATACAGTGGGCACATGTATAGGGCAAAATAACAGCTCTATTTTATTTTATGAAGCTTTCCCTGGCTTGTGTAGTGTAATGTATTTGCTGCTACATATACGTCCATTGTACTTTAACTTGGCGCTGTATGCAAATTAGGCATCACTAGCGTAACTTCGTTTTGCTTGACAAATTAATGGTAGCGCAACTTTGCTACCTTTCACCTCCCTGAGCGGCGAAGGCGTCACTACCGCATAATCGGCACTTAGTGTATTTGCCCCCATGTATCTATTTGTTATTTGCATATCCAAGTTATTGGCCAGGAGGCTCTGTGACCAGATCCATTCACACTTGAGTATAGTGAGTGAGAAGGGGTGAATCTTCATTTTTGGCTTCTGGTTACTGATCCTGCTGGATATTTCCAGGGAGCCTGGGTACAGCAACACCCAGTAAAGCCATGTGCCCTAGAGGGACCAGTACCTCTAGAGAGATAAGTCTGGGAGCAGGGACCCCGTGAATGAGGCTAGTGAGTTGCAGGAATATATTTGTTATAGACTCTCTAGGAGAGTGAGACAATGAGGGAAGAAAGAAAGAGCAGCTTTGTGCTCCATCAAGGAGCAGGGAGTAGCTGTAAGATTTGCCTGCAGTGAAGGGACCACAGTGGATAGGGTGTCAGGCTTTAGGTTCTCCTCCCTGACCACTCCACTGGGTGAGATCCAGACCACGTGTGAGTTATTTCTGCCTGGAAGTATGCTGTACTGCCTAGACTACATCCTCAGGGAATGCACCTGCATCTACCTCTCAAGCTCTGCGTGACTTTACGGATGTGGATCATTTGTCTCTGACAAAAGTGTGTTCTGTTTGATTGTAAGAACCTCTTAGGCGCCCATTTCTTTATTGGTTAAAGCACAGTAACCTGTGGGAGTTGTAGGTGTACTACACCGCACCTTCATTTCTTTCACTTTGTGAAGGCCCTGCCTTAAGTGTAACCCATGCTCTAGTATAATAGCTGGTAGTTAACCATGTTGGTGTAAATAGCCCAAGTAAGAATTACATAAGTTGTACGTAACTACAAATTTTATGTCTTTGCACTTTCAAAGCCAGGTCTCCTCCTAGACCAGAGATTTCGATGAGCTGAAGGGCTTTAAAAAAAAAAAAATTACAGAGGGAAACCCCATGATTAAGTGCCCTGGGCGGCACAAAACACATAGGGCCAATGGAGATACTGATCCTTTTTTAAATGAATTTTGGTGGGCCTTGTGGAGTTTTCTTTTTTGTTTTTTTTGAGTGCCTAGTTCCCCCTTACTTGTTTTTCTATTGGTTTATCCGCTCCCTAAGCGGAGGGTTTGGGGCTGGTGCACATGAACCACCTGTTCTACGTGGTGAGTGATGGCCACCTTACTCTTCCCACAACATGTCACAACCCTAAAAACACCACTGTGATAACAGATCGTGATGTGATAGCATCACAATGTAAAACCCAAAAGTGTGGGCATCTGTCTCTAGCTATTTGAGCCTTTCATACCTCCCAAGGGTCAACTATGTTGATCTAAAGAAATGTATGTGAGTTGTGTATAGTCACAAGAAAACTGGATAATTGATAAATAGGCCGATTAGTACCCTGAAATAAGAGAGTTTATAACCTATACTGTGTATCTGGCATGAAATTGCAAAGGAAAATGCAAATTGAAAGTGCAGTTTATTGTCACTTACCTGAAGGTTCTGCAGAATACGGGTGGGTGTGACACTTTTAGGAATAGTGACAACCCTTCGCTGAACTTGCCACCTGGTAAATCATATTAGAATATTTAAAGCAAGGAAACCCAGGTTTTATGCCCATAATTATACCCCACAACTAATTATTGGCTAACAATCCTTTGTATTATTTGTGTAGATTAGGTTGTTAACCTACCATTATATTGCATCATATAAAGCTTACAAAGATATGAATCGGTGCATGAAGGAGACGGATACTGCTGGTAACATATGATGTGGGACTTTTCCATATTCAAAGTAAGTTGCTTAATAGCATTCAGGGGTAATTATAGGAGTCTGCTACGCTATGAGCTCTGCCTGATTTTGTTTTGGATGAAGTAGAAGCGGAGGGGTGGAACTTACTGATACACTACAGCACTTTGACTTTTGTGGTTATTTGGAAGTGAACCAACAGACTGTATATTCCACTCACACATAAATGAAAAAAAGAGTCCCATGGGAAATTAAAACATCTAACAAGTAACTTTTATTCATGTATGGAGAATTGGAAGGAGCACTATTTTATTCTCACTTTTTGCGTACTTTTGATTATTGTGGTATAATATATACTTTGAGAGTAAAAGCAAACCTGTTATTTCCAAAAAATGTGTGTGTGTGTGGGGGGGGGGGGGGTTGCACGTATTTTCTATCTTCTTACAAAAATACATGAAACTTTCTCATACCTGAGAAGAATCTGTGCTTCAGATTTGTTATATTTTTTTGCCATTGCAATAATACCAGGTTCTTCTAACAGAACTGGATCTTCTGGTTTCCTCCAACTCCGATCTGGGCTTCCTAGTGGGCTGTAGCCAGTTAATACAAGCCCGTGTGAACGACAACAGGCGATCAGCTCATTCTGTGCAAGGTACGGATGGCACTCAACCTGTAAATGGAAGGATAACTTTAATCTTGGTACATATTCCAAAAATGAGACATCTATATATTTATATTAAGTATATGTCTGTAAACCTGTAACACTGCTGGCTTAACAGTAGCAATACTAAGGATATCATCCATTTGTCTTTTGTTAAAATTGGATAAACCAATAGCTTTGGCCAATCCCTTCTCCACCAACTTTTCCATAGCTTTCCATGTGTCTTTGTAATCAGTAAGGTCATACTGCACTGATCCATCAGGATTCTGCGGAAAGACCTGATCTCCTCTCCTAAAAAATCATCAAAGGACATTTTAACACAATTGTACAGATTTTTTCTCAAATCACCACCCTTTCCACTATCTATTTTCTAGACCCCACAGCTCACCATATTTGTCCCGCCACTTGCTCACCTGCACTTGCTGGCCCTTTCAGAAACTTGGACACAGGGCAGTGCAGCATATCATTATTAATGTTCTTTTTTTCACAATTGCCCCCCCCCCCAAATGTTGCTTCTCAGTGGACTGGTCATTTGTTTTGAAAAAACATACATATTTCTTAAAAATATTAGGCAAACAGTGTTTTAAGCACAAGTCCTATTCATTTTACCAAGGGTGAAAAAGGGATATATGCTGTATACAAAGTAGTTTTGTTTACTACCAGTATTTTAAATTACAATCGTGTGACTGCTTGTTTATTTAGATCAGTAGATTTTGTGAAATGTTGTCATATGTTTAATTCAAGCAGTTATTATTTAAAGTTATCATTATAATTAACTATGAAAAACAACGGTTTTGTGTTTTACTTGAAAGCATATGGCCAGTGCATAAGGTACAGGTCCAGATAATCCAGTTGAAGTTCTTGCAGTGTTTTTCTTAATGCACATTCCACATCATCAGGGTGATGTTTATTATTCCAAAGCTTGGAGGTAACAAATACTTCCTCTCTTTTTAATCCCTAAAAAAATGATATATAAATTATTGTATGAAAAGTATGTAGACAATTAAAATATTAGTAGAAAGCAGACTACAGAGGGAACTACATGCTGTTAACCAATAAAAAAACATTTTTTTATGGTAAACATTTTTTCAAAGTTGTACAAAAAGTAGAATACATAGGTTAAAGCAACTTTTACTGGCAAATAGCAATTCTGGCAAAAAGTTGTAGTGCTTTTAATTACACGTCATGTTTCGATCGAAACGTGTAATTAAAAGCACTACAACTTTTTGCAGTTAAATTCTGCGTCTGACCTTTTTGTTAACACATTTTGATTTATTGATATTTTCTTCTACAGGACAGTTGAAAAAACTAACCAGTAGGTGGTGCTGTTGCAAAAATTATAATGTTCCCGGTGTTGCTGGTATTTTTTACATATTGATTTTCTCACTGTGCCAAGGGGGGGTGAATACATTTGCAAGGCAGTATATATATATATATATATATATATATATATATATATATATATATATATATATATATATAAGCATTCACAAAGTACCTGCACTCCTTCTTTGTTGCTCGGATGTGGGTGCTTGGTCAATCAGCGTATACAATGTTCAAAGTGGACCAGCACACCGAAATTTTTCAATCAAAAGAGTTTTATTTTAACATCACTCATGTGTCAGGACAGGACACATGAGTGATGTTAAAATAAAACTCTTTTGATTGAAAAATTTCGGTGTGCTGGTCCACTTTGAACATTATATATATATATATATATATATTTTTTTTTTTTTTTTTTTTTTTTTAATAAGTGTACTTACCAAAGTGTTTGTGAATTCCCCCCAATGTTTTCTGATAAATTTTAAAACACTAAAGTCAACTCAATATTTACCTTATCGGGTCCAACACTTTCTTTGATAGCTTCTCCCACTTCAGTTTCATTCCCATAAACAAAGGCACAATCAATGTGACGATAGCCAACTCCCAGGGCATATTTTACTGCATCTTTTACCTGTTATTGGAAAGATTGTAAGATGTGTGATGTGTCTCTTATTATCCTAGAGTGCAAGAGTACAACTTTGAGCTCTAATACATCTTCTAGGCAAAAGGAGCCCCCCTATAAGATATATTGGATCATTCAACTGACACCCAACACCTGAATGAAGACAGAATGAGGAGAAACAGATGCTGAGAGAGGAATAGCGAAGATAAACTTTATTATTTTCAGAAACGGTACATAATTTGTAATTGATTGTATTTAGAAAGTTTCTCATTTCAGTATGATGAAGCCAATATTAAATTTTAGATTTCGCATCAGTTCCCCTTTTAAGAGGATTTAGTCTGTGTTAAACAGATGGTTTTAATGAGGACTACGATAAACAACTGTTTGAAGGCAGGTTTGTGACTTCAGAATTTCAGAAACATTTGTAAAGGGGTTTTCAAGGAAATAAAAAGTTCACATTTAAAACCAAATGCTCTCTATAAACTTAAAATGGCTCATTCGCCCAGAACACCATTCCTATGATGATGATGACCTGAACAGAAGAAAATCTGTGCATAGTATTTAACTGGGATACCTGGAGCCTTCTGTATACACTCATATGTATTTTGAAAGTCGCAAAGCAGTTTCATGGTGTGCCCAGGAAATCTTTGTGCCTATCCTGCCAGCTGGCTGTTTAATATATAAATACTAGGCTGCATGCCTGTTTCCTTGCTCTGCGAGGGGTGGGCAGACAAATAATTATATCAGGGGCAACACAACAGGTGTCATACTTTTGTATGTTTCATGCAAACATTACTGCATTTCAAACATAATATTGTGTCTGTGGCTTATTCATTGGTAGCAGAACTGTTCTAATTGCTGTCTAAATGTATCTACTACTTCTGAGCATTAACATGAGCAGGAAGAAATTGTAGTTTAGTTTGATCGAAAGCAGCCCATGTGGAAATATTAGAACTTAGTAAACCTTTGCATGAAGTATAAACTACACTGGTGAAAGGAAAGAGGTAGAAAGACCAGTGAGCAATGGGCTGCAATAAGTAAGAGACCCATTTCTGACTAGCAGAAAAAACAACATGCAATTGTTGAGGAGTTCATGTATGGGACGATTGTTAGTTAGGTGTCTAGAACAACATCTACATGTTCAACTTGTTTTACTGGATCTCTAATGAAGCTATTGGCATCATTTCAGAAAAGGAAAGCAAATGAGTTTATACAGAGGTTCTGATTTCTGTAAATTTCTGTTGAGGCTTTAAAAGGTGGTTGGATCAGGATGATTCTGCAGCCAGACATTTTACTACTCTACTGAAGGTGTAAATCTAGATGGGGTTGTGTATTAGAGGCACTGCTCTGCATACATGCATCAATTTACAATCAATATTGTATAAACAATCTTCTTCCATCTTACTCCTTTTTCGCGCGAGTGCACATGCGATATTTAGTTAAACTACACATGCATTTGCCCTGGGAAATTCTAAGAAAGAAGAAGATGGAAGTGGATCGCTCCATGGTGCTCACTGGTATAACCCCTGGGCTGGTGCAGTTTTCTGCTGATAGGAGCACCATCCCGGGGTTTCACGTAAGTCAATACAACCACTTGAGTGTGCCTAACATTTGGCACCCCCAAGTGCAAGATGACTTTCCTTCTCCTATAAGGCTGAGCCCCACACTTTGGGAATTACAGCCCCATGCCTGGACTGAGATTTAAAATAGGCCCTAGCAGTTCAAGTACACTGAGGCTCAAATAGCCCCACACAGGCTAAATAAAGAGTAAATACAAATGCCTTTCCTTCTCCTTTAAGTAATACATATTTTAAACACATTCTGCTCACATCTGCTCCGATATTTGTTTTACATGCCACTTTACAGTAGTCGATAAGATTTAGGACAGGTGTTATTATTGTGTGTGCATATATATATATATATATATATATATATATATATAATACACAAAAACCATAAATATATTATAAATCATATCCTTATATACAGTGCTTGGGTCACTTAACGATCCATGTTGTCCAGATCTGTGCCGAGGTATCCATTGGTCTTAGGCACAGAGACAGAATTAAGAACAGGTTTTCAGGAGGGTGGTAAGTCTTGAGAGAAACTAAATAAGAAGCGCTCTGCTCCATACTTTGAAAACTGGAATGGTAATACAATTTTCCTTTCATGGTTCTCGAACACCATGTTCTTTTTTCATACAATTTGGTGGTATTTTTATTTTTTATTATTGGTGCACAGTGAGTGGTGAATGTTAAAATAAATAAATAAAAAATTGGTGGGTAGTTGTATCTGGCAGCTCTTTTGAGAGTGATATATATGATATAACATCGGAGTACTGGGGTGTTTTCTGAACAAAGATTTTTAGTGAAGCAGTTTTCAGTTGTATGAAATTAAATCAAATGTGAAAAACTGTCTGTGCAAAAATGTGGGTACCCTTGTAATTTTGCCAATTTAAATGCATGTAACAGCTACCTACTGTCAAATTTGGTGGAGGTTCCATCATGCTGTGCGGCTGTGTGGCTAGTTCAGGGACTGGGGCCCTTGTTAAAGTCGAGGGTCGGATGAATTTAACTTAATATCAACAAATTCTGCAGGACAATGTTCAAGCATCAGTCACAAAGTTGAAGTTACACAGGGGTTGGATATTCCTACAAGACAATGACCCTAACACACACTTCGAAATCTAAAAAGGCATTTATGCAGTGGGAGTAGTACAGTATTCTTGAATGGCCATCACAGTCCCCCAACTTCAAATCATCCCATTGATTTAAAATGATATTCATGCATGCTGTACATGAGATTTTGTATTAACGAATGGTCAAAAATACCGCCATCCAGACACTCATAAAAAGGCTATAGGAGGCACCTAGAGGCGGTTACATTTGCAGGAATGCTCAACTAAGTATTGATGTAATATCTCTGTTGGGGGTGGCAAAATGTATGCACCGGTCTAATTTTGTTATGCATAATTTCTGTTAATCCAATAAACTTTATGTCTCTGATGAAATACTACTGTTTCTATATGGCACGTTGTATATTAAAATGAAGTTGCTACTTTCAAAGCTCAGCCAATGATAAACAAAACTCCAAAGAATTAAGAGTTTGGGTTCCAAAACTTTTTCATATGACTGTATATGAGACTATACCTGGGTACACACTGCAAAGAAGTAATACAGAATGCCATATAAAGCAAAACTACTCACAGTGCATTGCTTTATATGACATGTCAAAGAGTACAATATCTGACAGTGGGGAAGAGAGGTGCTGTCTCAGGTGAGATCCTGGAACATTCCACCACCACTGCCAGTACTTCTTCAGTCTGGCCAACCTTTTCCATTGCCTTGTCAGCAAAGGAAACTGCAAGCACAGTTTTGTTGGTAAGAATCTAGTTTTTCAGCAGATTTTCTTCTTGCTGCAGCCATTCACTGACCCTGTACAGTGTTTTGAAAACGGTCTGGTTTCAAACAGTAAAGATCTGTCCCTCCAAAGATGCCTCCAGTAGTTCCTCATCTTTTCTAATTCACAGCACATGCTTTGTGCTGCATTTAGCGAGTCAGTATTAATAGTACCAAGAACATGTCCGATATTTTCATAGAAATAAAAAAAAAATAAAAAAAAGACATATGTGAAGGTGTGATCAGTTAAAATGTATTTGTACTTATTGCTCTTTCCTGTCTAACCTTTCAACTCTATACTTCATAGTCTAACTAAAAAACATGCTTTGAGCTCTGCTGATTTGCTTACGTATAAAATGCAAACAGCAATCAAAGGACACACAATTGCAAATTACTCTTCTCAAAGGACTGACCTTGGATTATACAAATAAAGCTTATTATTCCTTGCCTGGTATTCATAATGAGGTATTGCAGGTGCAGTAATATCTCCCTTTGATGTATTTACAAAAAGCTATGTGGGCTATTCTGCATGAATAAATAATGTACTTCAAATAAGCTGCTCATATTTAGCTGTGCCCTTGCTTTGTACACTCAACATAGGTTGGCAGCTGCAGTACATGCCTCCCCAGAGTATACAGTACATGTGAAACAGAAGTGTGATTTATATACATCCCAGGAGAGACCAGTAAGAAAAAAAACCATCTAACACCTAGTCAATTTATAATACAGTATGTGCTTGGTCATACAAGGAAGAATGTAACAAAAGTGACCCCACATCTCAGGTATAGCTCTATTTTCTATATTAACACACTGCATTATTAAAGGAACCCAATTTACATTACCATATAGATTTCAACCACAGTTGGAGGGCTGCACGATGGACATTCATGTAACAATTGGTTAACAGTGGCCACACCTATTGCTTCCCTTACAAGTGTTTTTCAGGTCACGGACCATCTGGTTAGGTAAGTGATAGTATATGTTGCTAAATGCTAGGAAATCACATCTGAGAAGCAAATTTCATGTTTGTTATTCATATGGAAGCAGGGTTTGGAATATATGGTTGGGGAATCTGATGATGATTCTGTGTTGAGATGATTAAAATAATGAGAACTACAAGCACATCTCCAAGGGACTGGGTAAACACAAGGGAAGCAAAATATATTACACTAATTGTCAAGTGTCATTTGATGCCAGCACATTAATTACATGCTTGCCTTACCAGCAGGCAACTTAAAAGCATATATCATTATTTTGGTTATCTGTTCATGTCCTTGTGTTTATGTTTCAGAAGCCCTCATCATCATGGTTCTCTTCTGACATCTATATAGACTTACAATTAAAAGCTTAAACTTAAAAGTATTGCGTTGATTTAGTTGAGGTAATGAGGAAGGTAAGACAACTGCCATTCTCAAGTTAATTGAAGTGTATTACATTTTCAAAATAGAGGTATACAGAGAAGAAGAAAATCCTGCAGCAAGTACAACCTGTTGTCAGGAGAAGCTAACATATGCGATGGAGGGAGGTAATTTTCCAGTGCGCTGCCTAAAATGTGTTTGAAGACATCTGACAGGATGCTCACCACCATTTCCCAGAACTCCCTACTACTTTTCATGTCCATTACATGTGGAAGAGGGTGCCCTTCTCTCACAACCTGAGAAGGGGGGCAGAAAGGTGCCCCAATTGACAATATGTCTAGCCCCATGTCAGATTTCAAAATTGAATATAACAAAATCTGTTTGCTCTTTTGAGAAATGGATTTCAGTGCAGAATTCTGCATGTTTTCCTATGACAGGATCCCTTTAAGCTCACCCAGACTCCCTCCTCGACAAAAGCCTCTCAACGGACAATACTAACCTGGTCTAACTGTACATGACAAAATGACAGGTAGACTTGGAACAGGATATTTCCCCTTTGCAATAGCAGATAATATGGGATAAAGCCAGAAAGAGCGCAGTCACGGTAATGGAAAGGGCTTACAAACTGATATATAGATGGTAATACATCCCTGCAAGACTCAGTTCCCAGTGGAACTGGAATGGTGTCCAGGAATGACAAACAGTGTGGTGAGCTGGGGAGTGAGGGCTTCAGAGAATTGCTTATAATACCTAACAGAAAAGCCATCCAACCACATCTACTTTAAGCTTAATAAGTCTTACTTAACTATCTATTTTTGCATTTAAGTGTTTAAAGCATTAGTAGCTCTATATTGCAGCATACATCGCTCAAATTAGCTCACCTGCCATTATCTCCATTAATTAGCCGTCAAAACAATACAGTATTGTTTTTAATGTCCAAGTATTTAATGTCAGTAGCCATAATTTTATAGTTCCTGGGGAAGGAAAGGTTATATATAACTGTGGCATATTGCACATGCATCAAGAGTGTTCATATAATGCAGGTCTTGCTGGAAATGCAGCACTTATCCAATTTAACTAAGTCAGCTGTATGTGCCAGGTAACATGGGTCATTCAAAAAATACAAAATTTGTCAATTGAAAAAGTAAAATTCCCAATGAGCATTCAGCTTGTCCACTTTAACCAAAAATTAAAGACAGATACAGGACAACTTCCAGCACTCAGGTCACTGAGCTGAGTAACGAAAGTTGGCCTGTATCTTTCTTTAATTTTTGGTTGAGGTAGTTTTTTGTTTGATGTCCAATGGAGCACCACCCCATGCTGTACTTATACTTGGCTGGGGTAAAGGCCAGGTTGCATTAGAAGTGTGGCCCCTATTATAAAAACCTTCTCCACTCTCTCTGCTTGGGTAAAGCTCCCCAGAGACACAAAGATTTTTCTTGCCGAACGACCAATTTTAGAGAAGACCAACCAATCCTTCGAAATTATCGTGCGGTTAGTGGGTACGAACGATCATACATCTTGCGATTTTTCGTCCGACATCTGTCAGAAAATTGATCGGCCAGGTTATAAAGTCTTGATCGTTCCCAGTGCAATCTATCTATGTTTGCAGGGCCAAGCAGGCAGCTACCCTTTGTTTTCCTTGCAAATGGTCTTTTTAATTTGTATGATCATTAGATCGTTTCGAGATAATCGTGGTCTCACGATGACGATCGGATCTTTTCAACATCTTTACATCTATGGCCAGCTTAAGATAGGCTGACCATTCAGGATATATCTAGTCATTTAAAAAAAAAATACAAAGGCTAGGCCCGATCCAACAGAAGATTTATTCTTTTGTTGGAAGGTATAAAGTGGAATAGCAAATAAAGTATTATAATGTAAATCTCATTACAGTAATGAATGTGGTCACAATGTGGCACAAAAAGGGATGTTGTTTGATCCAAAGGCTTATTATTAACCTGGTCTCTTCTCACAGGTGCTTCAGAGCAGCTTACACTTTCATGTTTCCTTTCATCTTCACTGCATTGTAAGTATATTATCACAATAGTATAAGTGAAAGTATATGTGAAATATTTGCAACATGTGCTATATGCTTTCCATGGCCATGATTTCAAACTTAACACTAATATATAGATAGATAGATAGATAGATAGATAGATGATAGATATATATATATATATATATATATATATATATATATATATATATATATATATATATATATGACTCCATGCTACACAAGACTTACAGACACATATCTATTTTGCCTGTTTGAGAACTTACCTGGCCAGGTGCACTCTTCCAAGTACCTAACCCAATCAGTGGCATCTTCTGCCCGGTGTACAGAGTCTCATATTCAACAGAAGTTGCCATTGTTGCCTGAAATGTTATAAAAGTTAAAACATTAGGAATCTTTCAACAAAAACAACACCAAACCAACATTTTCCACTTTAAATCCTTTCACTTTTCAAAATACCGGTGAAACTGAACTCTGCCTGCCCATTTCAGTTAGTAAGTTAGTTAGCTATCTTGTTAGTTTGTTTTCTTTTTCATTTCTCTATTTTGTTTTACTTTTTCTTTTACTATATGTGAATATGCTACCGACTTGCATCCGCCACCAATTGAACAGGCATTAAAAATGACATATTGGGCCTGTATTTTGTTGTCTATGCATTGCCGATTTGGGATACATGATATTTTTCTTTACGATGGCAGTATCTTACTTATGTATGTCTGGTGTTGCATATAAAACTAAAATAAAGAATTTATAAAAAAAAAATAAATCCTTTCACTTTTATGGTGAAATGATATTTCTGTTTTTTAAAGCAATTGTTCAGTGTAAAAATAAAAACTGGGTAAATAGATAGGCTGTGCAATATAAAAAATGTTTCTAATATAGTCAGTTAGCCAAAAATGTAATATATAAAGGCTGGAGTGATTTCATGTATAACAAGTCAGTCAGGACACTACTTCCTGCTTTTCAGCTCTCTTGGTTTACACTGACTGGTTACCCTGGCTACCAGACAGTAACCAATCAGAGACTTGAGGGGGGGCCACATGGGTCATTTCTGTTGCTTTTGAATCTGAGCTGAATGCTGAATATCAATTACAAACTCACTGAACAGAAATGTACCATGTGGCCCCCCTTCAAGTCGCTGACTAACTCAGAGTTATAGAGCTGAAAAGCAGGAAGTTGGATTCTGGCTGTTTTATTAGACATCTGTTCACTCCAGCCTTTATATATTAAATTTTTGGCTAACTAACTATATTAGAAACATTTTTTATTTTGCACAGCTTCTCTATTTACCCAGTTTTTATTTTCACACTGAACTATTCCTTTAAGCCCTTCTATATTCACACTTATTGCAGTGAACCCAAGGCTTTTTTTTCATGGAATATGATATTTGACTAGAGTTTTAAATACTGGCCCCTTTTTAAAGACTTGATAGTAAATACATCATACCAGGATCATGTAAAAGTTTCAGTATGTCCTTACTTAACATGTTTTACATGTGCCTTGGGTATTTCAAAAGAAAATTTGGAGGAAGAACCAATACTGTTAGTTATAGCTTGTGACAACCATTTGTTTTACTCTGCATCTAATAACTCCACTGAAACATAATGCTACATGGTATATTTTACTTTCAGTGACAAAATACAACCACATACACAAAGAAAAGCAATGCCAGCCCTTATGTACACTGAAAATCAGAATGGATCTACACTTCAACTTACGGTAAGTAACTTCAAGTACAATCCCTCTGTTTAACACGTTAACTATTAAACTATTTAGGTAAATGGTCAGTCTTGCTCCCACTTCATTATTTCTATAGGAACTTGTCAGTGTCGCTTTAAAAAGCTATACAGAATAATGCAATACATACCATCATCTAAGCTGGAAACATTTTAAGATGACACACAGTATTAAAACACAATTATGAGTATATTGATTAAAATTGAGCTCAAGAAACCACTTGCATACAAAGCCTCCCTATAGCTTTTTTCTGAGATCAGATAGAATAAGTGCTGTGTATTTTGCAACATGTCAGTACCAGTTGCTTCCATAGAAACAACCTGGCACAACAAGTTTACTTTTACGTTCCACATAACTGCCGTTCTTCTGCTTACCAGGGCCGGAACTAGGGGTAGGCAGAAGAGGCAAGTTCCTTGGGTGCAACAAAATGTGGACGCCAAGCATGTACCTCTTCTTTCACCTACCCCTGGTCCGGAGCCTTGTTCCACCACTGACACTCTCCAGAGCACTTCACCCTCCGGGTGCATTGTTACATTGGGCGGGGGAGGAGTGGCTCTCTGGGTTGCCTTGGGCACCCTGCTAGCTTGACCCAGGCCTGCTGAGTATCACACCCCTTCAGTAATGTCAGAGAGCTTTGGGTCTAGAAATACAAAGGGTCTCAGGGTGAGGCTCAGGAGCAGGTAAGAGAAGGGCAAGTTTGACTTTTTGCTGACCCACACATCACTAAAAGGGACAAACACTGATTTAAATAGCACTACAAATAACTTAAAAACCACAGAAAATTTGTAATGAATGTATATTGCGAAGTTGCTTAGATTAGGTTTTCTTTTTTATTAGGCGAAACATTTTTTTTAGTTAACACTCCCTTTAATAAAATGTTGAATTTCAGCCTTGTAACATTTTAGTGGACAGGTAAAAGCATGAGGACATTTTTGTGCTGTATCTTAAAGGAGAACTAAACCCCCTTGAAACAACAGCCCCTCTTAACTGCCTTCCATTGGCCCCCATCCTCCCTCCCTCTCCACAGAATGTATTACACAGAAAGGTGTCCCTATTTGAAAACCTGAGCCAAATATGCAGAGTAGTGTAGTGGAGTTCCCCAGCGCCATCTTCTGCCATTTCCTAACCTTTTCAAGTCTCTTTGCCGATACAAAGTCTGCAGGAGCATGTGCAGTTGGGGCTAGTCAGGTAATGTTCACTCTAAGGTTTGCACACAAATTGAGGCCAGTGCACACAAAGAATTTTGTGTGAAAACACTGTGCACAGTTTTTAAAAAAAAACTGTGCACAAACGTTTAATATGTGGGCACAAACAGGGCCGGTTTTACATAGCGGCACCCCTAGGCCCACTGTCGTTTGTCATCCCTGTCCCCTCCCCTTCATTCTTACACATGTACGAATTTTCATCATCAGGTCAGGAGCACTGGGGATTGGCGCACAGGAAACTTAAAAAACTATTGTCTCTCTTTAGCAGAACTAGAGCTTCCAAACCAATGCGGGTGTGATTGGGCAGCATGCTGCCCCCCTAGACCGGGCCTTGGTGGCCTTTCCACAAATTCAGGCCTGAGCACAAAATAATTTTTTTTGCACGTAGCCGAGAAGGAATTAGAGGGAACATTGTAATCAGCTTCAACCATGCATGATAAAGTTTAGCAGTTTACAAACTTTTTTTTTTTCTTTGTTTTTGTTCAAGCCCCTTATTTCTTCCTTTGCCCACGGGCTTCAAGCTTATACTATTGTGCATTGCACTTGATTAGACTTTGCTCTGTTTGCACTCTTTGAGAAGTGTGCTCCATGAAGTCTTTGCTCACATCTCTACATGCTGATTAGCGGTCGCATTTAGTTAGGTATTATTTGTACCAATGCAAAGCTTAGAATGATATGAACCAGTGCAGTCTGCAATAATCACGTTAAATGGGTTAGAATGGTGAATTCTAAGCAACTTTCAAGTGGCCTTCATTTTTTTTTTGTTTCTTATAGTTTTTGAATTACTTGGCCTTTTCTAACTCTTTCCAGCTTTCAAATGGGGGTCCCTGGCCCCTTTTAGACAAATGCTCTGTAAAGGTGGCCATACACGGGCCGATAAAATATTGGCCCGTGTATGGGTCCCCCCGACGGGCTTCACCGATCGAGATCTGGCCAAAAGTCAGCCAGATCTCGATCGGATGGGACAAAAAATCCTGTTGGATCGCGGCCGCATCTATTCGTTGATGCGGTCCTGCGATCCGACCACCCATTGCAATTCGTTAGGATCCGATCGTTGCCCACCTCAAGGTGGGCATATCGGGGAGAGATCCGCTCGTTTGATGACATCGCCAAAGGAGCGGATCTCTCAGTGTATGGCCACCTTAAGGCTACAAATGTATTGTTATTGCTACTTTTTATTACTCATTTCTCTGAATAAAAAAACTCGAATGAAATCCAACTGCAAATTGACTCAGAATATTAACTTTCTTCATCATACATACTAAAATGTGAACCACCCTTTAACATGATCAGGATCATTAAAGGGATACTGTCATGGGAAAAATTTTTTTTTTCAAAATGAATCAGTTAATAGTGCTGCTCCAGCAGAATTCTGCACTGAAATCCATTTCTCAAAAGAGCAAACAGATTTTTTTATATTCAATTTTGAAATCTGACATGGGGCTAGACATTTTGTCAATTTCCCAGCTGCCCCATGTCATGTGACTTGTGCTCTGATAAACTTCAATCACTCTTTACTGCTGTACTGCAAGTTGGAGTGATTATCACCCCCTCCCTTTTCCCCCCAGCAGCCAAACAAAAGAACAATGGGAAGGTAACCAGATAACAGCTCCCTAACACAAGATAACAGCTGCCTGGTAGATCGAAGAACAACACTCAATCGTAAAAACCCATGTCCCACTGAGACTCCTTCAGTTACACTGAGAAGGAGAAACAGCAGCCTGCCAAAAAGCATTACTCTCCTGAAGTGCAGGCACAAGTCACATGACATGGGGCAGCTGGGAAATTGACAAAATGTCTAGCCCCGTGTCAGATTTCAAAATTGAATATAAAAAAATCTGTTTGCTCTTTTGAGAAATGGATTTCAGTGCAGAATTCTGCTGGAGCAGCACTATTAACTGATTCATTTTGAAAAAAAAATTTTTTCCCATGACAGTATCCCTTTAATGAGCTGCTAATTATTAGCTATGTAGTAAAGTTTAGAGGAGAGGGGACACCTCCATACACCATAACACCATACAGTCTAATAGAGAACCAAACAACATACTTTCCCACATACAGAAGATTTTCTCCCAATGACAAGGGCCGCTCTACGCCCCAGCCACACACACGGGCTCACAACTCCCACCAGCCTGATTGTATGAGAGGAAAAGCCGCACTACTCCGCACTACACACACTCACCTTTTGTAGAAATTAGGCCGCGCGCTCAAGTTCCCTTCTCCGCCTCACGTGACAGAATGGCTGGCAGACTGGGTGCTCGGCAGATTTGTGGGCAGGGGAGAGGGAGTGCAAGGCTAGAGGGCTGGCCAGGCTGTATCCTGTATGTGTGGAATAAAATGTACAATATCTAACCCAGAAAGTAACTTTGTAACTTGATCTGATCCTGCACCGTCAGCTTGTGTGAGGGAAGGAAACAGGAACGGAGATTAACCCTTTCAGTTATCTGCTGACTGATGATGAGTAACTTCCAGTGTGTTTAGCTCTGTGTTGAGCTCTGGCTAATGTCTGGACTGAGAGATGCAACATTTCCTGACTGCCAGTCCTGGCATGCCCTGGGCAATTTAGAGACAGCTGCCTTTGTTAAAAATCATAGTGATTGACTCATTTAATAGGCAATGCTATAAGGCAGGCCCGGACTGGCAATCTGTGGGTTCTGGCAAATGCCAGAGGGGCTGCTGTATGGTTCAATAGAAAGTTACCATATAGTGGGCTGGTAGGGGGCTGTTTGGGCCTCTGTGTACTTGGAATGGCAGGGCCTATTTTGACTCCCAGTCCAGGCCTGCTATAAGGGCTCTTAATGACGAGCAGTTGTAGCTATGCTCCCCTGCGTTCCGTTTTTCTGCATTCAGCTGCAGGGGTGCGCAGGAATAGACGCATTATGTTTTTTCCAATGGGGCTCTACTCACACAGGCGCATGTAGGGTTGCCACCTTTTTAGGGGGGCGGTGTTAAAAGGGCGGGCCGTGATGATAAAGGGGGTGGGCCGTGACACGCTATTGGCTGGCCAGTCGTGATGTCAAAGGGGCGGAGCCATACACGCAAATTTGGCAAGAAGCCCAGGGAAAAGGTACGTTTGGAGCAGGCTGGGTGCAGGCCACGGGCTTTTTTTAGGTGTATTACAAATTTACCGGCAGCTATATTGCCGGTAAATTTGTAATACTGGCCCCGGCCTTGGCTGGTGTTTTACCGGCTAGGTCGGTAAAATACCGGCCGGGTGGCAACACTAGACGCATGCAGGCGCCGAACGCAGGTTGAGACGCAACATGCTATATTTTTCTTGCATTCGGCACCTGTGTGAGTACAGCCCCATTGGAAAAACCGTAATGCGTCTATTCCTGCGCTCCCCTGCGGCTGAACACAGAAAAACGGAACGCAGGGGAGCGCAGCTACAACCACTCGCAGTAAGAGCCCTAACACAGACATCATACTGGTGTTCTGATGGAGCCTGTGTGCCTCTCTCTCTCTCCCCCACTTTATGCTCCCTACCACTGCCCTTTTATAACTGACTGGAAAAGATCAGACTGGCAATCTGAAAACATTGGCAAATGCACCAGGGAAGATTTTTTATCCATTTAGCATTATTTGTCTCACCCTATGAGAAAGAATCACAGGGTGGAATAAAAACTGTTAATATTGCACTCACTGTATGGCAAGTTCAGGTTTTAAATACCGTCTTTTCTTAAAGAGGTCATCTTACTTTATGAAAACCACACAAATACAAAATCCATATGATGCATGACTCCCAGGGGCGAGACTACAGAGGAAGCAAACCCTGCAGCTGCAGGGGGGCCCAGGAGATATAGGGGCCCTATAAGGCCCACATTCATATACAATTTGAATAAATATTGGTAAAGCAGGTCAACCTCTAGATATTTTGGGGGGTCATGAAAAATCATTTGATTTGGGCCCAGTAATATCTAGTTATGCCACTGATGGCTCCTGAAAAAAAAACATTTTCAGCCATTCAGCCATATGTTTGTTACAGAGGCTGAAGCTATAATGCACAAATCTCCATACATAAAAAGTATTAGAATATATGAAATAACATATATGCACTGCAAAGCATCTTGAATATTTGTGGACATATTTATCAAAGTATAAAATCAGAAGTATATCAAAAAGTATAAAATAAGACTTTACATCAGTTCACCATAGGGAACACCACAGTTTACACTTCTATGGTGGTTTAAGCATCTTATTTCTCAAATGGTGAATGGAGAGTGTCCCCAAACTAATTTCTTCTCTTGATGTATGAGTCCTTTGGTACTGTACTCGTATTCATGCACTCCAAGTGGAACTTAGGTGGAACATCATCTACCCTTAAGTCTGTACATAAAGTTCCTACTCTGGGATAGTATACCCAGGACCTTAATCCTCCTACTTCGACTCTGTGGAACTCAGGCTGTTCACTAGCTATCCTAAACATCTCAGTCTCTCTCACTCCTGAAATAAGCAATAACATGACTTTGTTTGACAGTATTTTCACCTACTAGGCTTACCTCCAGGCCTGGACTGGCAATCTATGGATTTTTGCAGTTGCCACAAGGGCTGTAAGATGGCATACACAGTCACTATTTAGTGTGCTTTGTGGAAGTTGTTTGAGCCTTTGTGTACTTAAAATGCCACGACCTACCTCAATCTGGGCCTGCCTACCTCTATCTAGACCCAATCCTACACCCACCTTCTGGAAGGCGGAATCCTCAGAAAGAGGCAGAGCACGTTGACTGTGTTTTTTTTTATAGAATAGTTACTGAACTGCCAGAAGAATACTTTTACACAGGATAAGGAAACAGCTCCCCGTCTTTATGTTAGGACCACACTCAGGTGTCCAAAACTCTAAGGATTACATGAATAAAGGTTAACTAAACCAGTCCCCTAAATATCTAAAAAATATTGTTATATTCTCTATAGTTTAAGCATTTTACATTTTATAAGCATATGGAGTTTTCTGATTTAAGAAAAAACTTAAATGTAAAAAACGCAAGTCAGTGAATTTGGGGTGATAACCCCAAAAACTCAAATTAATAGAGTTTTCAGTGGAAAAAACTCGAATCGCTCAAATTAATCGATTTTCAAGTGAAACCCACTGAAAAAACCTGAACATAATGAAGGCTGCAAACATCTTCGTATGGTTTACAGGACCTCTGCCATTAACTTCTACATGACCTTGACAGTTTTTTTTAACCTGAAAGTTTGAGTTTTGATTGAAAAACACCCTTGAAAACTTATGGGTAAAAATTAACTCGACCTTTAATAAATAACCCCCACCATGTTGTTAACAAAAGCTGGAGCATTTTGTGTAGTGATAAGAATTTGCCCAATGTAGTACATAGGAAGCACATGTGGGGTTATAAGAAAGGGAAACTTGAAAGATATATGAATGCCCTCATATCTTATACAATGTTACAGTAAGAGAATGAATCTGTTGGCACCTTTACAAATTGGGTGCTTTAAATGCTCCGACTGTACCACTTGTCGTAATATGGTTACTGGGTTTTTTTAGACATCCACATTCTGGTAAAAATATAAAAATTATACATCGAATTACATGTACCAGCACACACATAGGGGCAGATTTATCAAAGGTCAAAGTTCGATGTTAAAAAAACTTCGAACTTAGAATTCAAAGAGACCAATGGAATGGTGGTCGAAGTGGGACTACTTTGAGTCGTACAATTCGAAGTAGCACTACTTCGATCTACTTCGATTCGAAGTTTTTTAACTTCGACCTTCGATCTCCCAAACTCCCCCAGTTGCCTCCATACAGGTTCTAGGAGGTCCCCCATAGGCTAAAACAACACTTCGGCAGCTTTTAGATGGCGAATGGTTGAACTTTTAAAGAGACAGTACATGATAAATTTCGAATTTCAACGTTTTTTTCAACTTCGAATCTAAGTTGGACTATTCGATGGTCGAAGTACCCAAAAATTACTTCAAAATTCGAAGTTTATGACTTCGAACCTTCACTTCGACCTTTGATAAATCTGCCCCATAGTGTACATTATTACTTGCTTATGTGGGCTTACCTATGTGGATAAGATGCAAAATACCCTCAGGGAGCAGATGGGTAACCGTCTTTCAGCTTTTGCTGAAGGCAAGATGGATATTCCTTTTTATAAACATTAACTGCAAAAAGGTCACACTCCACCTACCTTCAATTTTATGGGCATTGATTTAGTTGTAGAACCAGGGGCATAACTACATAGGGAGCAAACCCTGCAGTTGCAGGGGGGCCAGGAGTATACTGGCCCCATGAGGCACTAATTCAAATATATTTTCAATAAATATTGGTAAAACAGTTCAACCTCTAGACATTTCTGGGGTCTGAAAAATAATTTGCTGTGGGGCCCAGTAATATCGACTGGTGACTGGTCAAAATTGTTGTTGCAAAAAGAGACCTATTGGATTCAGACTCTAAATAATGTGGCACCATTGGGCCTCAATGAGTATTGCTCATTTTGTACCATTTCTGAAAAGTCACTGATTACTGTTGGTTTTATAATAAAATCAATTGCATCTGGTTGTTTTTAAATATGGATATTTATTGTATTTATTATGGGGTGTACTTACTATGTTGGTTGTATTTATTATATTTAAAGGACTATCGTGGAGCACTTAGGGAATGGTATGCCTGACCTGTGGACTTTGTCACATGGTGGGGGTGTAGTAATTCAGTGTGGTTTAGGGCGAGTGGCTTTTTATTTCCTGGATTGTGCTGGAATTTGTATCTTGATAACAGCACCAGTGAGGGCTGAAACATTGATCATTAAATAAAAACTTGTTTAAGTCCCTGTGTTCAGTAGCATTTTTTATATAAGGTATAGTAGAACCCCCATTTTACATACCCTGATTTTAAGTTTTCCCTCATTTTACATTGTTGTTTTGAGGTCCCACCTATATATAATGAATAATCCATTTCCCTGATTTTACATTTTCCTGGATTTTACATAATTTTTTTCTGGTCCCCTGAAAAACGTATATATATATATATATATATATATATATATATATATATATATATATATATACACACACAGGTATATATATATATATCTATAAATATATATGTCTTAAATATATTGATAATGGGTTGAGTGCAGAGGTCTCTTGTATTTGTCTATATGTATTTTGTGGTCGCAGCCTCATTGCACCCCCACCTAATGGTTTTAAAAAGTAGTGGTGAGCACAAGTTGTTTGTTATAGTTATACAGGAGCAGTGACCAGCTCCATGTTGTAGCCCCCACCCATCCCAACTATAGTCAGGTGATCCCACAGGTGGCTAATAAAAGGGCAACCAAGTTTGGGAGTTTTACTTTAAAAGCAGCAAGTAAGTTGCAGGTAAAACTTAGTTCCTTTGTAAAATGTATAATGAACAATAGAATTCTTAATGAATCAGATGAAAATTGAGCATAGGACTGACCAGATATGGGATGACTTTGATGTAGTTGGCCATCTTAAATATATTGCAATATATGGACAAACAATCCCTGTTTTGTTTAAAGGGTAAAGGTCCCCATACATGGAGAGATCCGCTCGTTTGGCGATGTCGCCAAACGAGCGGATCTCCCTCCGATATGCCCACCTTGAGGTGGGCAATATCGGGCTGATCTGATCGTGGGCCCTAGGGCCCAACGATCGGATCCTAGCGTTCGCAAACGGGCAGTCGGATCACGGGACCGCATCAACGAACAGATGCGGCCGCGATCCGACGGGATTTTTAATCCCATCCGATTGAGATCTGCCCGACTTTCGGCCAGATCTCGATCGGGGAAGCCCGTCGGGGGCCCCCATACACGGGCCAATAAGCTGGCAATTCGGTCTGTCGGCAGCTTTTATCGGCCCGTGTATGGACACCTTAAGGCATTTTTTAGTAGCAGTATGCACAAAATGTCTCTGTCTTAAATATATTGATAATGGGTTGGGTGCAGAGGACTCTTGCATTTGATTTGTCTATATATATATATATATATATATATATATATATATATATATATATATATATATATATATATAAAGAATGGCGGCACTCACAGGGTTTTCAGGCAAAAATTGGTTTGTTTGTGTACTCCTGATGAAGATCCCTGTGGGGGATCCAAACGTTGAGTCTAATAAAAGTTTTTCTTATTTTTGCCTGAAAACCCTGTGAGTTCCACGAATTCTTTACTTTTATACCTACTCTTACTTGGTGGGCACCCAGGTATTCTACCAAGTAAACGGTGTGCACCTTTGGAATTGTGAATGTGTGTATATATATATATATATATATATATAATGAAAGTACATGATAATTCGGACTTATTTAGGCATTATCATCAAGTCAGTAGATGGCAGTGCAGTTGTAAAGCTTGTAGGTGGACACTGAAAACAATTATTTTCAGACAATCTGTAGAGTACAAAGAATAAACATTAACTAAACCAGAAACTATAGGGGGCCCAGTGAGACTGATAAGCAGTGCATGTTCATGGAAAATGTCTTGTTCCAAAAGATTAGGGGTCTGATATTTTCATATAATTAGTAAAAATGAATGTTTTAATAAGTCAGTCAGTTTGTTGGGGGTCAGGGGAGTTTGGCCTATGTTAATTCTTACACACCTACCTGCCCCTATCATGCTGCTTTGCCCTGTCATTGCTTGCTACGTACATTTTTTACGTAAAGCACAGTTTTGCACATGTAACATGTTTTTGCATACGTTATGTAAGTCTAGGGGCCAAATGACCTTGCTGTGGGGTCCAATAAACAGTTAGTCTGAGATCAGCTTCAATTGTGCATGCGCCAGCAGGCTCGGATGGCACCTGTGATTTCCACTGAGCTGCTCTGCATTTTTATCTTAAAGGGATACTGTCATGGGGAAAAAAAAAAATTCCAAAATGAATCAGTTAATAGTGCTGCTCCAGCAGAATTCTGCACTCAAATCCATTTCTCAAAAGAGCAAACAGATTTTTTTATATTCAATTTTGAAATCTGACATGGGGCTAGACATATTGTCAATTTCCCAGCTGCCCCAAGTCATGTGACTTGTGCTCTGATCAATCACTCTTTACTGCTGTACTGCAAGTTGGAGTGATATCACCCCCTTCCCCCCCCCCCCAGCAGCCAAACAAAAGAACAATGGAAAGGTAACTAGATAACAGCTCCCTAACACAAGATAACAGTTCCCTGGTAGATCTAAGAACAACACTCAATAGTAAAAACCCATGTCCCACTGAGACTCCTTCAATTACATTGAGAAGAAAAAACAGCAGCCTGCCAGAAAGTATTTCTCTCCTAAAGTGCAGGCACAAGTCACATGACCAGGGGCAGCTGGCAAATTCACAAAATGTCTAGCCCCATGTCAGATTTCAAAATTGAATATAAAAAAATCTGTTTGATCTTTTGAGAAATGGATTTCAGTGCAGAATTCTGCTGGAGTAGCACTATTAACTGATGCGTTTTGAAAAAAACGTTTTCCCATGACAGTATCCCTTTAAGTTTTGAAATACAGTAGAAGCACTTTCTATAACAGACTGTGTAATAAGGAAGAGGTGAGGGGGCCTATGGAGGTCAGTTGAGGGGGGCTTTTGTTCATAGGGATTTAATTCTAATTTAATCATTAATTAAACACAATAATTGTTTGCTACTAATATGAATTTGTGCAGTTTATTTAGGATCAGTTTCAAGCTACTGAAAAAGAAAATAATTTTAGAATTATCGGCTTAAAATTGAGTCTGTGGGAGATGACCTACCCATATTTTGGAGCTTTCTGGATAATTAGTTTCAGATAAGGGATGCCATACTGCTACTATATTATAAAAGAACGCAGCAAAAACATAAACCATGAAAGGAAAAAGGAAATTAAACTTCGTTTTTCTCCAGAATCACATTTGTATTCAAGATGCTTGTCAAGTTCTAGACACACATAACCAATATAGAAATTTCATTAACTCGGCTTATTTATCTGTACTACACAAAGACCTGTATGCCCTTACTCATGTTATCTTATAATTCTATTTATTTTTTGTATTTGCTGGATCTATCATACTTGCGTCACCCTGCAAGGGTGAGCTAGGCAAAAATTAATTGATGCTAATAATATATTAAAGGATCTCACCTTTCAGCTACTGTTCAATTACTTTTGCATGTGCATAATGATGGCCTATATACTCAATTATGGATGAACAGGCAGATTGCCTAATTGAGAGTTACCTGTCAGCAGCAGAAACACATGGAATACCTAAGGAGCAAGCTGCTACATCCAGCTGTCTTGTCACCTTGGTGATGCTTTTATTGACTAGGGATATTATTTTAGGCTTACAAGAAGGAGGACAATAGGGTAATGAATGATGGAAGGATTGAAGATATTAGGAAACATTTTCATATGACTGACTCTCCCCAATCCCATCAACCACACTCCCAAAAGGGGCCCTGTTACTATAGATGTACAATAAATTCAGAGATGTCTCCATGTTTGGCTGCTTCTCATCCTGTCTGAGGCTCCATGGCATGGATTGCCAAACAGAAGCATGTGCACTCAAAGCCAATTCCAGGTCCTCATGGAGTGTGGGTGCTCCTGCTTGCATATCGCCATATTTGTGAATATATATCCCTACAAAAATGCTGCACAAAATGATTACTTTTATATTATATAATGAATACTGTACCCCTTATTGTAAAAGATAAAGGATATTATAAGCCACCAAGGAGTGGTCTGGGGTTACTTCTAAAATTCTAATATTTTTCAATGGGGGTACATTATTTATAAAAATACACAAATTTCAATGAGTCACATGACAGAAATTTCATTACTAAGCAATGATTACATAGTGAATAAAGTACCCCCCTATTGTATAAAATAAGGAAGTTTACAATACACAAGTTGGTTATACAGTGAATGGCACCTTGTGCGGTGTGGTATACGTCTGTTTGGCCCGCAGGCTGATTGGTTGGATACTGTACAGGGTCAGGCTGTAAATGACTGCCTTAAACTAATTACTACAGGAATGGGATCCCTTATTAGGAAAGCCACTACCCAGAAAGCTAAGAATTACATGAAGGCCATCATCCATAGAATCTATTTTAAGCAAATAACTGATTTGTTAAAAAAAAAAATCCTTTTCTCTGTAATAAAAAACAGTACCTTGTACGTGATGGTAACTAAGTTGCATACATTTATATTGATGGCAAAACAATCCTGTGTTTATTTAATATTTAAATGTTTTTCGGAAGACTTAAAGGAAAACTATACCCCCTAACTAATGTAGGGCTCTATAAAAATATATTGCATAAAACAGATTATATGTAAAACCCTGCTTCATGTAAATAAACCATTATTCATAATAATATACTTTTGTGGTTGAATGTGCCATTGGGTAATCCTAAATAGAAAATTATCATCTTAAGAAATAAGGGCCGCCCCCTGGGATCCAAAGATTCACAGTGCACACAAACAATCCAAACAAGAAAGACAGAGTTGTGTCTTTTGCTTCGACACTTCTTCCTGTTACAGTTAGAGTTGTAGTATTTCTGGTCAGGTGATCTCTGAGGCAGCACAGATAGAGTCACGAAATGGTGGTTCAAGGCAAAAGATATAAAGATATAAAAGTGCAATATTTACTTAAATATATTTACCAGTTTGGTGAGATTCATTAATATGCCTCTTAATTTGATATAAATCATCTGTTGCTTAAGTATTCCTTTTTGGGGTATAGTTTTATTTTGAGGCATGAGGATCCAACGGATCCAGGTACCAAGCATTTTGGATAATGGGTCCTGTACAACAGTCACATATCAGCATCACTCATAGTGCAAGATTTACTGTGAATACACTTGTTTGAATGTACAGATTATTTTGCAGCAGATCCCTTTGTTTCTCTCCTAACAGGTTAAATTACTGAGATATTTAGTACATAATGAACCATTCTTTAATTATAATTTTAAGTGAAGCCAAGAAGAGCATGACAGGTAAATACGGAAATCCAATTTTATTTTAAATTCCAACTCTTATCTTCCATTATGCAGTTCTAGCTATTGTTTACTCAGTCATATTATGCCTCTGCTAGTGTGTTTCAAAACATTTCTAGGAATATGTTTAATAAAGGTAGAATGCAAACTACAGGTTTCCCTCATGCTAGCACAAGCTTTGATGTGCACTTTGAGTCCATGTTGGATTTTGGCACAATGTGTAGAGCACTGTCTGCACTCAGCAGTGCTAGGGGTTTAAGTGCTTCCTGTATGGGTCCTAATTGGCACAACTTTGTTCTCCTTTTTGCTCAAGCACTTGTGCCCCTAGCATTATTATATGATCCCTATAGTTCACAACAGTTGGAGGACTGCAAGTGTCATATTCATGACACTACAAGTATTGTGCAGGGTAATTTATCAACTACTGGGAATTTTAAACCACAGGCCTAGGTCTGTTTGAGACACAAATGTCCCTGTTATTGATCTCTTCTGGTACTGTACATATCTTATGTAGAACATTAACCTTGAGCACTGAACTTCAAATGTGATTCTTAAAGCAAATATTTACAATGGAAGGGTAAGGGACCACCTGCAGCAATGACTTACCAGGTTTCAGAGTACAGGTATGGGATCTCTTATCTAGAAACCCAATATCCATAAAGCTCTAAATTACATTTGAGTCCAATATATATTTTTTTTAAAATGACCTCTTTTTTTAATAATAAATGCGGCGTAGTTGTGATCAAGTATCTCATACTCAATGGTAACTAAGCTGCATAAAGTCTTATGGGCGGCAAAATAATTCTGCTAGGTTTATTTAATGTTACATTTTTTTATTAGTAGACTACAGGTATGGTGATCCAATTTGCGGAGAAAACCCCATGTACTACGAATTCTGGATCATAGATTGTATGCTTTTACCACTACAACAAAGTTATTTGAAGATACAAATCTGCTAAAATGTTTTTTCAGAAATGATCAAGGCTAGACTTAATAGACAGAGAGACCAAGGCAGAAAGGCTAACACACAGTTTGATTCCAATTGCACTACCTGCAAAGAGTTTGTATGTTCTACCTAGGCTATAGTCAACTACAAGAGGTCCTCTGCACTCAACCCATTATCAATATATTTAAGACAGCGACATTTTGTGCATACTGCTACTAAAAAATGCCTTACCCTTTAAACAACACAGGGATTGTTTGTCCATATATTGCAATATATTTAAGCTGGCCAACTACGTCAAAGTCATCCCATATCTGGCCAGTCCTACGCTTAATTTTCATCTGATTCATTAAGAATTCAATTGCTTAATTATACATTTTACAAAGGGACTAAGTTTTACCTGCAACTTACTAGCTGCTTTCAAAGTAAACCTCCATACTTGGCTGCCCTTTTATTAGACACCAGTGGGATCACCTGACTATAGCTGGGAAGGGTGGGAGCTACAACATGGAGCTGGTCACTGCTCCTGTATAACTATAACAAACAAGGGAAAGTTGTGCTCACCACTATTTTTTAAAACCATTAGGCGGGGGTGCAATGAGGGTGTGACCACAAAATACATATAGTCAACTACAAGAGGTCCTCTGCACTCAACCCATTATCAATATATTTAAGACAGCGACTAAAAAATGCCTTACCCTTTAAACAACACAGGGATTGTTTGTCCATATATTGCCAGCTTAAATATATTGCAATATATGGACAAACAATCCCTGTGTTGTTTAAAGGGTAAGGCATTTTTTAGTAGCAGTATGCACAAAATGTCGCTGTCTTAAATATATTGATAATGGGTTGAGTGCAGAGGACCTCTTGTAGTTGACTATATGTATTTTGTGGTCACACCCTCATTGCACCCCCGCCTAATGGTTTTAAAAAATAGTGGTGAGCACAACTTTCCCTTGTTTGTTCTACCTAGGCTATAGCACATTCCTTTCACTACCGAACATTCTGTCAGTGTGTCCATCACCCTTTCTGTTCTGAATCACGTTGATGTAATTTTTACACCTTACATCAGAAAATTACCAGAAATTACGAAATCCAGATTCCAAAAATGTTCAGTTGCTTCATGTGACACTTTGCATTGCACTTGTGGTCGTAAATAATCCTTTATGTTTGGTTCTTGTGGGTGCTCCAGTTTCCTCCAACACTCCAAAACATACAGGCAGGTTACCTGTCTTCTCATGAAATTGGCCCTAGTGTTTGTGTGTGAATCATCATCATTTATATAGCGCCAGCAAGTTATGCATTGCTTTACATTGATTTACAAATGTGGTCATACAATAATTCAACAGACAAGGGTCACAAAGTAAAAAATATGCAAAATGAGGAAAATTAGATTTTGAGCACCACTGGGGCAGGCACTCATGTGAATGATGAACACCAACTATAAAGCACGTCTGCACTATAAAGTGAATAAAAGATCATAATAATAGCATCTTAGATCTTGAAATGAATGCACATATAATTTCCTTTTAGTTAAAGTTACAAGCTACAGAGAAACAGAAGAATGATGCAGTGATGCATGTACTAGAATCTACATCAGTCATATTTTGGTATCCTGCAATATGTAAAAGTGACTAGTCTCAGTCTGCACGTAAGACGAATAGACAGTGAGCAGGGGAGATAAAGTGCAAAGTCATGCTGCATGTGCAGCCATAGCAAGAGAAACAGGAAGGGAGAGCAGCACAGATGCTGATAACAATCCAAGGGAAAGTAAAATCAAAGCAAGTATTACAGGAAGGAGAAATGGCAAATATGCAGCGCTGCCAAAAACCTGATTTGGAGGCAGCAGGATTGTCAGTTCTGTGATATATTTTTTGTCCTTGTATTTTAGCATGGTGACAAAGGACTTTTCAGACTGCTGCCCTCCACAATACTGCAAGCAAGCCTGGCAAAACTTTCCCTGGGGGGCCCACACATTTCACAACCAACTGCAAATATAGCATGAATGGCTGCACATATTACTGTATTCAGTATCAGAAACCAGCTTTTACTCTTTACGAGTAAAACAATTGGGCCCCTGTGGTTTATTAAACAGATCTAAATTTGCAAAAGAATGGATAAGAAAGAGTTACAGTACTAGAAGACACATTTGGCAAACACCAAAGACAGCATTTCACTAGAAGAACCTGACACCAACTGTAAGACTAGGGACAGATGGGGCCAAAATCAGGCAGCTGAAATTCACATGCCGACCAGCCTGTACCACGACCGATATCTTCCTTCTTCATTCCCACCTGGAACCATTGTGTTGGCTCCAGCTCGAACATTATTGGCGGATTTTGGATTGAAATGCAAAGTCTCAGGTTTTGCCTCCCAAAATCAGCCAGATTGTGTTTGTGCCGGAGCCGATGCAATGGTTCCAGATGTGAATGAAGATACCACTCGTGGTAGGGGCTGAAATCACCCTGCAGATTTAAGCAGGCTGATTTCAGCCCTGTGTACCCTTTGGCCCCTTTACATGGGGTGCACTTACTATGTCACATGACTGTATATCTCCTGCTTGTGCACACTCCTGCTTCCTGCAAGGTATATCAAATGCATTTCTAACATTTTGATTAAAAAAGCTGTGTAAAGTTGCATCCTATTTTACACTGCTTTTTTAGGGTTAGTCCACACGAGGAGATTCGGCAACTAATTGCCTCGTCTTCTTAGCGGCAATCTCCCGAACTGCCTCAGCGTGTTTTCCCATAGGCTACAATGAAAAGTCGCCAGCGATAAAGCACACGCGGCGATGCGTTTTAAATAGTTGCCCAAAGTTGCCTCACGGAGGAAACTCAGGAGTATCTTTGCATGACCTTTGTCTCGTTGATTTAGTTTGAAGTGGAATAATACACACCTTTATAAATTGCACAACCTTTTACCTTAGAACTTCTTCTCAGCCCAAATGACTTTTACAGGGTACATAAGCTCTGAGTCAGTGTAAAATAATGGTGTACGTTTCTGGAGTAAATCCAGATGCATGTTAATTTACATATTACAACGCTGCACTTTTTAATGGATTCTGAGTGCTGATTCAGAAATAGTGATCAGCTATGCAAAATCAGGAGAAAGGAGAACAACATAGCTTTATAATTATTGCTTCAATTGTATACCACTTCACATTTTTTGATTTAAAACATTTTATACACCTCTACACTGTATAGGCTAACAAAAGAAGGTGCAAAATCCTGTAGGTTAAGGACAGAGGGTTCAAAAGCTTTAGGTTAAGGAGAGAAGCAACAATAGACTTTGGGCTAAGGAAGAAATATGCAAAGGGCTATAAGCTAAAGAGCAAAAAATGCAAAAAACTATAGACTGAGGGAAGGTGCAAAAAAAAAAAAAAAAAGTGACTTGAGTGAATAAGTTACTGACCACTCTGTGGGGTCTGCCCTACCAATATCTGCTCAGAACATGGATAGTAGACCAAGAGCGGAAGCGATGTAGGATAGCGGATTCTCTGCCTGTGGAGAAATACAGGCGTTGACCCGCTGTTGTCTGGCCCTGGCCTAAAGAGTTTTTGTGCCACAGGCTATAGGTTAGTGAGGGAAGGTGCAAAAGGTTAAAGGCTAAAGAGGGAGGGTACAGCATGCTGTAGGCCAGGGGTGTCCAAAAGGTAGATCGGGATCTACCAGTAGACCTTTAGTTGGTGATTAGTATATCTCAAGACACTGTCAACAAACAGCTTGACTAAATTACCCTTCTGTTTCATTCTTTTCATTCAGATATTTATTTTGTTAAAGCTACACAAGAAATTGTTGTTTTTCATATATAGTAATATAAATTCTCTTATAAATTAATATAATATTATAATGTTTTCCATGGAACAGAATACTAACAGTGATATTATGGATGTAGATCGTAATGGAACAACATCAATAAAAGTAGACCCCACATTAAAGCCGTCAATAGATTAAAGAGGGAACGTACTGCATTCTGTAAGATAAGATGGGAAAGTGCATCAGGCTACAAGTTATGGAAAGAATATACAAATTATTACAGGGTAAGGACAAAGGCTGCAACATAATATATGCTAAAGAGGGAAAGTACAACAGTCTGTAGGGGGGCACATGCAACAGGTTGTAGGTTAAGATGGGAAGCTTCAACAGACTATAGATAAAAAGGATTGACAAGCTATAGCCTGTGAAATACACTTTGTTCCCTATGCTCAAGACCCTATGCATCAAGTCATTGGCAGTATGCATGTTTGGTTGCCTTTGTCTCATAGCACATGTATGTGCAGTATAAATCATAGATGCCAAGTTGATTGATCACAAGGCCATTTTACTGCAACTGGTAGTTTCCTGCATGTTCTACCATTGATTTCACTTGGCTTGAGTTTGGACTTGCTATTGCTGACTATAACAAACCTTGGTATGTTCCTCTGTGGTGTAACCTGTTCTGCCTACATTAAACCCTTCCTATTTTCTGACTAGTTTTTGCCAGTTTGGTTTGCTCTTTGTGGTTGTTGCCTAGATTGTCAGAGCTCTCTGAGACGTTTAGAAAGAAGGTTATAGATGCCTGTGAGTTGATCACTGTCTGAAAGGTTATCTAAAAATGGAGAAGATTTACAAAAATTGTCAACTTGCCCAGGAAAGGCTGTCCGGCAAGTTCAGCATGAGTCTAAGGTTAGAAAGAGACTACACAAATTAGATCTATATGAGTTGTGTTGCAAAGAATCCTTTGCTGTCCAGAAGGAAATTGTGGGAAAGTCTAAGGTTAAGAATAAAGGTTGTCTACTAACACCTAGGTAAAGACCAGGACCTTCAAAACAATGTGCTCTGGACAGAATTTCACCAGAAGAATTGCAACTAGTGGCGGTTGCAATGCTAGAGTTTGGGGTTGCTTTGCTGCACAAGGACCTGAGCAGCTCTCCATCATACAATCCTCTATGAATTCTTCATTGTACCAGAGGGTACATGACAATGACTCTAGACATTCCAGTAAATCCACCAGTGGCTTTAAAAAATGAAGGGTTCTGGAATGATTAAGTTGAAACCTGGTCATACCCCATTGAGATGATATGGGGAGATTTAAAACAGTTTGTACAAGCATGAAACTCCTCAAACATTGCAAAGCTGAAAAAAATCTATGCTGAGGACTGTGGGAAAACGTCTCAAAGTCATTGTCATAGACTAGTAGGCAGTTATATAAGAAATGCTTAGTTGAGGTTGTGCCAAAGGGGGCAATACCAGGTATCAGGACCGCCATCAGAAATCACAGGGCCCCATACGACAAAATTTCCTGGGCCCCCTGAGCTGCGCCCACCGCAAGCCCCACCCACAGGTCCGCCCTCCCCACCACACAGTAAAAAAACTAAAAAAAATATTGGTGGCTAGGGTTCCCAGATGTTAAAAAATAAATAAAAAGATATTGGTGGTCAGGGCCCCCCATAAAAAACATTTGTGGCCAGGGCCCCCCCCATTAAAAAATATTGGTGGCTAGGACCCCACATGAGAAAAAAAAATTGGTGGCCAAAATTGGTGGCCAGGCCCCCCCATAATAAGAAAATTGGTGGCCAGGACGTCCATGCCTTCCCGGAGTCAGCAGCTCTCAGAAAGATGGGGGGCCCGGCTAATCAAGTAAGTGTGGCGTGGCCGGGCCCCCCTTACCCTCGGGGCCCCCTTAAACTATCCCCCCTGTCGGCTGCCCTGCCAGGTATTAGTGGCAAGGGTATACATACTTTATCCATATATGGAGAAATATCTGTTCATTTTTTGTTTAATAAATTCTTGCAAGTCTATATATTCGTAGATAGGGCATAATGTACCCCTTTTGTAAAATACTGTATACTGATATTAGAATTTCTGTCATAGAGGGGTTGTTACATATCACGTTTAAAGGAATGAGGCTGAAGGCTGAGTGATTTTATGCAAGGGGTTCATAATTTATAAGAATATAATTGTTTATAGCATATTCATGGCCCTTGTGTATTACAAATTCACTTTTATTTAAGCAATATCTGGCAGCAGCAGCTGCCTCTCCCCTGTTCCTGGGCAGACAATACAATATTTGGAACCCTGTGGTGCTTGTAAAGTGCCCACTGTACTTGTCAAGCACCCCCTCAGTTGTATGTACTCATTTACAAATCTCCAAAAAGTATATATATATATATATATATGGACTGGCAAGCTGTGTATTCCAGCAAATGGCAGAGGGGCTGCGGTGAGCTAGCATAGACAGCATCTGTGGGTTCTGGCAAATGCCAGAGGGGCTGCTGTAAGTTGCCACAGATAATTACAATTTATTGGGCTGGTGAAGGGCTGTTTGGGCCTCTGTGTACCTAAAATGCCAGGGGCAGGGCCTATTTTGATCTCAGTCCAGGCCTGACAGACACAGGCTTTTTACTGTGACATATAGTTGACTATTTCAGCACAGAAAAGAATAAAAGATACTTTCAGACATATAACCCTCCCTTCTCCCTGCCCATTAACATAAGTCTTGGTCCGACATTGCAAACAAAAGCACAACCCATGATACTTTCTTTACTCAACACACCCGTAATAAAGTTGCCTAATGTTTCATTTGCTTCTCATTAGTCTAAAAAAGCCATGAGTATCTCCCCAGAGAAAGTGGTAGAGCCCAGGCACAAACAACGAGGGGAGGGGGAGAGGCACAAGATGACAGGAGATGCTTCGGTAAGGCGAGGGGTGGGAAGGAGTGGAGCGGGCGGTGCTCGCGATATTTGCAGAATATAAAGCACTTTCAAGGCTCTGCTGATCTCCTCCTGCACTGCCTGATCTGTTTGGGACAGCTACATCTCTATGTAAGTTACACAGCCTGCTCCTCGCGCCATGTCCTTCATCTTTAGCTCGGCCTCTCCATCTCTTCCAGTTTGCCTGTCACAGCCATGGGGGGTGGGGAGTTTTAGTCCAGCAAGCTGAAATGTAAAATACCAGTGCCTAGCTACTGTACTTTGTCTTGTTCTTTGTATTCTATTCATACATCCCCCCAGCTGTCTATAAAGTCCCTCCGTGTGTCCCTCCTGTTGCTGCTGCTGTGTGTGTGTGTGTGATACTCTAATTCAGGAACAGATGCTCGTGTCCTTGTGTAATATCCCAGTGGGATTATATTGAAAAAGCCTTGAACTTGGGCTATGGGTGCGGGACAGGGTTTAGAGTGAAAGTGAAGGACACCTTCTCGTGTATCAGCCGGTACAATCGCCACAGATGCACCTGCATCTTCTTCCCTCGTGATTTCTTCCCGGAGCTTATTATGCCGTAGTTCGGGGGCGCCTTGTACAGAGCTGCCATTGTTCTACAGACCGTATACTCCCTGATGCTGCTACGCGCTGCCCGGCCGCCAGTTTCCTCTGCGTGACAACTTCTAGCCTCCGGCATGTGTGGCTTTCTCTATTCCTCTCTTGTCACTTAACCACAGAGAACTCCCACCCGCCCTTATTTCTTTAGTATTACGGGTTCCCTGCAGCGGCAGCCTATTAGTGATACTATGCGCCTTTGTAGCAGCAAATGTGACTGCACAGTGTGAGGGTGTGGGATATCCATCTCCTCAGTCAAATAACAAGTTATTCAAGGTTCTGCTCTGTTTGTGAGGGTTCCCGCCTAGTTGCTGTCTTAAAGGGATACTGTCATGGGAAAACATGTTTTTTTTCCAAATGAATCAGTTAATAGTGCTGCTCCAGCAGAATTCTGCACTGAAATCCATTTTTCAAAAGAGCAAACAGATTTTTTTTTTATATTCAATTTTGAAATCTGACATGGGGCTAGACATATTGTCAGTTTCCCAGCTGCCCCCAGTCATGTGACTTGTGCTCTGATAAACTACAGTCACTCTTTACTGCTGTACTGCAAGTTGGAGTGATATCACCCCCCTCCAACAGCCTAACAAAAGAACAATGGGAAGGTAACGAGATAGCAGCTCCCTAACACAAGATAACAGCTTCCTGGTAGATCTAGTAAAAGCCAAGTCCCACTGAAGTAGGAGAGATAACAGCCTGACAGTAGTTCGATCCTAAAGTGCAGGCACAAGTCACGTGACTGGGGACAGCTGGGAAACTGACAATATGTCTAGCCCCATGTCAGATTTCAAAATTGAATATAAAAAAAAATCTGTTTGCTCTTTTTAGAATTGGATTTCAGTGCAGAAGTCTGCTGGAGCAGCACTATTAACTGATGCGTTTTGAAAAAAACATATTTTCCCATGACAGTATCCCTTTAACCAGAAAAATTATACCTCAGAATTAACTCAGTCATGAGGTAGGAAAGATGGCAGTGGAAGTGTGGTGTTTTTTTGAAGAAAAAAGGGTCATGACCTGTTCCGTTGTGTGTGTGTGTGTGTATTCCATCGCTGGGAGATATTGAACTATACCTACAATGTTATAGACATATATATCTACATTACATTCATATATGTGCCACAGTTTGTTGGCCTTACCCTTATCTGTATGCTGCCATGACACACCTGCTTGCTCAGGAGGCACCAGAACACACACTTGATTCAATGTATTATGTCAGGTTGAGGGGGGGATTTTTTTAGGCATGTGAGTAAAAAGGAATTATTTCTAGTTAAGTTTCGCTGACTTGTCACTTCCCCTTTCCATATGAGTCTGGAGATGTTTAGGAAGAAATCTTGTGAAATGCATAAGAGCCACTGGAAATGAAGACAGCAGTTTTTGAAATTAAAGAGATTTTATTAGGAATATGGAACTATTTTGATGCCTGCACTAGTCACTACATTTCATGTGGGTTGTCACGCTGCTGCAGCTTTCCATTTTGAACAGCAATAATTGGTGTATTACCCATCACAAGAAATGGAAGAAACAAGATGTAGAATATTCCTCTGAATGTAGTGCCAACATGCTACTGACGTATTATACAGTGGTGTGTAATGCTGCTTGTAAAGATCTGTATGTGCACCAAGAATTGAGGTAGGTTATCTGTTTACAGCCTGTGGGTAATTCCCAATCTGTGCTGTATCAGCCTATAGTCACCATCAAATGAATTCGAAACTAAAAATGCAGGATCTTGTGCACATAATAACTAATAATAATATAATAACTTATAACTGTACCTTGAAATAAAACCATGCAATGCCTAAGTACATACTGCAGCCAACATGCATTTTGGGCTGATTTGGTGTGCTGGACTGCACAAACCAAAAGCCAAAGTTAGTTGCATTTGAAAGTGTAGAATAGTTTGTGATTTGCTTTACACATAAGTTCTTGTCCTCAGAATCATGTGACCTGTCATAAAACAAAAAACCCTTTCCTGCTCTATGACCAAGAAATGTTTGTTTATGGTGTCTGTGTAGAACATGAATCAGAAGAGATCAAGTGGAAGATAATGATCCTCAGTCAGGAAGAGACCATGGTGCTGCAAAGGTTTGCAGCAGAGCATAACTTTATTCATGTGATTATGCAACAAGCTCCAACGGACTGTTCAAGCCTTAGGCCCATCAAGTCAATTTCCAGCAATGTTCAGAGCTCTCTCACGATACTTATCTGTATATTTCTTATTAGTTAGGCTTCCGTAAATTACTAATGTTACACAGTGCGGCAAAACATTTATAGCATGCTAAACTGAAATTATTGGTAGTGGCACATTGGCAAAGTAATTGCCTGTACAAATGCCCCTTACAAATATAATGACCCCTTTGGAACAAAGGACACAATACGATTTCAGCTGGGGCATTCATTTTTGAATCCAAAGTTGTAACGTCCTATGCATATCATTGTATTCTGTTTATATACAGGATCCACTCAGTGTGTGCTAATGGGCTGATCCTGTACCTGTTGGTGTTCACAAATTCAGGGAATGTATGGCAGTAGATCAGCTTTTCTTCACTGCCAGAGACAGATCCTTTTTAAACAATATGTGGCTTTTAGTTTCTGTGTGATCCCCTTTCCTGCCATAGCAACACAGTCACAACACTGGCTTCAATGCATCTAAAACAATTGCTTATTAACGATTTCTGTCAGACACAGGATTACTGTGAAGGAAATACATTCATAATTTACTGCATTGTGAAATAAGAGTCCTGGGCAGGTGTCATGCTTTTCAAAGCGGTAAAGCCAAATATTTGTTATCATGAGTTACAAACTGGAAATACCTCCACAATCTCGTATATGATTGTACAAAGTACAGGGTTTTATTACCCTTATAACATACCTACATGGCAAGTTCAAATTCGGTAATTTAAAAATCGTATTGTTCTCTTAATTGTGATCTGTGTTCACCTGTTTTGTAAATTTTTGTTGTTTCTATTTCAGTAATGAAAGTATGTATTGGAAAAATGACAAAATGTACAAGATTATATAAACAATTATAAATACAGAAATGTATTTATAAAGGTCTTTAAATTTTGAGACTGCAAATTATTACTCATACTGTATAACAGGACAGCTTTTATTTAGGCACTGTATTGAGGAACTGTGTGCTGTCCTTACAGGGGTGCTGCAGCTTCTATGTGCATGCATCATAAAACTTATACTATGGAGCCTTGTGCATGGTCTGTGCAAATCAGCCAGATAGAATGATTCTAATATAGAGCTCTTACACTTTTAAAAAGGCATGCTTAGTGCATTAAAATGCATATACAGGTATGGGATTCGTTCTTCGGAATACGAAGCGCCGCGTGTGCCATGCCGCAGGCGGCTTTTCATTATAGCCGCGCAAGACAGAGGTAAGACGTTCGGGGAGATTGGTCTCCGCAAAGACGAGGCCATTAGTCGCCAGGCGACTAAATCTCCCCCCGAATCGCCCTGTGTGCCCCTACCCTAAATCTTTTTTTTGTGTTTCAAGAATGATTTTGTTCATTAAAGGGGTTGTTCACCTTCAAACAACTAGTTGTTTTATGATAGATCACCAGAAATAACGACGTTTTCCAATTACTTTTTATTTTCTATGTGTCACTGTTTCTCTTATATTGAAGTGTAAAGTGTCTTTTTTTTCACTTAAAGCAGCTCTGGGAGGCTGTAAACTGTTCTAAATGGGTACATTTCTTATTTTTGTACCCTGCTGAGCAGAATCTCTGGGTTTCATTACAGGCAGCTGTTAGAATTGATACAATAGTTGCTAATACTCCAGATGCTGCTGAGAAATGTATCAATGAAATGTTGCAAAATTGTAACGGTTTAGAGTCTGCACCTGAATTAACGAGCTGCCAGATTCAAACACCACAGACAAACATTCAACTTTTAACTTAGATTTTAGAAAACCAGTAAACAATAAGTAATGGAAAGTAATTGAAAAAAAGTCTTTATTTCTGGGGAACAATCTGAAAACAACTGAACTGAAAAAAAAGTGTTTGGAAGGTGAACAATCCCTTTAGTCAAATCTTTTAGAATGTTGCGACACTTCAGTAAAGACACAAGCCCTGTTCTTTAATTCAGCTATGGAACTCCTTATCGACTTTATATATTTTACAGCAGTGGATGAAATGTTTTTTCTTCTTCATATTATGCAGATTTCAAGTCATGTTATAAAGTGACCTCATTAAGCAACTGATTGCTTCTCCTCAGCAGTATTTATTTATTAGGGAATTAAATCTTGATTATGAGAGATTAAAGAAGAAAGAACGGTAGAATTGCTGTGGGGTACCAAGTTGCTAGTGATTCAAGTCTCTTACTGTAGATGCAGGGCCAGTGCTCCTTCTTCCAAAAAATGCTAGGCCTGCCATACTATTCTACTCCCGAGCATCCTCTGCCCTTGCGCAGTACAGAAACGTGCATGCGTTCACCCAGGTCAATGCAGAGGATCCTGCAACAACAAAATAGAGAAAATCCCAGGGCTGGTGATTTTTTTTTTTTTTTTTTAAAAAGAGTAGCACAGGCTTTAAAGTAAGTGATTAGAATCACAGGATGTATAAAGAAACAATTTTCCTATTCCTCCTTTCTCTTTCAATGCTGGTCTCCTTTGAATAATTTCATGCAAACGTTTTTTAACACCCTATAACTTTAACGGGGGTGTATGGATTAATTATTACTCACCAATTTTTATGCAGTTCTCAAAGATTACCTTAATTGATTTGCAGCAATTTTAATGAATTTAGTAAAGTTTACTTTTTAACAGTTAATTTAATAGCACAATATTAATTAATCCTGTTACATGGTTTTTAATTGCTGATGAATTATTAGCACCTAGCACATAGCACTTTATTGGGTAACCCAGCAATGGCTGCCCAATAATTGAAGCAACACTGGGTTAGTAACCTTTAACCAATCAATTGAAACTGTTAATAAACTCCGACACTGCTGCACTGATACTTGAATTTTCTTTAATTGGTGGTCAATTGAATAGAGAGGGGTTTTACTTCTTTTCATTTCTAGAATCACAGGATGGTAACTAACAGCTTGCCACCCTCCAATGGTTCTACCTTGGTTGTCATTGAAAACAAAACATATAGTTAGAATTTTAATTGAATGTCTGGTCCATGCAGTTAGATGCCAAACAACATGCAAACTGCAAGCCAGTATGTAATGGTGAGCATTGTATTATTGTTTTCTTAAAGTATGGTTGGTACATTTATGGCCATCATAGCTGCCCTTTGGAGTAATGCAACACTTGCTGATTCCTGCTCAGTATATGGAATGAACTCTGACCTGAAGTTCAAGTTAATTAATGACTTTAAGTTGTTTGAAATTTGAATGTAAGTATGTGCATTGACTGCACAATTCTGTGCCGACTCTTTGAACCCTTCTGGCACATTTTTACACTGCAAAAAGCCAAAGCCTTCTGCACATGATATTATCATAATTACAATTATACTTTGTCTTCTGACTAATCAAGCCCAGTCTAATCTTCACTGACCCTTGAATACAGTCTTTGGCAGACTCTGAAGTGCTAACTTGGTATAGACCATTCTAGAGATTGCTGTTGGAACACCTTCTCCTCTGACACACCCAAATAGCAATGAATTCAGCTGAAGGTCAGGGTGCTCTTTGCTAGTAATTTCATGCACAGCATTTTATACTGTTCATATCAAAAATTTGGTGATGCCTGAATTTTTACCATTGACTTCAGTATGTTACAAGTGCCACCTAATGTTCTGGGGCTGACACAGTCCAACTGTCTGGCATTGAAGTAGCTACAAACACGATTTGTGACTGCAAATGATATTAAAGGACACTTTGTGCTTTCTCAGCTGCAATAATAAGCTGTTCCTTGTAGCCTTGCTGATATCCTTGAGCTTTGTATTCTCTGGGCTCTCTAGGCATTTTGCAGTTGAGCAAATTATAAGGCAAGGGAACCTGACTTTTTTGTTTGGGGAGGCTAAAGTTGACCTTACACAGACTAACTTAAAGAGGATTTGTATAATAATTATCAACCCAATAACTGACTTCAGTGGGAACAAAGCACAAATGTTGTGCTTAATCCAATAAATACCCTGTGATTTGTTGTCCAACCATGCATATAAGGCCACAACAATTATTGCTATGGCAGTACTCACTGAAGGGCAGACAGTAAGGGGGTTATTTATCAAAATCCTTAAAATTTTTAAATAAAAAAAGTCAGACCAAACTAGAATACACGATTTACCCTTATTTATCAATGAAAAAAAAAAATGTAAAAAAACAGATCGACAAAACCTTTTTCGGATTGGCACACGAAAACAGCGACTTTTTCGGATTCCAAAATTTTTTTTATTTGATGCCCGAAAAGTCACAAGGCATTCGTGAAATTCTCGGAAAAGCCAAGTTAGATTATCATACGAAACTCAGCACAGACGATAATATCTTCAGACTTTTTGCAGCCTCGGGGTATATTAAATCTTGAAAGTTTTTTTTCCCACTAAAAATTCTGATGTTATAGTAAAAAAAACTTGAATTCTTAAAGTTTTTAGTATTTTTTTACATTTGTGCACTGATATAGTAGCATGATAATTAAGGTTGAAAAAACCTTAACCTTAACCCTTTCTATAAATTAAACTTGCCTGACTGCCTTCCTAACCAACTGATCCAATGCATCCAGTGATACGTAGTGGATATTTTCTTAACAAATAGGCATATTCTATATAGCGAGAGGCAGCAGGCACTGACACCCTCCAGTATAGCGAGTAATGGTACACCAGGCACATTATCTAATGGATGCAAAAAAACAATAGGGATAGATGAATCCAGGGTAAATGAGTTGCCAGTTTAATTCAAAATGCCCCCCTGAACACTGGGTAACATAAATGCTGTACAAATTGTATTTATCATGCCACCAGAAAGCAATGTAGGATAAATGCTGTATGAACTAATAACCTCAGTAAAATCATAGGTTTATTGCAGTGTATTGCAGTGTATTTATAGCTTCTAATTTGTATTCAAAAATGCTTAATCCACATGGGGTGTGTTTTAGTAAAAAAAAAAAAGCAGGGTTTGCCATGGCATGAGAAGGGTTAATGTTGGTATGGAGGGAGAAGTTAGAGAGCAGCAAACACATAAGTGCTGGAAATTTTGTCTAAATAATGGTTGTGTTTAGGGAGAGAAAGCAGAAGAAATAGTGGTTTTATGAACAAGATTATCACAGCATTTGCCTTCTTCAGGTCTGAAACTGGCATTATGTATGGCACCAACAGTGGAGTGGGGTGGAGGGCTGATTACCTCTGTGTCAGCAGCAGAAATGTAATAAATATAACAGAAATTCCAGATCTCTGTGATCCTCTTCTCCATGCTTTGCCCTCAAAGTCTAAGTCCCGGTGCAGGAATTGGATTGGTTGGAGGGAGTTCAAAGCTAACTTTCAAGCCAATCAAATGGCTCAGAAGTAGTACCGGGACTTAAACTCTCAGGGCAAACCAATCAGCATGGAAGCTTCCTGAATGAAGGAAGATGCCTGCTTGCAGTGACAGAAAATACATGGGACTCTTCAAACTGAGTTATGTGGGGAGAGGGGGAAAGGCTATACAATTCTGAATGTTTGTTCATTAATCTGTGCATTAAAACCTGTTTGTATAGCATATTTCTTACCAAGATATTTAGTTATTTAAGAAGTAAAGCAAATTGTAAGCAAAAAAAAATATATTAATCCTATTTATAAAGCTGCAGCATTTTAAATGACATCAGGCTTCCCCTTAGCCTATTTAAATGTATGTGTGGGAAAGAAAAAGAAGCTCTGGTTGTGCTCTTTCAAAAAGTGTTTACATTTAAGCCAAAATTATACTTCAATAGACTTGACAAAAGTCTATTGAAGTGTATGGGAACAAAGGTATGGTGTAATTAGTAAAACTGCATATATTTGTGCAATTTTACTACACTGGGTTCTACAAGGCTGTACTGCTTCTCCAAAACTTGTTACTTACTGCAATGGAATAGCTACAAAAACGCACTATTTTGTAAATTAAAAAAAATATATATCTGTATGACCTGTGTTATGTATTAATTAAAAAGTATATGCTATCTATTTGTAGAAGAATCATTTGCCTATCTCATGGATTTTTTTTCTCCCCTCCAATTCTAGACCTTTACCATGTCTGCCGGAAACGCAAAAATTGGACAGCCTGCACCAGACTTCACAGCAAAGGCTGTGATGCCAGATGGACAATTCAAAGACCTTAAAATTTCAAACTACAAAGGTTTGTCATTTTGGCTAATCTGTTGGGGGATTGGAGGATTTAATTCATAACTAAGTTGCAGTTATAACGTCTGCGTCTACAGTGTCTCTAAAGTAGTGATGCACCGAATCCAGGTTTCGGTTCGGGATTCGGCCTTTTTCAGCAGGATTTGGATTCAGCCGAACCCTTCTGCCCAGCCGATCCGAATCCTAATTTGCATTTGCATATACATATTAGGGGCAGGGAGGGAAATCACGTGACTTTTCATCACAAAACAAGAAAGTAAAAAACGTTTTCCTTTTCACACCCCTAATTTGCATATGCAAATTAGGATTTGGTTCAGTATTTGGCCGAATCTTTCGCAAAGGATTCGGGGGTTTGGACGAATCCAAAATAGTGGATTCGGTGCCCATATACTAAAAGATCTGCTTGTTTGGTGAGCAGATCTGTCCTTGAAGTGGGCAATATCGAGTTGATCCGATCATCATCCATGCTTTTCAGAATAATTGTAAGTATATTTACTGCTCCTTTGCCACAGAAGGGACATCTAGGGGCACATTTACTATTGGTCGAATATCGAGAGTTAATTAACCCTCGATATTCGACTATCAAAGTTAAATCCTTTGACTTCGAATATTGAAGTCGAAGGATTTACCGCTATTCGTTCGATCGAACGATCAAAAGAATAATCGTTAGATCGAACGATTAAATCCTTCGAATCGAACGATTTTAATCCATCGATCGAATGATTTTTCTTCAATCAAAAAAACCTAGGAAAGCCTATGGGGACCTAGGGGGTCGAAGTTTTTTTTAAAGAGACAGTACTTCAACTATTGAATGGTCGAATAGTCGAACGATTTTTAGTTCGAATCATTCGATTCAAAGTCGTAGTCGAAGGTCGAAGTAGCCAATTCAATGGTCGAAGTAGCCAAAAAAAACCCTTTGAAATTCAAAGTTTTTTTATTCTAATCCTTCACTCAAACTCAGTAAATGTGCCCCCTAATGTAGTAGAACCCCCATTTTAAGTTTTTCAGGGAACCAGGAAAAAAATGTGAAATGTGTTAAGGTAACTTTTTCTTCAAGTACTGAAAGGATATAAGCACAGGAATCCATTTTGCATTGAGATACATTATTTACTGTGTTAATAACAAGGGTTAAGCATTGCAGTGTTAATGTTACACTATGTGGGGGCATGTGCAAGGCATCTCTGTCAGTCACATACACAACCTAAAGCAATAAGTGATTGGTGCAGGACTTTATAAGGGGCAGACTAATTGGAATTGTCCATTTACAGGTAGAACCAAGGCAAAATATACATCTGGTTAGTATTTTAAATAGGGATGCACCGAATCCACTATTTTGGATTCGGCCAAACCCCTGAATCTTGCTAAAGATTCGGCCGAATACCGATTTGCATATGCAAATTAGGATTCAGATTCGGTTCAGCCGGGTAGAAGGTAGAATCCGAATCCTGCTGAAAAGGCCGAATCCCAAACCGAATCCTGGATTCAGTGCATTCCTAATTTTAAACCTTTTTATTTCACTAATAATAACATTCATAGAGGAAAAAAAAGCAGTTTTTGCAAACATCAGGACAACATTTTGATAAAATCCAGGAAAACATTACTTAAAATCAGAGAAATGCACTAATTGAAATGCATTATAAATTGGTGGGACCACAAATAAAATATGTAAAATGCGGGAAAATTTAAAATCAGGGTACGTAAAATCGAGGTTTCACTGTACTGCAAAATTACTAGTGGTACAAACCTATACTGCATGCCACATCATACCCTGCTCATTGTGGCATCTGTTGTATTATGTGTTGCTCAAATAGCTTGTAGAATATCAATATACCCTCAATGAACTGACCCCCAGCCTCTCTCTTTTTGTACTCAAACTTGATACTGACCTCACCAATTGGCCTCTGTCCCAACTTTTTTGAAATGTGTTGCTGTCATCAAATTCAAAATCAGCATATATTTTTCAGAAAACAATAACATTTCTCATTTGCAACATTCAATATCTGGTCTTTCAACAATTTGCAATCAAATTTAGACTTTAAATGATTTTCAAATCACCCCATCCTTTTTTAATGTATATTTTACATAAAGTCCAACTTTTTTTGGAAATGGGGTTTTTACTTAGGAGCCCCATTTTTTCAGTGATGTTGAAGTGTTACTTTTTAATCCTGGTACATTTCTTTTTGCACCCACAGGGAAGTATGTTGTTTTCTTCTTTTATCCTCTGGATTTCACATTTGTGTGCCCCACTGAGATCATAGCTTTTAGTGATCGGGCTGAAGAATTCAAGAAGCTTAACTGTGAAGTGATTGGTGCATCAGGGGACTCTCATTTCTGTCACTTAGCCTGGTATGTTTCCATATACTGTTTCATAAATAAATCAGCTGATTTCTCCTGCAGCATTTTCATCATGATGTTTGTGAACAAGCTAATGCTTCCTTCACAGGATTAACCAACCCCGCAAGGAAGGAGGTTTGGGCCAAATGAAAATACCCCTTGTGGCAGATGTTCAGCACACTATCGCTAAGGACTATGGTGTTTTCAAAGAGGATGAAGGAGTTTCATTTAGGTAAGTGTAATACCTAGTATTCTGTCAGTCAGTTAAAATACTTTCGTGTAGGTTTGTCTGGTCTCCTGCTCGTTCAGCTTTTTATTTTTTAACTACTATTCTACCCAGTGAAAGATTGCTCTTAGTATAGGTAATGGCTCAGGGCAGTGCTTGAATTGGGAACAAAAAGGTAAAGGGATGGTGGGGGTGTGCCACGTGTAGTCCCGCCCACTGAAGAAAGCCAGGACTGAGGAGAAATGGCGGCGCGCGTAGCGCGCCAAATTTTTTTAAGGCCACGCCCCCTTTTATGGCCACGCCCCCACTAGCTCAGGATATAAATCAGGACTAAATCAGTATTAGCATGTACCCCCAGAACCCATAGCACAGAGGCAATATCACGTATAAATACCCCCAAAAGTCATAGAAGGTGTCACAGTGGCAATATCATCTATAAATACCCCCAGAAATCATAGCAGTGACAGATTTACAGAAGGCATGGAAAGATTTAAAAGTCAATGTGTGGAAGAAATTATTTAAGGGAAGAGTTAGGGGGCGAAGTGCCAGCAGGAAGTACAAGTAATAAAAACTGCTTACAATTATACTGCTGCACTTAACAGTTCAGGGGGGAGAGAGGGAATCTGCAGAGTAGCCCTGGCAGCAACAGACACCAATTTCTATTAGCCAGGAGTCCGGTGCAAAGAATCTGCTTTCCATCAGTTAGTGTGTGGGTGGGAGATTCGAATATTGTGATTGTCACCTATGCATACTTCATATATACAATACAAAGAAGCTTTAAAACAGGGCAAACATTTTTAAGGACTTTATTTATGATGGTTGCTACGGCCAAAATTACCCTAGCAACCATGCATTGCTTTGAATAAGCAACTGAAGTCTATAGTAACAGTGGGCTAATAGTCTCTGGGAAGGGAGTGTGACTGTGAGATAGCAGGTATAGTAGGGAGAGATGGTGCCTATAGTAACAGTGGATAATGGTCTCTGGGAAGGGAGTGTGACTGTGGGATAGCAGGTATAGTAGGGAGAGATGGTGCCTATAGTAACAGTGGATAATAGTCTCTGGGAAGGGAGTGTGGCTGTGGGATAGCAGGTATAGTAGGGAGAGATGGTGTCTATAGTAACAGTGGGATAATAGTCTCTGGGAAGGGAGTGTGACAGTGGGATAGCAGGTATAGTAGGGAGAGATGATGCCTATAGTAACAGTGGATAATAGTCTCTGGGAAGGGAGTGTGACTGTGGGATAGCAGGTATAGTAGGGAGAGATGGTGCCTATAGTAACAGTGGGATAATAGTCTCTGGGAAGGGAGTGTGACTGTGGGATAGCAGGTATAGTAGGGAGAGATGGTGCCTATAGTAACAGTGGGATAATAGTCTCTGGGAAGGGACTGTGACTGTGGGATAACACAGGAACTGAAAAAAAGTGTTTTGAATGTGAACAACCCCATTAAAGGAATGGTTTACCATTAATGTACTAGCATATAGATAGAGGAACTCTATGACAGATTCCATTTGGTGTTTAGTGCTTGAATGGTTAACAGACAGTAAGGGTGGGTTGGTATATAGAGCTTAGTATAGTAGAAGGGGTTCAGTCTAAGGTTGTTAGCGGTCATGTTAGCTGAAGAGTAGCAAAGCACTGGTCAGGGAGCCTGGGTAAAGGGCTTCTAATTAGCTCATAGATAATGCTTCTGTATATACAAGGATACATTCACTTTTTTTAACTACAATTCCCAGTGTTCTCGCCACGCAGCCTGGCCATAGCCACTGTGTAACAACAACATTGGCCATCCCTGGTGAAAGGAGACTTGTTAGGACACCCCTGCCCTTATCCATTCCACCACCTCTCCTGCCTGTGCGTAGGCCCCATCCCCGGGTTGTCCTTACCGTCACCCCTTACTTGAGTGCGATGCCTTGCACGGTATCGATCGGGCTGATATACACACGACGCGATGTATTTTCACATCGCGCCGCCCTTAGTGTGAGTGATGCGCTGGGTCAGGTGGCGGAGGACATAGCAAGGCAGGCGGCCGGGAGTAGAGTGCGGCGAGGGTCGGTGAACATGGAGGATCTGCAGCACCAGGTTATGATTAATCAGTCCATACTAGCGGCCGTTGTGCAGCGGATCAGGCTAAGCAGCTACTACAGGCGGCGCAATGGCAGTTTGAGGTGAGAGACTCGCACACTGAGTCTACTTGCACAGGCGCACTCTGATGCGTGGGGTAGCATTGCACCACTGCCCCTCACCAATCTCTAGCCTTCCCCTGTTCCCGCCTCCCTGTCCTGCTCAGCCTAGTCAGCCCTCCTGTAGACGGAGCTTTAAAAAAAAAAAAAAAAAAAAAACTCAGTCCAGCTCGGGGAAAAATGCTCCGGTATTCAAAAATGTGCCATCCCGCCTAACGGGATGGCAATTACTATGAAAAAAGAAGTAGCGGGATTCCATCCCGCCCCATCCCGCCCCAATTCAAGCACTGGCTCAGGGGGTTATTTGGGCACTTTAAGGGTTCTGTTTTTAAGTAGACCAAAAACATGGCCCTAAAGTGCCTGAAACCATCTATACAGACTTGAATGGAAAAAAAAAAAAAAGAACTTCTATCAGTGCTTGTCAGGTGATAGAATTCTGGATACATATCGCTATTTTGGATCTTAATGCCAAAATAGCCCTGTGTGCCATTACCCCAATGGAGTAGTAAATGTTTTCAATCTGTTTTAAGGTAAAACCTCCCTTGACAACCCAACTTCTGGTTAGGACGGCAAATTACTGTTTTCTCTCGGTTCTCACCCGAACGGGCCTTGAAGGAAAAGTAAAGTCTTTGTGCACTTGGGGGTGCCAAATGTTAGGCACCCACAAGTGATTGTATTGACTTACCAGAAACCCCAGGCTGGTGCTCCTATCAGCAGAAAACTGCACTGGCCCGGGGTTATACCAGTGAGCACCATGGAGCGATCCTCTTCAGTCTTCCTCTTTCTTCACGCGTCTGCACTTGCGCAGTAGAACTAAAAGCTGAAGTCAGCTATTTTGTTCAACTGTGCATGTGTTTGCCCCGGGAAATTTGAAGAAAGAAGAAGCTGGAAGAGGATCGCTCTGTGGTACTCACTGGTATAACCCCGGGCCGGTGCAGTTTTCTACTCATAGGAGCACCAGCCCTGGGTTTCAGGTAAGTAAATACAATTACTTGGGGTGCCTAACATTTGCACCCCAAGTGCAAGATGACTTTACTTCTCCTTTAAGGCTGAACCCCATACTTTGGGAATTACAGCCCCATGCCTGGACTGAGATTTAAAATAGGCCCTAGCATTTCAAGTACACTGAGGCTCAAATAGCCCCACACAGGCTAAATAAACAGAATGCCTATGGCATCTTACGGCAGCCCCTTTGGAATTTGACAGAATTTACAGATTGCCAGTCCTAACCTGCCCCCTAAAATATAAGTGAATTTGAGTTTTATGTTCAATTTAAGTAAAGTATAGAAGTTACAGAAACAATCAATTTACATACTACAGTAGACACATAGGGGCAGATTTATTAAGGGTCGAAGTAAAAATTTGAATTTTTTTTTTTTGGTCAAAACTCTCCAATTCGAATCGAGAATTATCCAAACTCGTTTCGAGTTTTAATTAGAATTTTGAGACGTATGCTCTGGCCCTCAAATTTGACTATTCGCCACCAAAAACCTGCCGAATTACTGTATAAGTCAATGGGAGTCAAAAAGTCGAGTATTGAGTTTTTTAGATTCTAATCAAGTTTTCGGGTCGTTTAAATTAGTTTGAGTTTATAAAATTCAATCTTATTAATAAATTTCAACTAGTCTAATTTCGATTTTATTGGAGTTTGGGGGAGTTTAAAAAAACTCACATGAATTCAGAATTTGACCCTTGATAAATCTGCCCCATAAAGCAGGGTTACTAATAATTATAGTTGTAGCTCTATGGCACTATAGTGCAAACAATCATTTATCCCTGATATATTATTGTCTAAGCGTTCACCAATTTTTGGTGATAAATATCTTTTTAATTATAATTGATCTTTTGGTATGCTTAACTCTCTCTCTATTGTGTAATCTAGTTACACAATACCTGGAGCCGAGAATGAAAAAAAGACATGTTTGTTAAAGGTGTACCATCACAACATTTAGGGGCAAATTTACTTAGGGTCGAATATCGAGGGTTAACTAAGTTAAGTCCTTCGACTTCGAATATCGAAGGATTTAGCGATATTCATTCGAACAAACGATTAATCCATCGATCGAGCGATTTTTCTTTGACCTAAAAAAGCTACCAAAGCCTATGGGGACCTTCCCCATAGGCTAACATTGACTTTGGTAGCTTTTAGGTGGTGAACTAGGGGGTTGAAGTTTTTTCTTAAAGAGACAGTACTTCGACTATCAAATGGTTGAACGATTTTTAGTTCGATTCGAAGGTCGAAGTAGCCCATTCGATGGTAGAAGTAGCCAAAAAAAAAAACATTCGAAATTCGAACTATTTCTCCTATATTCCTTAGTATAAGCTTAAAATGTCATGTCAATTTAATTGGTTGAAATTATTGTCAAGTATAAAACTACTATTTCAAAGATGCAAGACGCAGAAAAGAACTGTAATTCTAATGTTCTTTTTTCTGACAGAGGTCTCTTTATTATCGATGAGAAAGGCATACTGCGACAGATAACAATTAATGACTTACCCGTTGGGCGCTCTGTGGATGAGACTCTGAGACTCGTACAGGCTTTCCAGTTTACAGACAAATATGGAGAAGGTAGGTTCTCCCTTTGGCAGGCTATAACTGTGGGGAAAAAAAAACTGTTCAAGTAGTAGTGCTCTGTCTATAAGTGTCCCATATTGGTTTGTTCTCTTCAATTTCCATTTGCATTGCAGTACGTCATTTGACAACTGTACCACTGTTTTTCCAGATAAAGCTGAGTGGGGTCTACAGTTCACTGAAACAAATGAAAGGGTGGGTAAAGGTGGCTATATGTTATGTAACAATCTTTTTTACAATATTCAGTGCATGGTGGGAGACGAGCCGACAGATAATAGCAGAAGACTTGGATATCGGTCGGCTTGTTGATAGGGCTGGTCAGGGAAAGTTTGATCGGGCACCTTTGAAGGCACCCGAACATCGGCCATTGTAGGTGCTGAATCGTCAGATACAGGTAGAATTCTATTGTTTCTACTTGTACATCTGACAATTCAGCACTACACGTGTGTATTGAAATGAACGATCTTTCCTGCGACCAATGGTTGCAAGAACAATTGTATCTGTTACATCTATGGCCACCTTTACCAAATTGCCTGCTGCTTTGACATTTTCCTTGTGTAAAGCCAACCAGCACTGGGTGTTTTTTATACAGCAAACACATCAGTCACTGCCCCAGTGGACCTGTCAGTCCAAATTCACTCACATACATTACTGTCGGTTTCATCATGAGTTATTTTACCTGCCTGTATGGTTTTGAATTGTGGAAAGAAAACACTCCATGAAGCAAACAGCAGTGTGACATTGCATGCTGCTGCACTGTAACAAAGGAGTCTTTAAATGTGATATAAAAGTAACTTAAGTAGACTGCATTATTTCATAAAAATTAACTTTTTTTTATGAAGAGCATATTCACTCAGATTCTCACATACCAAGATTAGCATGCCGGAGGCAGCCCAGGTTTATCTGAATTATCAGTGTCCCAACCAACAGATATATTGTGGTTTGGCTATCCACGTGATAGAAAATAGAATGTGTGAATGATAAGTGTGACATGCAACTCCACAGCTGCTGATGCTTAAACGTCCTGCAAAAAAGAGGCAGCAGCCAATAAGATTTTGTGAACAGACCTGCTATCATCTGATCACAGATAATTCTTATTGCATTTTTCATCAAACTGACCATGTATGGCTAATCTCACTTTATTGGCCTGCAAATTGTCAATGGCTCTTGAGGCTTGAATCTTAAGTCATGTGGCAATTTCTGAGACAATTTCGAATCCTATCTTGTAATTTGTATTTTAATTAAAGAAGAGCTAAAGCCTAAAAATGCTGCATATAGCAAACTTACATAATGTTGCATGCCATCAAAGTTGTCTGTAGCAACTCTCAATTTTCTGATCTTCTTAGGCTATATTTGTGCTCAGGGCTAAACTTAGGCATTGTTCAAAGGGATAAAAGCAGATGCAAAGGGAGGTTTTGTCGCATATGCTCCAGGCGCTGGTTTCTAAACTGCTGTGAGCTAGAATGTGAATTGGTCCTCTAAACTCACAGAAGCCCAGAGTTTGTAATGTGGCAGAAAATAACGTGCGGTGTTACTGGGGACATTTTTGGAGGCACACATATTTACTGCCAAAGAGCTGTGGTGGATTTGGACTGGTACAGAATTCTCTGTTGAGCTTTAGTTCTCCTGTAAATGTGTAGTAGTAGTTTTTCAGCATGAATGCGGTTCAGTACTAAATTTTGTAATCTAAATCAATTAGTGAACAGAATATTTTTTGCATAAACTAAATTTATTCTGAGTAACTCTCTAACATACAGGTATTGGACCCATTATCCAGAGTAATCTATGGATTTGGGATTTTCTGGATGATGGATCTTTCAGTAATTTGGATCTTCATACCTTAAGTCTATTTGAAAGTCATGTAAACATTAAATAAACCCATTAGGCTGGTTTCACTTCTAATAAGGATTAATTATATTTTGGTTGGGCTCAAGTACAAGGTACTGTTTTATTATTATTACAGAGAAAACAGATCATTTAAAAAATTTGCATTATTTGGATAAAATGGAGTCTATGGGAGATGGCCTTTCTGTAATTTAGAGCTTTCTGGATATTGGGTTTCCGGATAACTGATCCCATACATGTACTTCATTTCAAAAATGTAAATGGTTTTACAGACACATATTAAATGTAGTTGCTATTGAAAGCAGCATTTGTTATACAGTCCTGTTCCCTGAGTTTGGCTTTTAAAGCAGTGTTAGAAGAGTCCATTCTCCAGGTCATATTTATCCGCTGACTTACAAACATTGTTTATGTTTCAGTTAGAGCCAGAGACAAGAGTGCAGACAATGGACAACTAAGATGTTGCTTTTAATAGCAATTATATTTACAAATAACTATATAAACTAACAGAACATATTTAAGGTAGCCATATTCTGTGAACTTCCATAGTATCCAAACCGTGATCAGATGGATATGGTCTGTTTTTTCCTTTTTCTCTGTAATAATAAAACAGTAGCTTGTACTTGGTCCAAATTAAGTTATAATTATTCCTTATTGGAAGCAAAACCAGTCTATTAGGTTTATTTAATGTTTACATGATTTTCTAGTAGACTTAAGGTACAAAGATCCAAATAACAGAAAGATCTGTTATCTGGAAGACGCCAGGTCCCGAGCATTCTGGATAACAGGTCCCGTACCTGTATTTAACACACCAAATCTTCCCATTGCCTGTATCTAGATATCTAGCAAGCTGCATAAGACATGGTCTTACACCTGTGTTGGGCAGATGAGCCAAACAGATATATTTATGGGGGAGCCAAATGTTAGGCACCCCCAAGTGATTGCATTTACTTACCTGAAACCCTGGGTCGGTGTTCCTATCAGCAGAAAACTGCACCGGCCTGGGGTTATACCAGTGAGTACCACTGAGCAATCCACTTCCAACTTCCTTTCTTCACACGGCTGTGCATGTGCAGTAGAGAGAGAGGACTAAACTAAACAATTTGGCTATTTCGTTCTACTGCGCATGTGTTTGCCCCAGAAAATTTGAAGAAAGAAGAGGTCAGAAGTGGATCATCCCGTGGTGCTCGCTGATATAGCCCCGGTCCGGTGCAGTTTTCTGCTGATAGGAGCACCAGCCCGGGGTTTCAGGTAAGTCAATACATTCACTTGGGGGTGCCTAGCATTTGGCACCCCCAAGTGCAAGATGACTTTCCTTCTCCTTTAAACTTCCAAGATAGATACTGCATCTCGTGGGTATAAATATCCTTAGTGAGGATTGCATTGGGCCAATGATGCACATCTGACAGGTCCTGCATAGACCCCTGTTGTGCTCTGATAGAAATTGGGTAGAGATATGAACTAGAACTCTTCATCAGATGAGGAGTGCTGTAATAGCTAATCAATAGTTATTGCAAGAACTGAAATGTTCTCCTGCTTTCAAGAAAGGAAGATTCATTCTGGTAATTTATTTTACCTGGTGAGATAGAGATCTATACCTATCTCTATCTATCTATCTATCTATCTCTCTCTCTCTCTCTCTCTCTCTCTATCTCTCTCTCTCTATATCTCTCTCTCTATCTAAATATATATATTGGGCCAACATATGTATTCTACTTGTCATGAAAATAAACCCAGCAAATGTGTTTGCAAATACCTGTACGTGGTAAAGAGAACATATGCAGGTATGATTAGTGTATATAAAATAAAAATGTGTGTGATATTTCCAAGCTACCATGAAAGTCACATTTAAAAGAGTTTCTTGCAACGTATATGTCATATTGTCTGTTTTCAGTCTGCCCAGCAGGATGGCAGCCAGGAAGTGACACCATCAAGCCAGATGTCCAGAAGAGTAAAGAGTACTTCAACAAGCAGAAATAAAAAGGAGGACTGTAACTGTTATTTTGTCTTTCATGTTGTACAAGTTACCCAATTTAAGTAAACTATTTCTACCTAATGTTAATATTCACTGGACATACATATGGTGAGTGGTGAATGGGCATTTACTTTAAAATAGCAGGTTTCACAGCAGCTGTGGTTATTTACATCTAATGATAGGAGAAGCAAATCATTTCTGTGTAGAAATAACCCTCACAACCTAGATACTTTTGAAAAACTATTAAAGTTATTGTTCCAATAGAATATTGAATGTGTTTCTGGTATCATTTATATTATCTGTTCCTTCCTGAAGATACAAACTTATTTAGAAAACGATTTTTGTTTACCTATTCTTTTTTTTTTTTTTTAAAATCCTCAGTTTAAAGTCAGTTTCCCCTGAATGAAGATGGTTGGCATAATGGAGGGGGTCAGGTTGCAGAGCAAACAGAATAACCAAGTAACTATGATTAATCAACAATATATGTCCATTGACACAACAGGTCAATCAAAAGCAAAACAACCAGACTGCTGTAATTTCAAACAGGAGAGCTGCCGAATAAAAACATAAATAGCGCAAAATCCACAATAAATTGCAAATTGTCTTACAATATCCTCATCGTGCTAAAAGTTCATTTAAAGGCAAACAACCGCTTAAAAATGCCAATGAATGCAAGTACCTGGGTTGCAATAATTGTATACTGATTGCATTGAAATGAATTGCAAACGGTAGTGCTGGATTTTCTAGAAGTGACCTGATATTTGCCACAATCTAGTAGATCTAGCAAATGTTTAGTGGTGCAAGTACTATTGTAACCCATTGTCTTCTACTTCACTTTTATAAGCCTTTTCTAGAAAAGGAGATGAGGTTTTATTAGTGGAGAGGGAATGGCATATCAAACAATGGAGGCTAAAACCAAAGTACATGCTACTGCTATATAAATATCACAAATATATATTAAAAAAATATTATATATTAAAAAAATGTTTATGCAAACATGACAGGTGCTTTAATTGGATGAAGAATTAATGGCCACCCTTGTCAAATGGCAAGCTTTGATTGGTCAGAGGCCATATGATGTTTAAAAAAAATAATAATTGCAGCTGTCTGGTCTCTAGGAGTTTCCTAATCATAATATAGCTATTATACCAACATGCTTCATGATAGGGAAGCTTAATATTTTTATATGTTCCTTTTAAGCAGTGTGCTAGTGGATACCATTTGTTTAGCATATGGAAAGCAAATATACCACTGTTCCACAATTACAGACATTTACTAGACATAATATGAATGGAGGCATCCCTGCTGCCAAAGCCTTTAGGGATAAAAGATAGTGGACAATCAAAGCTATAATAAAAAAGTGTTTAATTTGATATCAGGTGACTGTGCATCACAACGCAGATTGTAGTGTAAGAGGTCAGTTAATCCCTACTGAAGGCTAAGTAGTTATTCTGTCACGTGTAGGCAACATGCCGAAATCTACTAGAAAACAGCTTATACAAATTTGTATTGTGCTATCCTCTGCAGACTTTCAGTACCCAAATGAATCTCTTGTGATAGATGGCTTGTCTTATCCCATGGGAAGTGCTGTTGACAGAGTTGGATGAAAGAGGACAGTCTGAATATGACCATTTAGCTGTTAACATAGAGGATTATGTTCCCCCTGGAGCTCCAACAGTTTCCTCCTCTCCGCGGGGGGTGTTGCAAAGTAAAGAGTTTGTTCTTCAGAGTATTTTTCTTTGGGTGGCAGCACATCACGATACTTGCCATCTCTCCAGTTAAAGTTGAAGTGTTCTAGTAGCTGAATCCTGTCGTTCTGTGATGGCAGGCAGTCTAAGGGAAGGGTTTGCTCTAAGTCAGGAGCCTGTATCTCAGCAAACACCAGCACAGCCCGAATTGCAAACCACCCTCCAAATTGTGGGTGAATACAAACACCAAACATTTTCTGGATAAGGTTGAGAAAGAATGACAGATATTGTTTCAGTTTACAGAAACTGGATGAACACACTAAAAAACACTGGAAACAAATGCAATTTGCCATTCTGTTGGCCATTAATTTCCTACCTGTGTTTCTATCACTACAAGTCCTAGCAACCCCCAACAACTGCAAAAATGCTTCTGTACACTAGCTTGAGAGGACAGGTTGGGAGTCTGAGATGTGAGAGTAGTAACAAAAAGATACAGGTATGTGTATATTGGTACTACATAGCCATTCCAGGCAATCAATTTTACAAAGAGTAAAATTATAGGGTGTTTTTTCCCCCGGAGGCCATTCTTAGAGACCCATTATAGGAAGTGTGCATTATTAATGCTAAAAAGGACTAAATTCCCTCTGCTGTCCAATGTGCACTGTACATATCTACATAACCCCAATGGTGTGACTAGCACTACCAGTCCACAAGATGTATGTGCTTCTACACACAACATTTAGGGGGTTATTAATTAAATGTCGAGTTGTATTTTCCTGAAAAAATTTAATGTTTCAAGGGTAGTTTAACTAAAAAACTCAAATTTTTCGAGATTTATTTTGCACCAAAGCTGCTAAAATTTAGAATCCGAAAATTCTCCAGCTAAAATCTGTCGAGGTCATATAGAAGTCAATGGCAGAGGTCCCTTTAAAGGGATACGGTCATAGGAAAACATGTTTTTTTCAAAACGCCTCAGTTAATAGCGCTGCTCCAGCAGAATTCTGCACTGATATCCATTTTTCAAAAGAGCAAACTGATTTTTTAATATTCAATTTTGAAATCTGACAAGGGGCTAGACATATTGTCAGTTGCCCAACTGCCCCCAGTCATGTGACTTGTGCTCTGATAAACTTCAGTCACTTTTTACTGCTGTACTACTACTCCTCCCCCCCGCAGCCTAACAACAGAACAATGGGAAGGTAACCAGGTAGCACAAGATAACAGCTCCCTGGTAAATCTAAGAAACACTCAATAGTAAAAGCTAAGTCTGAGACTGATTCAGTTACATTAAGTAGGAGAGATAACAGCCTGCCAGAAAGTAGTTCCATCCTAAAGTGCAGGCACAAGTCACATGACTGGGGGCAGCTGGGAAATAGACAAAATGTCTAGCCCCATGTCAGATTTCAAAATTGAATATAAAAAAATCTGTTTGCTCTTTTGAGAATTGGATTTCAGTGCAGAATTCTGCTGGAGCAGCACTATTAACTGATGCATTTGGAAAAAAACAAACATGTTTTCCCATGACAGTATAACCATTTGAAGGGGTTTTAGCCTTCATGATTTTCGAGTTTTTTATGCTAGTTTGCCCCCAAAAACTCAATAAATTTGAGGTATGAGTTTTTTCCCTCGATTGCATTCAATCGAGTTTTTTACATTCAGGTTTCTTTAGAAATAAGCAAACATTCAAGTTGTGAGTTTATTTGAGGTAGAAGAAAACCTTTGATAAATAACCCACTTATTGCAGTTTAATACATGAATGACCACAGGTTGCAGATTCGTGTAACAAACGCTGTTCATACAGCTTTGTTTTACCATTTGCACAATATTACAGTGACACCTTGTGGACTTTTACAGTTAGTCTAAACAGCCAAATCAGCATATGAATAATGATATATAGGTTAGCTGCATTTAAATGCCAGGGAAAAACAAGATTTTTCCCAACCTGGGAGAGAAAGAAGGTATTAATTTTATACTTCATGGTGTCAGGCACTGTTGGTAGCCAATGTGCTGGCATTGTATATTGTACAGGTGCAAGCAACACTTGATCTATAGCCTGCCACACTTTACTGGCAGCATCGTAATTATGTGGTTTAAGAGCCCCTGGCATTTAAAGGGTTACATTGTGGGTCTTATTTTTATATAATTTAACTTTTAATCAGCTTTGCAAATGATTTCTTACAAAAGTGTTTGTTAAGTGATAAGTATTGATCATTTAAAGGAACAGTAACGTCAAAAAATAAGTGTTTTAAAGTAATGAAAATATAATGCAGTGTTGCCCTGCACTGGTAAACTGCTGTGTTTGCTTAAAGGAGAAGGAAAGCTACGGATGCATTTTATTGCCAATAGATTAGCTGCAATAGTGCAAGCTAGAATGCTATATTTATTCTGTAGAATGTTTTACCATACCTGAGTAAAAAGCTCTAGAAACTCTGTTTGTTTAGGATAGGAGCTGCAGTATTAACATGGTGTGACATCACTTCCTGCCTGAGTCTCTCCCTGCTCTGGGCTCAGATTACAGTAGAGAAGGGAGGGGGGGGGGTGGAAGAGGAGCAAACTGAGCATGCTCTTGCCCAGGGCAATGAGGTTAAGATGAAGGCAGGAAGTCTGATACAGAAGCCCATGTGTACACAATAGAAGGTAAGAAATGCAGTGTTTCTTTTGACAGGGGACTTAGAGCAACATTACTTTGGGGGTTTACTGGTATATTTAGATGGACCTTTCTGTTAAGGCTTACTTAGTTTTAACCTTTCCTTCTCCTTTAAGAAACACTACTATTGTTTATATAAATAAACTGCTGTGTAGCAATGGGGGAAGCCATTCAAAGGAGAAAAGGCTCAGGTTACACAGTAGATCGCAAATAATCTCTGTCTGTCTAATGGTGTTATTTGTTATCTATTAGTAAACCTGTGCCATATAGCCTTTTTTCAATTTCTCCCATTGCTACACAGCAGCTTGTTTATATGAACTATAGTAGTGTTTCTGACGCAAACAGATCAGTTTTACCAGTGCAGGGCAACACTACATGATATTTTCATTACTTTAAAACACTTATAATTTTGGTGTTCCTATTCCTTTAACACATAAACATGGCCAGCACCTGTCAAACAGGGATGCAATTAGTCTGGGTCTACAATGGCAAATAGTTCCTTCCACTACTCTGTCAGTCACGTGGTAGTGAGGAGATGCAATACTATACATGTGTAACCGCATGTGCTCCTACAGAGACACACACACTTACATTTTAACATTGGGACAGATTCTTATGAAACAGATTGGGATCTAGGGCAACTGGAAGACACAAAAATCTACAGTGATGCCGGCCCAGATACATTCCCACTAGGGATGGGCGAATTTTTTCGCCTTGTTTAGCCGTGGAAATGACGGGCATAGACCCCCTATTGTGAAGTGTCGCTACACTAACCATAAACTTTTTCTACAAAAGTTTTTGCCTTACCTTACTGCCCCAAGGATCCTGGGGTATATCCTTCCGCTGATAGTAGTAGGCAGCTCCAGACACATGTGCCGCTGTCTGCATGAGAACTTTAGGACGGCGATTAGGATGGAGTTGGTAATCATAGATAACATCTAATTTATCAGAAGGGAACTTCTGGGGGAAAAAGGTTAGTATTTATATTCTTATTGTGCAAAATGGTCATAATGTTGTAAAGGGATCGTTCACCTTTCAACACACTTTGTTCAGTCGTTTTCAGATTGTGGGCCAGAAAACAACTATTTTTCAGTTGCTTTCTATGTATTAAATTTGACCGTTGTCCCAAAATTGAAGGTTAAAGTATAATTTTCCTGTCTCTGGTTTTTCAGTCTGGCAGCTCAGTAATTCAGGTGCAAATTCTAATGTGTTACAATTTGCTACATTTAGTTGATACATTTCTCAGCAGCATCTGTGGAATATTAGTAACTATTGTATCAATTCTAACAACTGCCAGTAATGAACCTCAGGGATTCTGCTCAGCAGAAAGAGATATGTATCAACTAATGTATCAATTTAGTACATTTTACAGTGTCTGTGACCATCCCCCTGTTTCAGAAAGACATAAGGTGAAAAATGAAACTTTAAACTTCATATATTATGTTCAATATTAGAAAAACAATCACAAATAGAAAGTGACTAAAAAAAGGGCTTTATTTCTGGTTAACTATCTGAAACCAACTGCAATGAAAAGGTGCTGGAAGGTGAACAAGCCCTAGGAAGAGAAGTACAGTAAATAGATAATCACTTTTCATGTTTGCATGAATAGGTTTCTTTTCTTACAGCTGCCATGTGACTTTAATTCCCATATACTACATAGTAACATAGTAAGTAAGTTGAAAAAAGACACATGTTCATCGAGTTCAACTTTTTTTTTTTTTTTTTACTAAATGAGAGCACCCCTATTTAAGATAAGGGAGATATATATTCCAACTGGATTTTGCCAGCATCATGCCATAGGGATGCTTTTCTTTAGTGGACACTGGAGTAACACTGAAGTAGCAATGGAGTTGTTCATGAACAAACTAGGGAATATCTTGCTGTATAAAAAGGGTTCTCACCAGCACTCCTCCTTCTTCAATTCTCACACTGTAAACTGTGTTGCCTGGATGTTTTGCTTAACATTACCATATAGTAAAAACATGAAAGAATAGGAACGCAACTCACATATATCATTTGTTTGTCTACAAATAACAATATTATTTTTGTGCTGCCAGGTTTTTAAAAATGGAAATAACATGCTAATCTTAATATATACAAGTTCTGATTTGTATATATTTCTTACACACAAATGTATTCCTTTTTGTACATCAGATTCAATATTACATTTAATTATTTGAAATGATAACGCGGGTACAATTGTTTATGCGTGAAAATTGAATGAAATTAAAATATATGCCATGAAAGGTCTCACCTCTTTTACTAAAGACATGTGATATGCTACACACTGATCAATGGGATCCATGAGATCCTGCAGCTTGTGATGTCTAAGGAAGGGTTTAAAGGCTTTCTCAAACATGGAGGGGATGCTGAGGACAACGAACGCCAGGGTATCTTTTGGGTAAGAGAGATGGAATGCTGGCTCCAACACTGCATTGTACCAGCCAATCTGTAAAAAAATAAATAAAAAAAAAAAAAAAAAAAAACAGTATGAACGCAGACATTTTTGACCTAATCAACAGACCATATTGTCAAGTACCTAAACAACCACATTCTTGATAGATTTCTAATCAGGGCTCATGGAGAATAAATATCACAGTGACATAAATCAAAAATGAATAGAAAGCATCATTCTATAGTTTACTGCCCCAATAATCCAAGCTATTCACAGGGCTACTTCAATCCTATGGACTTCAGCTTTGCAGTCCTGGGCATCCAGGTCTGTAGCCCCCATCACCTAGAACTAAACTTCGAGCTTCTCAAACATCTTTCAGCCCAATGGCTTATCCTGCAGCTCCAGGGGGGGGGGGGTGTTGTAACCTCTGATGAGGGATCTGTTCTTCCACTACTCATATTATTGCCTCGTGTTTGTTCCCATGCTCTGACACTTATTATAGGATTGGGTTATGGCCAATTACAATAAAACAAAGAAATGGATTTTATTGCAGGTACAATTGCTTCGTTAATGAAGGAAGCAGAGGAATATGTCTAACACTGGTGACATTCCAAAGGGCAAACGATCCCGAACACTAATACACAACTGAACAAATGGCAACTATACACAAGGTCACTTCATTAACATGGGGCAACAATTATGTTTAATACCTGGAAAGGGTAGACCTCAAACCCAAACGGAAGTAATGTCTCCTGCAGCTGCTGCTGAAGCTCCACATGGGTCGTCATAATAGCAGCCAAGCCGCACACACGCTGCACGCATTCCAAAACTTCCGCCTTCGCGCATTGCCTCCTAGGAGCAGCAGCTATAGGGCTCAGGGTTTGTTCCCGCCTCGGCAAATGGGAGCTTAAAGCGCGAGGCACTGTGGGTAATTATAGTTCTCTATTGTTTAGTCATCGCTTCATGGGTTCCTTAAGGTACTATAAGTCCCAAAATGCCTCACGCGAGGTCGTTGGTGTGTGGGCGGAACATTGGTACCTAGGTTACGTTTTAAATGATCTTCTAAAGTGAAGTAGAGGCGATCGGTAAGTAAAACCGGACAGATGTGGGATAATTAAAGCTGCTGGTTTATAGGAAGTACACCGTGTCAGGCTCGCAATAAAGCCGATAATATAACATCCCCGATTTAGATAATACTCACACTTTTTAATGCGAGCGGTTGACAGTATTTTGCTGCGCTGAGATTTGCTCTACAGGGATAATGTTATGTTGTGAAGCAAAATATTGTAAGACGCTGTGGAATGCGTAATTTTTTTGCGCCCGGTACACTCATCTTATATGTGTGCCATTTTGTACAATATACTGATACACGTGTTAAATGATACTAGTATAGCAACATACCCAATATCACAGCCTAAAAGACTATGTTATAATGTCTTACCAACTGCTTTACAACTGTAACATGTCCAGCCTCTCAGCAGCAGCCACAGGCTTTTTGGGGATACAAGAGTTCTAGTTGAACAACAGCAGCCTGTATATTGCCTGCTTGAAAGCGTTTGGGAATGGATGAAGCGCAGGGCTGCAGACTATTGTTTTCCTGCGTAGCAGTGAGATATTTGTCTGTCTGTTTCAGGTATATCTTCCAAGTGACAGTACAATGAGCTGGGACACACAGTTGAATTCCATTCTGACTGCGACGGAGAGCAACATGGCCAAAATCAAGGTCTGTAATCATTCTACAGCGGCCCTACCCTCCAACATTCTCCTTTCCATTGTGACAAGGCTTATGGGAAACTATATTGTAGGGCTAAATGTTGACACTTCTATGTTAGCTGTATTACATAGGTTAGACCAGGGGTGTCCAACCTGCGGCCCAGCTTGAACTTCCACCAATCCAGGAAACGTCATGTTGCAGTGTCACGCACAGAGAGCGCATGTACGCGGTCGCTAATAGTGTGCGTGTGTGCTTTAAATCTGGGGTGTGCGGTGTGTGGCTTCCTAGAGCAGGAAAAGCAAACAAGTGAGCATTCGGTACAAAGGCAGGTAAGCATTCTTCAGCTGCACTGCCCGCTATGCTAGGGATATACGCAGAGCCTACATTTGTGAGCAACTTTTTTCAAGAATGAACACACTAAAAGTAAAATTAGAACCAAATTATCTGATGAGCACCTTGAGAATTCACTAAGAATTGCAACTGCTTCCATTCAACCAGATATTGATACATTAGTTTCTCAAACACAATGTTAAAAATCCCACTAGGCTTATGATACCCTCTTTTATTTTACTTTTACAACAAAATAAATCAAAAGTTAGCGTTAGTGTTTGTGTGTATTTCCAGTGTGGCCCCAGAAAATTTTTCTTCTTCCAATGTGGCCCAGGGAAGTCAAAAGTTTGGACACCCCTGGGTTAGACATTTTATAATATTTTTATGTTTATTATTATTTATTATTAATTATTATTAACATGTATTTATATAGCGCCAACATATTGCGCAGCACTGTAAAGTAAATGTGATTATACAACTACATCACACAAATTACATATATAGAATATATGGAGTAACAGACATCACAATCAATACAGGTACAAAAAGGTACAGAATATGAGTGTTGCTGCAGAGATTTTAGAGCAGTGCTGTACATTTTCCCTAAGTAGAAGCTGTACTGTCCTAAAACTGCTGCAGGCCTGCAACAGGTTTATTTCTTACCCTTTATAAAAGGTACACATATGGGAAACATAAGCCCTACATGAGACACTTCCATTAAATATGATTATAGAAAAGGAAAGGCACAACAAGGCAATTAAAGTAGGACGGTACATTTCCCATACAAGTAGACCCATACAAAAGTGATGGAATGAATATATGCAGTATGTTTGTGTGTGTATATAAACCACAACACTGGAAGAAACATGAATGAGTGTAATGGTGTCTGCACAAACCTGTAAAATACAGTGCCTGCTACTTTATCCAATTTTAAATTCTTTTGACACATTTCGCATTGTAAAGATACAATGCTTATTGCTCCATCTTGTAATTCTCAGGTCCATAACACAAAATGCTACCTATTATAATGCACCCCCCAAAACAATGCTTGATTTCTAGATATGCTCTCAGCAGAAAAGCTGGTATGTGGCTTTATATAACTGCCAGATTCCAGATTCCTCTGTGCTACACTGTGTTGGGCACAATGATTTTGGGAAGCACAGATCTAAGGGGAAATTGACAGTATAGGGCAGGGTGCAAACTGCCAGGGTTTTTTGCACTTTTCCATCCTCTTCTGCACTCTGCACCATGGATGCAGGTCTTTGCACTTCAGAAGGCTCTCATTTTTTCAAATTTGCACACCATTTAGATGTCAGTTGTGGATTGGCGGGTGCAAGGTGCAGCTGAGCCCTGTTTTTAACCACCATATAGGTAGGTGGTTAGGACAGGGATTCTTTGCACTCAACAACACTGCAATCTGCACTTCCCACTGTATTTTTAATCTGCTGCAATGTGAAGAGTGCAGCTGTGCCCCCATATGCAAATGTTGAACAATTTATGCACCCCTTTTGTTTTGTGTCTGGGACATAAGCAAATAAGCCCTCTGTGCTTTAGGGACATATTGTGTCTGCCCAACTCTTTGCAGCAGTGTAGTATTGCCCATAGCACGGTCAATAAAAATGTTAATGGGGTGGTTCACCTTTAAGTTAACTCTTAGTATGTTATAGAATTGCCAGTTAGAATCAACTTTTCAATTGGTCTTCATTATTTTTATAATTTTCGAATGATCTGCCACCTCCTTCTGACTCTTTCCAGCTTTCAAATGGGGGTCACTGACCCCATCTAAAAATAAACATTCTGTAAGGCTACATATATATTTTTATTGCTGCTTTTAATACTCATCTTTCTATTCATTTTTCATTCTCTTATTTAAATCTATGCATGGTTGCTAGGGTAATTTGGACCCTAGCAACCAGATGCTGAACTTGAAAATTGGAGAGCTGCTGCATAAAAGCAAATAATAAAAAATGAAAAACAATTGCAAAATATCTCAGAATAGCACTCTTTACATAGGGGATATCCAAAAGTTAGATTAGGATCTACCAGTAGACTTAGGGCTAGTCCACACAAGGAGATTCAGGGAGATTTTGTCGCCTGGAGACTAATCGCCTCGTCTTTTGAGCGACTATCTCCCCGAACTGCCTCAGTGTTTTTCCCCATAGGCTACAATGAAAAGTCGCCTGCGCTAATGCACACGCAGCGATGCGTTTTCAATAGTGGCCCAAAGTTTCCTCAATGACAAAATTTCCCTGAATCTCCTCGTGTGGCCTTACCCTTATAGTTGGTGATCAGTAGACAAACAACTTGACAAAATTACCCTTCTGTTTTATTCTTTTAATTCAGATATTTATTCTGTTAAGGTTATATAAGAAATAGTTGTTTTTTAAGTATAGTAATATAAATTAATATAATATTTAAGCAATGTTTTCCATGGAACAGAATACTAACAGTGATATTATGAATGTAGATCATAATGGAACAACATCACTAACAGTAGACCCTGCATTATTAAAGTAATGCTTTACATCATACTAAAAAGTTCATTTAAAGGTGAACAAACCCTTTAAGGGTGTGATGAGTTTGAGTTTGCTAAACTAAATGCTACTAAAATATATTGTACACTTTGCATAAGCTTACAGTTTATTTCATGTTGTGAATTATAGGAAAGGCTGTACAGCAGAGGAGAGCTGTCGAAAGGTAAACTTTTTTTTGTTGTTCTTTTCCCGTTTATGTTACAGTAATAAGAGATATTTGTTTACTTTAACTTATAACACAAGTCATGTTTTTTCATTTTGTTATTCAGATTCCCGGCACAAAGTGCAGTAATTGAGGGCTATGCTTCCAGACCTTTTTATAAAATACAAGTCTGTTCACTTAATAGATATAAAAATAACACATTATTATTATTAACATGTATTTATATAGTGCCAACATATTTGTAGCACTGTAAATTAAATGTGATTATACAACTAAATCACATGAATTCTATACATAGAACATATGGAGTTACATACATCACAATCAATACTGGTACAAAAGGTGAGGAAGGCCCTATGCAGAAAGAGCTTACACTCTAGGTAATACACAAGGTGTGGGAGTGGGCAAGATCAAATTAAGTGGGTGAGAAATGTGGTACTGTATGTGGTGTTGCATTTGGTAGTTAAGCAGAGTGAGGGTAGGTTTCTCGAAAGAAGTGCGTTTTAAGAGGTTTCTTGAAAGCAGAAAGGTTGGGAGAAAGTCGGACAGACCGTGGGAGAGAGTTCCAGAGGAGGGGTGCATCCCTTGCAAAGTCTTGAATGCGAGCATGTGAGGAGGTAATGAGAGAAGAGTTGAGTAGCAGGTCAGTAGAGGAGCGTAGTAAGCGAGTGGGTGAGTATATAGAGATGAGTTCAGAGATGTAGGGTGGGGCAGAGTTATGAGTTTGAATTTCAGGGTCATTTAATTTGAATTTGATTCTGAAACGTAGCGGAAGTCAGTACAGGGATTGACAGAATGGCGAGGCAGAGGAGGAGCGGTTGCTGAGGTGAATAAGCCTTGCAGCAGTGTTCATTATGGACTGAAGAGGTGACAGTCTCTGGAGGGGAAGGCCAATTAAAAGAGAGTTACAGTAGTCTAGACGTGATATGACGAGAGAGTGAATACGAATTTTGGCAACATCTTGGGTGATAAATGATCGTATTTTGGATATGCTCCTTAGGTGGAAGTGACATGATTTAATAAGTGACTGAATATGAGGAGTGAACGACAGGGGAGAATTTAGGATAATTGTTAGCTATAATGGATAATTCCGGGATGTTACTGGTGTTAGTTGGAGGAAAGAGAGGTTTAATTTAGGGATGCACCGAATCCACTTTTTTGGATTCGGCCGAACCCCCGAATCCTTCGTGAAAGATTCGGCCGAATACCGAACCGAATCCGAACCCTAATTTGCATATGCAAATTAGGGGTGGGAAGGGGAAAACATTTTTTACTTCCTTGTTTTCTGACAAAAAGTCATGCAATTTCCCTCCCGCCCCTAATTTGCATATGCAAATTCGGATTCGGTTCGGCTGGGCAGAAGGATTCGGCCGAATCCGAATCCTGCTGAAAAAGGCCGAATCCTGGATTCGGTGCATCCCTAGTTTAATTTAAGCGACATCCAGGTAGAGATAGCGGACAGGCAGGAGGAGACATGAGTTAGGAGTTCTGGGTTGAGATCAGAGATAGATCTGAGTATCGTCAACATAGAGGTGGTAGTGGAAACCATACAAGTTGATTAATTTGCAGAGGGAGGAAGTATAGAGGGAGAATAGTAATAGTCCCAGGACAGAGCCTTGAGGAACCCCAACAGAAAGAGGTAGGGGAGAAGATGCTACACCGTTGTAGGAGACACTGAAGGAACGATTGGTGATGTAAGAAGAGAACCAGGACAGGGCTGTGTCACGAAGGCAGCTGAGAGATCAAGCAGTATTAGTAGTGGCTTTAGCGGTTAAAAGATCATTAGTTAGTCGAGTCAGGGCAGTTTCTGTGGAGTGTTGTGACTTAAAACCAGATTGTAGGGGGTCCAGCAGGTTATTGTCAGAGAGGAATGAGGTAAGTCAGTTGTAGACTAGGCGCTCAAGTAGTTTAGAGATGAAAGGTAGCAGAGAGATAGGTCGGAGGTTGTCAAGATTGGAGGGATCAAGAGAGGGTTTTTTCAGAATGGGGGTGACAAGAGCATGTTTCAGTTGAGAAGGAAACAGTCCAGTTGAGATCGAAAGATTAAATAGGTGAGTTAAGACTTTGATTAGACAAGGATTGGTATTTCGGAGAAGTTTTGAGGGAATCAAGCGGTCAGGTGGTAAGGTGAGAAGAGGCCAAAAGCTTTGAGACTTCCTCATCAGTGACAGGAGTGAAGGAGCACTGGAGAGACTGGGGAGTGTGGAGAGAGGGTGGTGGAAGTTGTGTAGCCGTGTAATTAGAGTAGTGAAATGTCCCTTCTGAAAGTGTCAATTTTGTTTTTGAAGTGCTCAGCAAGGTGGAGAAGGGGAAAGGAGAGTGTTAAAGGTGGAGAAAAGTTGTGCTAGTTTTTTAGAAAGGGAGTTAAAGGGGACCCGTCACCCAAAAAAATGATTCAAAATCCTATTTTATCACATTAGTCAAGCAAAATGAACTTAATTACAGTATATAAATTATTTGAATCTTGTTTCCTTCAGTCTGGGAATTCAGAATGATAGCAAGCAGGCAGCAGCCATTTTGAGGACACTGTTATTAAGACAAACCTTGCATCATCTCAAAATCTTGTCTGTGCACCAGAATGGGGGATCCGCTGTCCATTCCCATGTACTGGCTACACAATTAAATGTTAAAGTGAACAGGGGAATGCGGGGAGAGCAGTGACATCTAGGAAGTGCTGAATGGAAAGTGAAAGTAATTGCCTGCCCTGCCTCTATGCCCATGGCATAGAGGAGGGGCAGACAATATTTGATTGACAGCTGAGATTTTTAAATGAGCTTACAACGGCCATGAAGACTTTAATAAAAAATAGAAATTGGATTTCATGTTTAATTTGAAAAGGACTTTTATTATACAGATTTTTGTGTCTGGGTGACAGGTCCACTTTAATGAGGGAAGTAAAGTATGTTTGTTTGGCTTGGAAGAGGCTGGTGTTATAGGAGTGCAGGGTAGATTTGTAGCTCCAAAAGTCTTTCTGAACGGGATTTGCGCCAGCAATGCTCAAGTGCACGTGAATGTCTTGGGAGCACTTTTGGATGAGCAGTATGCCAAGGTTGAAGTGGTTTGGGTCCAGCACGTCTAGTTTTTGTAGGAGCAAGCTCATTAAGGGCAGTGGTGAGAGTACTATAGTAGACAGAGGCAGCGCCGATTCGTACCTTAGTGCCGCCTGAGGCGGCTCCTGCAATGCCGCCCCCCTCGCCGACTTACCTGTCGGGAGGGGAGGCAGGAACACTAATGCGGAGAGCGCAATTGCGCTCTCTCGCATTCGTAAAGCCGAATTTCCGGTTTAAAAACCGGAAATTCGGCTCTTAAAGGTGCAGGAGCGGCTTTTTGCCGCCCCTGGAAACCGATCCGGCGTTGCCGCCTGAGGCGAGCGTCTCAGCTCGCCTCATTGGCGGCGCGCCCCTGGACAGAGGTAACCAAATTAGGACAAGAGATGGCTGAGTGAAGAGAGTCAAAGGAAGAAGAGGAATAGCAGGGGGTGAGGAGGGAGTTAGTGAGAGTTGAAATATGAGCATATTGTGATCAGAGGGGGGAAATGGTGAGTTAGTAAAATTGGTGGTTGAACAGAGTCTGGAAAATATGAGATCCAGAGCATTACCATTGGAGTGAGAGGGGGAGTCTGAGCACAAAGCTAAACCTAGGGAGGAGGTTAGTGAAAGAAGTCTAGAGACAGAAGGGTTGTTAATGTTGTTAACGGGTATATTAAAGTCACCTAATATGATGGATGGGATATTAGATGAGAGAAAGTAAGGAAACCAGGCAGCAAAGTTGTCCAGAAATTGTGCAGTTGGTCCTGGTGGTCGATATATAACAGCAATGCAGAGTGAAACAGGAGAAAAGAGCCTAATGCAGTGAGCCTCAAACGAGGAGAATGATAGGGAGGGAACAGGTGGAAGAACTTTAAAAGTACAGCGGAGAAGCAAAACCTACCCCACCTTCAGGTCTGTTACCAGGTCTGGGAGTATGAGTAAGGTGTGGGCCCCCATAGGACAGGGCAGCAGGTGAGGCAGTGTCGGTAGGAGAGAGCCAGGTTTCAGTAAGTGGAATTTGCAATGAAATGGTCGTGTATAGCGGTAAGTTTGTTGCAAACAGATTTGGGAAATGTCCCCAGCTGCCAGCAATAGAAAGGAAAGATAGACTAAGTGAGAGCGGGATTTGTAGGTTCTTAGTTTGTATGAAACAGAGGAGTTTTGTGGAATAGCTAAAGTAGAGTACTTTATAAACTTCATGTGTGGAGAGGGAAGGAGAGTAGAGAGGCTGAGATTTGTATAGAACTGGGATTTGATGGGGGAGGTAGTAAAAAATGTTTTATGAAGCATGAGAGTGAAAGGAGGAGAAATACAGGATAAAGCATGTTTGGAGTAAGAAGTAACAAACTGGCAGGTACAAACAAATCTGTGTTCTTCTTATTCCAGCTGGTTCAAAGTTGATAGAAGATAATCCGGTTCCTTTTGCCTTGTCAATGCCTTGTATAACTGCCATTTCTAAGCACTTATTATGTTAGCACTCGTGCCATACCCCTGACTCTAGTGCCATCCCCTATATTGGGTCTGAATTTATATGTAAATAAATTGTCATGTAAAGCATTCAGTGATATTATATCTCTTGGTTCATCAATGCAGTACCACACAACAGTAATTTTAATCAAGTATTATCTGCAGATAGGTCATTTATGCAAAATTTCCACCTAATTTTCTGATTCGTGAAGCTAAACCTGGCAAAATAATGTTAGTAACAGACATTATTATTTGTTTAGAAAACATTATATATATATATATATATATATATATATATATATATATATATATATATATATATATAGATATATAATGGTGTGAAGGATCAGCACTCTCCCATTAGTTTAGTGAATGAAGTGTTGTTTTGTATACACAACATTAGATCCGACGTTTCGGTACCACTTGGGGACCTTTTTCAAGGATGGTGTTTACATACATGCGAAAGCTTAAATACCCACCCCCAATTAGTGAATTTGGCGCCCTTATGACTCCTGGAATCTGAGTAACATGTTACAAATGTTTCAAGGTGATAATTTTATTAATTTTGTTACTGTTTTTAGCAAAAAGATTACTATGTAACAAGTATCCATAATATCTTGATTATTATTTCACTGGAGAATGTAACACTGACACCTTGTGGACTAAAAAGGTAATGACACATTGGAACACAGAAAGAAAAAGGACTTTTTTTGGAAGCAGCATTCTGTATATGGACACATGACATCATAAGGGCGCCAAATTCACTAATTGGGGGTGGGTATTTAAGCTTTCACATGTATGTAAACACCATCCTTGAAAAAGGTCCCCAAGTGGGACCGAAACGTCGGATCTAATGTTGTGTATACAATAAAACAACACTTCATTCACTAAACTAATGGGAGAGTGCAGATCCTTCACACCATTATCTACAATATTGATTGTGCACCCCTGCTCTAACAAGAAAAGAGTGCGGACACCAGCAACCATTTTATATATATATATATATATATATATATATATATATATATATATATATATATATATATATATATATATATATATATCATAAAATACACTTTTTATTTGTTTAAAATGGAAACACTGAATGTAAAAAAGCTTTACATATGGTTATTCTGTTGGGGTAACAACACGAGCTCTTCTTATAAAACTAAATTATTCTTTTTGAAACAGATCTATGCTTTGATTTGCCACGCGTGAAGACAACTCTGTTTGAAGAAGAATCACCTCAACTTGCTGCACCATATCTCTCTCATACAACTAACTTCAACCATTTAACCTCTTCTGATGAACTGGCCAATCTAAGCAGCCAATTGTTATCCCAGGACAAGGTAAAGTACAAAAATAATTTTCATTGTATAGGATTTAGTGAATTATTTCCATGAAACATTTTTTTACACTTATGAATTACTGTACCCTTTACACATGGACTATGTTTGGTGCCTCATTCGGAGCATCAGTATAATCACTGCTTTGGCCTTCCAACTGCAGATTTCTTATGACTGGTGTATTCCTAAAGTATTTCTAGAGCCAATACTGATGTTCCAGGCAACCTGCTAAAAAGGAGAAAAGCAGTTACCATTTTGGAGTCTGTATTTTGCAATGCTGAGTAGTTATTGTGACTTACTTGAGATGCAGTTTGCCTTGCTATGAGGCAAACAGTTGTAGATATTAAGCCAATATTTGGTAAAAGTAGCAATTTGATTGAAGTGAATTTGTCTCCCTATGATATACAAGCAGCACACCCTTTAACTGTAATTCTCCAACTACCCTTCTCTTTAGATGATTGCTTCCCTTCATCAGGCACTAGGCAGGCTGGAGCGAGACAGGGATCAGCAGCAACAACGAATACAGAGCCTAGAGGGTAAGCAGCTGAACAAGTTAAATGTGTGTATTTGAATGTAAAAATTAAGAATAAATAAACCAGTACTGTTTGTTTGTCATTGGCCTTATATGGTAGGCATTGATCCTTACATTTCATCAGCTTTTGTTTATCCGTTATCCGTCGTCTGCCTTACTCATTGTAACTCTGTGTCTTACATATTTTAAATCTACCCAGTCCATTGTAACTATTCTTAGTCTTACCATTTTGTCTTATACGTTTTAATCTTTTGTTATTACCTTTTCCCACCATGGAAAATATTCTATATATTATCCCTTCTAAATATGGATGCACCGAATCCAGGATTCTGTTCGGGATTTGGCCTTTTTCAGCAGGATTTGGATTGAGCCAAATCCTTCTGCCTGGCTGAACTAGATCCATATGCTAATTTGCATATGCACATTAGGGACGGAGAGGGAAATTGTGTGACTTTTTGTCACAAAACAAGGAAGTAAAAAATGTTTTCCCCTTCCCACCCTCTTAATTTTTGCTGTACATTCTATCCCACACATCTGGACTAACTCCTCGTATCTGCTACCATATTCGTTTCAATATTTTCGAGCAGTCACCGCATGTTTGTTGACAGGATGGGGCAACTTGAAGCAATTTCCATTCACAGGAGGCAATTTTGAGTCTTCAATCCCCTATAGAAGTACAAAACTCCCATTTGATAAAACACTTTATCACTCTGCCTGCCGTTATTCTTAAGGAAATTGACTCCAACTGCAGAGAAGGAAACCCCCTTTGCTCTAATATCGCTGCAGTTTAGCAGTACGTGTTGCTGTTACTTAGTGAATCTCACCTTAATGTATGTGGCTGTTGGACAGATGAACTGCGCCACCTGCGAGGAGCTCAGGTTGGTCTGACCGAGTCTGTACTCGAGCGGAAGGTAGATGGACTTCGACAAGAATTTTTTAATGAACTGAGGCGCATTCAGGAAACACTAAGGGACTCCTCAGCAAGAGACACTTACCATGGGCAGCATTCTACAGCCAGCATTATGCAAGAAATTACAGAAAAGTAAGTTAGATCTGGGAATTGAAACTGGCCAAAATGTTTGAAACTAGGAAAATAGAAATGAACTTATTTCTTTGTGTTTTGACTTTAAAAAATGCACTCTTCTCCCAGCATTAGCACTCTAATAAAAATTATCACTATTCTGTCACTTTTATTATCTATACGACAGTCCAGCACAACTTTTTGATTCCACATGTGGAACTGGTTTAAAATGTATTAAAATAAATAAAGGTAACTATAAGGCCTGGTAGCTTCAGCGCCTCTCCAGTTGCCCATATTTTCATTCTGTACAATGTTTAAACAAAGATATACATGTATAGGGTTCTGTTTCCTTTTTCATAGGGGAATACAATGAAGACCATGAAAGTTTTATATTTATAAATACACCTAGAACTAAATTGTTGTTTTTTTTTAATAACATTTTTCTGGTGGATTCAATATATATTTCTTTTTTTGGGGGAAGCAGTTTATTAAGTTTATGTATTAAAATGATTGGGGTATCTATTAAAGGGGACTCGTCACCCAAAAAAATTATTCAAAATCCTATTTTATCACATCAGTCAAGCAAAATGAACTTTAATTACACTTATAAATTATTTGAATCTTGTTTCCTTCAGTCTGGGAATTCATAATTATAGCAAGCAGGCAGGAGCCATTTTATGGACACTGTTATTAAGACTAGTCTTGTATCATCTCAGAATCTAGTTTGTGCACCAGAATGTGGGACCCAATGTCCATCCCCATGCCCTGGCTACACAATTAAATGGTGTAGAGAACGGGGGAATGTGGGGAGAGCAGTGACATCTATGAAGTGCTGAATGGAAAGTGAAAGTAATTGTCTGCCCTGCCTCTATGACCATGGCATGTACTGTAGGAGGGGTAGACAATATTTGATTGACAGCTGAGACTTTTAAATGAGCTTAGTAATGCTTTAATGAAAAATAGAAATTGGATTTCTTGTTTAATTTGAAAAGGACTTTTATTATACAGATTTTTGTGTCTGGGTGACAGGTCCACTTTAACCAGAAACACAATATTCATAAAGCGCTAAATTATGGACGGGCTATTTTAACCAAATACATATATTTTAATTATTGCCTTTTTCTCTGTAATAATAGAACAGTACCTTGTACTTGATAGTATGAAGTATCCAAATTACAAAAAAAATTAAATATTACAAAAATATTCCTTATATGGAAAATCCAGGGTCCAGGGTGGATCCCATACAGTACACTAAAAAAATTGAATGATACAGTCCCTATGGCAAGAACTGTATTATGTTCTTTGAGTTTTAGGTACTATCATTTAACTAATGAAACGTCCTCAATGCAGCAAAAGACTTCTTTGGAAAGAATGTGAAAGCCTAAGAAGAGACATTGACTTCCTGCAGCAAAGATTCCGTAAGTATACACTGCACCATTCCATAAACCACATTAGTTGCCATTTTGTGTATCCGCTAATGCAGTCTAATGCAGTCCTTTTGTGATGGCTCATTTCCCTTTTGTGTGACAGGCCGACAGGAGGATGACATGCTGAGGCAGCTGTCGGAGGGACAAGAGGTGAAACGAATGCAGGAGAGAAATACAAAGGTGTGACCAGAATATCACATTTATCAAGTCATTTGGTATTCTAGTTACTAAAATGAATATAGTATATAAAGGGATGTTATACTGACCAATTTGGTTAAACCTATCATTAAAAACTTTATTTGCTGTGCAACATAAGGCCACTGCCATCTCTGAGACATGTTTGCAAAAAAAGGCATTGTTTAGTAAGTCCAGTCCAATCTGATGGTAATACACAAATCTGATACAAATAATGCTTTCCATACTGAATGGTCTTATAATGCCTTACAGTAACATAGACTATATTAAAGTAGGCTATAGGTTAAAATGTATTTTGTGGAACAATATTATCCACAAGTATAACCATTATCATCATTTCTTTATTTTCCCTGAACCTAGCAGTTCAAACGTTCCATCACTCCCTGTCTTCTGACACACAGATCTTTTCGGAGCATGTGCAGTTGTATCTATATCCTAAATCAGCTTTGACTGCTCCCACAAGATCCATATCAGAAAAATGACAAATGAGGATCCAAAGACAGGGGAAAATAGCACATTTAAACTCTCCTGTGCAGCTCTGCAGATTTATGGCAGGCTGGCACACGGGAACATGTCAACAGAATAGATGTTGCTGGGAAGGAGCTTGGTAAAAATGGGCTCTTTTAAAAGAAGGGAAGAGAGGCACATGAGGGAAAGCACTGACGAAGAGTGAGCAAGAGGTTTACTGTACATTGCCATTGGCACGTAGTAGCAGTAACCAAAGTGAAACAAGGTAGTAGTGAGATTTGACAGTGTGTGGATGAGAATTTTTAAATGACTGAGTTTGATTCATTGATTTGCCAATGGAAGTCAAGACACTGCGTCTTATTGGATATTGAAAACACGGAACAGTATGGAAGGGAGAGAAGAAAAACTGTGAAACAGTAATACTACGTTTATTCTGAGACCACAAAGAATGATGAAGAGCTGAATTCAGACTGCACCACAAGGTTCACTCTGTTCTGAACTCCGCTGATCTAACTGTCCTCTAAGCTTAGATGTTGTACTTAAACATTCTATATTTCAAATTGCTGTATTACATATTACTCAACCTATAGAGGGTTCTACCTTAGTCCCGCTCCTTTGCCATTGGTCGATTGGTGTGTGCACAGTAAAGTCTGTCCAAATGCCAATTGTGAACATAGATTTACAAATATATGGCCCTGATGTCAGTGGTTAGTCAAAAAGGAAGGATTAATCCAGAGAGACAGAGTTTCACTTGAATGCACCAAGAGAATCCTAAATTATAATTTATTGTTTTCAGATGCTGGAGGGTATAGTGAGCAACCACCAAGCAAACACAGTGGATTTGAACAGAACAAGATCTGACACACAGGATTTGCAGAGATGTCTACTACAGATCAGGTATATATAGCCAATGTCAATGTTCTAAGTTTGCAGGCATGCACTAGGGTAAGAGGGGCAGTGATGATGCATATGCTGGGTGGGAAGAAATGGGTATCAATGCAGTGCTGGAGAGGGTAAACAGTTCTGATATATTGCATGGAAAGAGTCAAATAGTACTACAGATAAACATCATTTTATTACAAGAAGAAATTCTTAACATTAACCCAAATAGTAAAAATGTTCTTTTAAAACCACTACCCCTGGTAGTGTCATAGTTGCCAAAAAAGTGTCTGACTGGCATTTTTTGCTTGAGTAAGTGGAATAAAATTTAGAAGAGTTTCTGAATCTCTGTTTTTAAATCATGGGTAGAGGTGAAATTGGAGAACTGAAGGACAACCTGAGAATTCTGGAGCGGAAAATAAATGACCCATCAGTACAAAGAGTTCGAAGTGGTAAGATTGATATAGTTTATTTCACCTTTACAAATACTACTAATATTGCTTTATCATAAAGGTCTCCCTGTGTCTGTTTCTCTCTTCACTGTGCTGTTAGAACTAGCCTGTGATAAGTTAAGATAAAATAAAGGAAATACAGTAACATCTTGAGCGAAGAATCAACTAACAAAAGTAATGATAAATATCAGTGATCATTTCTGAGGAAGTGGCACACACATACAGGTGATTATTGCACTGAATGTACAAATCCACATCTGCTATAATTCCCACATTTGTAACTTGACAATTCTCTGGTACATCATTTGCTACGGCCACAACTCTAAGTCTTAAAGTGGGCATAAACACTGACCTTGCCAAATTAGCCAAATACGGCTGATCCAATCATTGGCATAGGAGTCGGCAACTTCATCAACACACCGATCCAGCCTTTGCCTGAAAGGATTTTTTTTTTAAAGGTTTTTTAAAAATTTTTGATCACATTTATATGGCTTTATTTATATAATATAACTTTTAATGTATGTACAGAGAAATCCAAACCATCAATACGAAAAAAGAAAAGCATCAAGATGCCTTCTTCATCGTCCACAGATGACACTGCCTCTCAGCTTAGTCTGGCTGATATCAGCTCTGAGGAGACTTCATACAGCCTGCATCTCCCTGTTTCTGCTCATGGTACATTCTTGCTAATTTTTTTTAAGGGGAACTAACATGAAAACAGCTATTAAGGTCTTAAACGGGAGCAGGTTCTTTGTGATAGCGTAACCCCATTGCCTTAAAAAAATCAGGACCATGATATATATATATATAATATATATATATATATATATATATATATATATATATATATATATATATATATATATATATATATATATATATATATATATATATATATATATATATATTGAATCATACCATTTAATTTCAGGTTTTATAGGTGATTAATGTAAGATGGGCTTTGGGAAAACGTTTTTTTTAAAGGTTTATAATGTTTTGTTTAAGCAGGCAAATATTAAAAACCTTCACGTATCCACTTACTTACATGATCAAGCAAAAAGCAACCAACATATTTCTGATAGCCAACATTAAACGAATGCCATTTTATTGGTATTGGCCCATAAACTTATAGCTTTTACACTAATGGAGCCATTTCTCTGCTGATGCTGAGATAGTCTTTTCTCTGTGCATAATAAGTGTTCTCTTATTATCTGCAGTATCTAATGAAAAAGTTAATTACCTGCAATTTTTGGATCAAGCCTAGTCCTACATATATTTCTATGCTGATGTTGCTACTGAACTTTGCTTGGTACTGGCCAATACCGATAATGGCAACATGTTATGGTCCCTATTTATGTGTTTTTGTAATGATTGAGTTTATCAGGATATACATTCTTGCATTTCTGCAGGTTCAAGCGGTAGCAATGAGCACAATAGCCGAGATAAGAAGACGAGAAGCATTCTTATTGAAGATGACTTTAGTGATGATCTGGATGGACTGTCTGATACACCCCCAGAACTGAATTTCAGTGACCTTTGACTAGGATGATTCCAAACATGATGCCACATACTGAACTTATCTGTCTCCCAAATGCAAGGAAACTAAAATCAATGTGGCAATTTTTGTATGTTTGTACAAATGGACATGCCCTACGTAATCAAATGGGGGAAACATTTTCCATTTGGTTTTTAGTTTCACACTGTTTATTTATAATCCTACTCAATATGTATTTTAAGGGGAAAGTATCTGCATTATATAAACATAATTCTCCCCAAAACAGAGATATTTTGCAGCTTCCCAGTCTATTAAAATGAGGCTGGGCAGTTTCTGGGGTAGGCTTTCTGTAATTGGTGTGTTTTTTTTTTTTAATGTAATACTTTTCAGAAGCCTTGCTGTATTCCAGTATGGTTAGCAACAACATAGTTCCAAAAGCTTTTATATTTGTTTTTTTATAATTTAAAAAAAAATGTAAACAAAAAAAAAAAAAAAGAGAAATCACTTTTGAGTTTATTTAAAATATTGTGAATTGTTTTTATTTAATTACATAAGGCAAATTATACAGTGCTATGACCACAGATGTTTTAGTGCCAATACTCTTTAGCTGTGGTTCAAATTAGTTATAAAAAAATTCATTATTTTTAAAAGGTTGAATGAGGAGAGGCGGTATAACAGTTTGGAAAGTGGGCCCTCAACCTAAGGTTTTCTGGTGGGCCCATGGTATCCCAATCCGAAACTGTCCAGGACGTTCTGGGTGGTCCATGATGCTAGAGAAATTGTGCTCTCTGCACTAGAAGAACCAAATTTCCGGTTTGAAAACCAGAAATTTATCTCTTAAAGTTACAGGGGCAGCATTTTTTGCTTACATTGGCCAAGATGTGTTATGACCACTTCCTGCCACACTTAAATATAGTGTATGGAAAGGGGTGGGTCTTCCTCTTTGGCTCCTGGTGTCCTTACCATCTGGATGTTCCCACTGAGCTTGGGTACACCAAGTCCCAGTAAAGCCCTTTTGCCCTAGAGTGACCAGCACCTGTAGTGTACAAGTCGGGAAGCAGGGACCTCATGAACGAGGCTAGCTAGAGACAGTATTAGAACTGTTATAGTACTCTCTAGGAGAGTAAAGGTGGCCATAAACGGGCCGATAAAAGCTGACTTATTGGCCCGTGTACGGGGCCCTCCAACGGGCTTCCCTGATTGATATCTGGCCGAAAGTTGGCCAGATGTCGATCGGACGGGACTAAAAATCCTGTTGGATCTGTTCGTTGATGCGGTCCCCTGATCCAACCGGCCGTTACCCATCCCACATCTGTTCGTTGATGCGGTCCCCCGATCTGACCACCCGTTACCCATCCCATCTCAAGATGGGCATATCGGGAGAGATCCGCTCGTTTGGCAACATCGCCAAACAAGCGGATCTCTCCGTGTATGGCCACCTTTAGATATTGAGGAGAGAAAGAGCAGCTTTGTGCTCCAAGGCTCCTAGATTGCCTTTAGTGAAGGCACCACAGTGGATAGGTTGTCAGGCTTAGACTTCTTCTCCCTGACCACTCCACTGGGTTGGATCCACACCACTTTTGAGGTATAGCTGCTCGGAGGTCTGCCTGACTACTTGACTACATCTGCAGGAGTAAGCCGTCTCATCCAACTGTCTTAGCCTGCTGATGTTATTCTGCATATGCCTCATTGATGTGTAAGTAACCCTGTGGATCATTTGTCTCTGACAAATAAACTGTCACTCCTTTGTTTCACTGCAAGAACTTCCTGGCGCCCATTCTTTTATATTTTTATTGCACAGTAGCCTGTGGGAGTTGTAGTTACACTCAGGGGCGCGCCACCAATGAGGCGAGCTGAGCCGCTCGCCTCAGGCGGCATCGCCTGAAAGTATTCCAGGGGCGGCAAAAAGCCGCTCCTGCACCCCGGCTGTACTATTGCGAGAGAGCGCAATTGCGCTCTCCACAATAGTGTTTCTGCCTCCCCTCCCGACACATAAGTTGGTGAGGGGGGGCGGCATTGCAGGAGACGCCTCAGGCGGCTCCTTAGTCAGAATCGGCGCTGGTTACACTACACCACACCTTATTCCTTCCACTTAGTGAACACCCTGCCTTAAGTGTTCGTCACATGTAACCCATGCTCTAATCACTAGCTGGACATTAACCCCGTTTGGCCTGTATAGCCCAAAATAGTGTTACCCACACACATCATGGAGCTGAACTCTGCCCAGAGGCTTCTTCTGCGTCTGTGACCGCACACAGGCTGTTTGGATTCATATCAATGGAGCAGTGACACTGAGCAGATCTGTTCTCTCAGCCTGCAAAAATATGCAGCCTGCCAACAGCACGAGCCATCAGCCTGTGTGTGCATAGCCTAATAAAAAAAATCCCTGGTGCATATAGGTAGCTCACCTGAATAGCTTTTTCAACCTTGGTCTTAAAAAATATCTTGCAATCTGTGCGTTCTACTGCTTGAAGTTTCTGTTTCACTAGTGCAAGCTGTGGACGTGCAAAATACGGGGGAAATCTTATGACCACTACTTGTTACAGCTGACCATTTTGTTGCACTATATGCAATGTCTTTTCAAATTTTGAATTATTAAAGTAAAATGGAGTCTATGGGAGATGGCATTCCTGTAATTCAGAGCTATCTGGATGTAATAGATGTTTTAGCAGTAGTAGCCTCTCATGGACAGAATTTGTGGTCCAGATTATTACAAATTTAGATTATAAATGAGGAAGAAATCATTGCTATGATTGTACTGATCTTGATCATGAATGTGTGAAACTAATTCCCACCAAAGTGCCCCTTAAATACAGATGTCCAATGGGTGTGGCTTTTACCTTGTACTTTAAATCATCTGCTCCCTTATTTGCCTTGATGCCCTTTCCTGAAGCCTTTGAAGGCCTAATACAAGTACATTATCAATGGTGAGTCTTATTGCTGCCTTTGTATTATTCTAATAAATTGGCTGGCCATCTTACGTCAGTTCATAAAATCATACATAGGAACTGGCCACAATTCATATATGTTCATATATTAATAAAGAATCTACATCTGTTTCAATGTAAAATAAAATGTTAGCCTCTCATAGCAGATTTTTTGATGGGGTCAGAGCCAGAAGGCGAATTAAAAAAAAATACTAAAAATGAAGAGCAATTGAAAAGTTGCTAAGAATAATTAATTCTAAAAAGCTGCCAAGTCCTGTAGAAGTCAGTGGGAGTTGTATTAAAAAAATCAACATATTATTCAATTTGAGTTTTTGAGGAAAGAATATGTGGAATGTGATGTTACTCGACTGAATTTTTAAAATGAAAGTGTTTTAATAAATAAGCACAAATTTGAGTTTTCAAGTTTTGTTTCCAAATTAAAAAAAGCAAACATAGAAATTTGAAAACAGGAATCACCACATAAACTCATTTAACGGATTTGTGCACATTGATGTGTCTGAAGCTACAACATTTGTACTCCGATATACTAACAAAACACTACAACTTCCATGTCATTCACCAAAGTGGACATTATCTTAAGTCTGTATTAATAAAACACATGCAATGACCACCGGCAATGCTTAGAGCACTGTGATAAAAGATTATCTGTTTAACTTTTATAACTGGTCTATTGTTTTCATTTCATGAAAATGCTATAAAACCATTTGATTAAAAAAGAAAAAAACCACATGCATGCTGTATGTAGTGCATTATATTCTGCAGGTGCCCACAAGGATACAGGAACTCTGGAAAATGCTTCATTGTGGGTAAAAAATAACATGGCTATTTGAATCTATTTTTGTGCTAGGAGCATTGCACTGGAATTGATAAAGGAGTGGTCTTGAGTAAAGGGACCTAGGGGCAAATTTACTTACCTTCGAAGTTGCACCAGTGTTGGCTTTGCCGCACTTCGCCAGGCAAAGTTTCACGAGGGCACAGCTAATTCACTAAAATCCGAAGCTGCGCGGGAGGCGAACGGTAGCAAAGTTGCGCTACCGTTAATTCGTCAAGCAAAGCGAAGTTACGCTAGCGATGCCTAATTTGCATACGGCTCCAAGTTAAAGTACAATGGACGTATATGTAGCAGCAAATACATTACACTACACAAGCTGGGAAACCTTCATAGAATAAAATAGAGTTGTTATTTTGCCCTATACATGTGCCCACTGTATAGTTTAGGTGCCATATGTTAGGAAATGTAAGGGGGAAGGAGGGTACCCCAAAACAAATTTACAATCATTTTCAGCCTATCACCCTTAAAAAAGTAAAAGACGCCAACTTTTTTTAGGACTTAGAAAAACTTTTTTTGAAGCAAGTCCTATCTACTCTATTGCACTTCGCCTGGTCTGAGGTGGCGAAGGCAAGCCTGGCGCAAGAGGTAACGTTCAGTAAAATGTGTAAGTTAGTGAATTAGCGTAGTTACGTCCCTTCGCGATAGCGCAACTTCACCTGGCGTAAGGGTGCAAAGTAGCGCTAGAGTAGGTCCACTTCGCTAGAACTGGTTTCTTCAGCTATGTTTTTAGCCTGTGCTCTGAGCCCATCAGGTTGGTTCTTCTTCAGATAACTAATCCGTAATGACCTAGTGGTAGATCTAGAAGTTAAGTCAATCCTGTAGGGCTCATGTTATACAGCTTTTCACATTTTGCTCTTTTTATAGTTAGGAGTGCAAGAAAGGATAATGTCAATTAAAGGGGAAATGTACCTGGTTTCATTATAACTCTACAACAGAGTACCTTGAAGGTACAATAACTCAGAAAAATAAGTGTTTTATAGGAATGAATACATCTACTATGTAACCTGTGCCTTTTGTAGCTTTAAATGGCTGCCCCCATGGCTAAAAAACATATTTATATAAACTATTGCAGTCTTTTCCAGTGCAGGGCAACAGCAGATTCAAATGACTTTTAAACAGTTTAATTTTTGGTGTTACTGTTACAAAGCATCTCAAACCACTCAACACCTCATTCAAAGATTCAAATAAAACACAGATAACATTTTTAGCCAAATTGTCACAAAAAGTGGTGACTTTTTTTATTAGAATATTTATTGATGTTATAAGAAAGAATAATAGGTTTAACAGAGAAATAACGGTAGTGGAGCAAAATTGTCACAACATTGTATCAGAAGCCACATATCGAAATATAGGTCGGTATCAAGTGGTGGTTCTGGGGAGAATTCCTTTCTTTTGTAATATAAGCATATTAGCCAACACATTCATTCTGAGAATGGAGTAACTGAATTCATTATTAATTTAAATAGAATTCGAGCAGAGATATTTTAATTTGTCTTTAAACATTAATTTTAAGTTCTAATTCTATTCAAACTTTAATCTTATTTCAGGTTTGTTATACCTTGATTTTATTTGCATTTACTGTGTTGTAATTAAGATTGTTTTTATTTAGACAATGGTTTGTATAACATCTCACATATTATGACATCACCATGTTTACTCAACTACATAGCTTAATTGTTCTATTGTATTGGTACTGAAAAATAACTTACTGTAATGTAATCTGTTAATGATCAATAAAAAGGATAAACCTCAAGTGGTGGAATTCTAACTTGGCTTTCCAATAGAATAACTTTTGTACTAAGCTTGGGTATGGGAAAAGCCAAATTGCAAAAGTCGAGATCTTGAAAGCACTTATTTTTTACAACCCTCTTTAACAAGTTAATATGTATTAATACCCAGGACAATTTTAAACTGTCCAGTTTGTTTTCTTTTATAAAAGTAATCCAGTAGAGCATTTGTTTATTTTATGATCCACTAACATATGCACCCCACTAGCAAGCCGGTATATGAACCCCCACTACCAATTTCAGTACTGAATGTGCATCAAAATCACCTATTTTTACTTTTTCAATCACCTATTCAGAACAACAATACAAGACAAAAAAAGTGCATTTAATATTTTTTATTGAAATATGTATAACACAAAAGAAATGGGGTTTATAGGAAAGGATAAGTTTGCTGGGGTTTGGGACATTGTTGGCATGAGTCAAAGTAATAACCATGCCTCTGATGGCTTTTTATTGGGAGTGACAAATATTTAAGCCCCAGTAAATAACTAACAGTGCAACTTTAATTGTTTTTGACAGGGGCTAAAATTTTGGATGCTTTTTCTTCTAATTTTGGGAAAGAGCATTTTTTTTTTTTAGCATTTTTAGGTTCGCTCTAGAATATGGAGGTTCAGAAACATTTCTGTTACCCATTCTTTTTTCTGACCATCCCTAGAAATAATTATCTTTATAACATGTTGAATTTTTCATATCCTGGATAGCTTTGTTCTTCATATTCACACCTTCAGTAGAAATGATATATCGCATGAACTGTACGTTCCTTTTTTTCAAATTATGAATTCAGTTCAATATTATATAATGGTGTTTCAAAGGCTTTCCTAGGCTGATTGCAGTATAGCTACAGTAGCAAATAAATGTTCACCCCAAGTCTCACACTAGTCAATATTCAAACTTTTTTTAAACACGTAGGAGAGAAAAAAAAAAAGAATCTTCAAAAATCTTACCTTTATGGTAGAGCTCCTGCAGTCACTGCTCAGGGCCCATTAGTCTGAGACTGGTACATAATACATTTCCACACCACCGTTGTCTGAGCACAACTTCTACTTGCACTAGCTTAAACAACTAGCTCCAGCAAATTCCTACTCTAGCTCTCACAAACCATCAAAATGCTCCTAGTCACCATTATGCCAGGAAAAAAAAATCACTCATCTAACAGAACATACTGCTTTACTATGATGTTGTGTTCTTTAAATTCCCTAGGCAGTGCTGGGCAGCTTTATATATCTGAAATGCCTGTGAGTGATTTATACCAAGTGCTTTTGTGTCTGAAATTTCACTCATATCCATAGGTGAGTGCTATCAGGAACAGCATTATTTTCCTGGAATAACTTAGAAAATGATTCTTTTTGGATGGCAATTCTATTTAATTGCCTTCTATTGGAAGGCTGGAGCCTCTGTTCATTTTTATCTGGCTACTGCATTTCCAAGCATCTCTAAACAAATTCACTGCAGTGCACTGGTGCATAAATTACCAGTGAGTGTAGGGCCTACTTCATGGCCAAACTTAAGCCACAGCACAAAGTGAGCTTGCACCCAATGCACTCAAACATAAAATCCACTCCTTTTTTTGTAACGGACATTTGGTAAATATGTGTGGCAGTAAACACACCATATTTTTGACCGTGAAAGCAGCCTTGCCTTTTGTCAGCCATGTGGATATATTTCATTTCACCAACTATAGCACACTTGGGGTTCATAGCTGCTATTTTCACCTCTAAACAAGTGGGGCACTACTGCGTAAAATTGTAACTACTAGTACTTAGTTCTGTACTTTATAGTAAAAAAAAAAAAAAAAAAAAAAACACAACAAAAAAAAAAAGCTTATGAACCATAATGGTCAAAGCATAAATAACCCAACCTGCTCTGTCAGTATCATATAACTACGTTATGACGTCTTGTATTTATGTAGCCCTGAGAAACTCATGGTACTGATGAAGCATGTCCTGTGCTGTATGCTTTGACCACTGCATCTAATAAGCTTATTCTTTGCTACTTGCCATTCTTTCAGATGGGTCATCTAGAAACGATGGGACCATTGCGTGCCACAGAATAATACATTATAATCACACATGCACACTTTAAATACTATTTATACTTGTCACCAGATGTATCCTATAGAAGTGAATGGTGGTTGGTAGAGGTTGTTTCAGGTGCTCCCCTGATAGTAGAAACATCCTAGCAGGGAAAATGCACCCTTTACCATAGGATATTGCTACACATTGGGTAAGGCAGAGGTTTAGCCTGCTGCTGTTCCTCTGAAAAATGAAGATATAACAGGAAATTGTTCATACATACCGTAATTTCTGTTTCCTGGTCACTTCCATGGCAGCATTCACCAACGGGTTAACTTCCCCCTGCAGGCCAGCGGACAGGACCTCCCACTATCAATTTAAAAGTTCCACCTCTTCCCTTACCCCCTAGTCTCAGTATTAAAGCTGTCCCTTATGAAGGGTGGGAAACTCCCTGGTGAATGCTGCCATGGAAGTGACCAGGAAACAGAAATTACGGTATGTATGAACAATTTCCTGTTTTCCCTAAGTCACCCATGGTCAGCATTCACCAACGGGACATACCCAAGCTAAAAACAGAGGGCGGGACAAAAAATGCATTAAATAGAACTTTTAATCTGTGGAAGACATTACAGACTGTAAAACTTTTCTCCCAAATTTAGCTTCTTGGGAAGACAATACATCCAATTTGTAATGCTTAACAAATGTATTTACAGACGACCATCTTGCCGACTTGCAGATGCTCTCTGGCGACTCCCTGGCTTGCGCCGCCCAGGAACTTGCCAATGCCCTGGTAGAATGAGCCTTCAACCCTTTAGGTACTCCCCTTCCTGCCACGTTGTATGCCTTTGCTATGGCCGCCACGATCCAGGAACTTATAGTTCTCTTCGTTGGGGCTTGACCTTTCCTATACCCGTTAGGTATTATGAACAAATGCTCTGATTTCCTCCATGCTTTTGTTCTTTCCACATAAATTTTCACAGCCCTTACTAAATCCAGGGTGTGCCACATCCTTTCCTCTGCAGATGTTGGGTCTGGAAAGAAAGCAGGCAGAATGACCTCTAAGTCCATATGGAACTTGGATATGACCTTTGGAAGGAACCCGAATGCCGGTTTCAACACAACTCGATCTTCAAATATCACTGTATGTGGCTCCGAAACTGACAGAGCTGCCAACTCTCCCACTCTACAGGCTGATGTTACAGCCACCAAAAGAATCACCTTTAGCGTCATATTCCAAACGGAGGCCTTCTCCAATGGTTCAAATGGGGACTCAGACAAGGTCTTCAGGACGAAGGGAAGATCCCATGGGGGAAGACAACTTCTTTTCGTTGGTCTTACCCTTACTAGGGCATTAAAGAATCTTTTCACCAACGGCTTCTCTGCCCAATTCTTCCCTGTTAATGCCGAAATTGCAGACACCTGTCCCCTCAGTGTGCTACAATGCAACCTCTTCTTATATCCCGAGAACAAAAATTCTACCAGAACTGGAGCTGATGGAGACAAAGGGTCTTCTTTCCTCTCTGCAGCAAATTCGACAAACTTCTCCCATACTCTATAGTATTGCTGGGAAGTGCTTGGTTTCCTTGATTTCAACAGAAAGTCTATGACTTCTTCCTTTTGAAAAAACTGTGTTAACTTTCCCCTCTCAACCGCCAAGCCATCAAGGCTAGATGATTGCGCCCTTGGATCTGGATTGATCTCTGCGTCAGCCAACCTGGAAAGCTCTGAATTTGCATGGGCTTCTCTATGGCCAGCCTTTGGAGAAGAGGAAACCATGGCCTTCTGGGCCAGAAAGGGATTACCGCAATGGCTTCTGCTCTGTCCTTCCTTATCTTTTTCAAGACTCTCCAAATTAACGGGCATGGCGGAAACACATAAATTCTGCCTTCTGACCAACTTTGACTCAGGCCGTCCACCGCCTCTGCCTCTTTGCAGGGAAACCTTGAAAAGAACCGATGACACTTCCGGTTTTGTGGGGATGCCATCACATCTATCTCTGGATGCCCCCATTTTCTCACTATGTCTTCGAAAATCCAATCGTGCAGGCTCCATTCTCCTGGGTCTAACATTGTCCGACTGAGGAAGTCGGCCTTCCAATTTTCCTTCCCTGGAAGATGAATCGCGGTCAACCCCTCTAGCCAACCTTCTGCCCACTGAAATAGTGGTTTTACTTCCTCTAGCAAGGACACGCTTCTGGTGCCCCCCTGTTTTGCTAAATAAGCTACTGCTGTAGTATTGTCCGACATAACCTTTACTTGTTTTCCTTTCAGTAGGTGAGAAAAATATGTGAGGGCTTCTCTTATCGCTCTCAACTCCAGAAGATTTGACGGCACATTCTCTCCCTTCCAAGTGCCCTGAACAACCTCCTCGCCTATGTGGGCTCCCCATCCCACGCTTGACGCATCTGTGGTTAATATCACCCACTCTGGTTCTTCCAACGGCATTCCTCTTGCCAGATTCTTCTGTCTGCACCACCATAACAGGGTCTTCTTTACCTCTTGTGGTACGAACAGCCTCCTCTGTAAATGTAGATGAGGCTGCCTTACATTTCTTAGAAGAAACATCTGCAAAGGTCTTAAGTGCCATCTTGCCCATCTCACTATTTGTATAGTTGCCGACATGGATCCCAGCACTTTCAGACAATGATGTACAGACACTGTTTTTCTTTTCCTGAAATCTTCTATCAAGTCGACCACTTTTACTTGACGCTCCAAGGGAAGACTGACTAAATTTTTGTCTGTTTGAAACAAAGCCCCTAAATATTGTAGGGTCTGAGCGGGAATTAAACTGCTTTTCTCCAGGTTCACTATCCAACCGTGATCTAGCAAAAATTCCTTTACTCTGGCAGTATGAATCTCCGCTTCTGCCTTTGATCTTGCTACCACCAGGATGTCGTCTAGGTAGTGATACACCGCCAAGCCCTCCTTTCTTAATTCCGCTATGAGAGTAACCAATATCTTTGTAAACACCCTCGGGGATTGGGCTAGACCAAACGGAAGACACTTGAATTGGACATGTACATCGTCTATTGCGAATCTTAGATACTTTCTGTGCACCTGTGTGATCGGAACATGAAAATACGCATCTTTTAAATCTATGCTCGTCAGCCAATCGCCTCTTGAAATGACTTGCATGATTGACATTAAGGATTCCATCCTGAATTTTCTCACTTGCAGGAACTTGTTCAGTCTTCTCATATCCAGCACCGGTCTTAATGCGCCTGATGCCTTTTTTACTAAAAAAAGTTTCGAATAAAAACCTGTGTGTCTTTCTTGAGGAGAGACCATCTCTATTGCCCCCGACTCGAACAACTGTCTCAAGTACTCTTGGGCTATTTCTTTGCTTGACTCTGTCTCCTTGACCACAGACTTTATGAAAAAATCTCTTCTGGGCACCGTCCTGAATTCTAGGAAAAACCCTGATTCCACCACGTTTCGTACCAATGTGTCTCGTATGGTTGTGGCCCAGACATGAGAGAAATCGGCTAACCTGCCACCCACCATGTTCTGGGCCCTGCCACCTTCATTGTCGACCGGAAGTAGATGGGGCTGAGGAAAAAAACCCCGGTTTTTTCGCTGCCCCTCTGGAACTTGGACGTCCTGATCTCCAAGACGATTGCCTGGAGTACTCTCTACCAGGCTTGTACTGTTTAGACGTCCTGAATGACTTATCCTTCGGTTTGTTGTAGTTCGTCTCAAAGCGTGGTCTCTTTGCTTGACTCTCTTGTGGCAGAAACACGCTTTTTCCACCTGAAACCTTCTTTATAATTGCGTCGAGCTTCTCTCCGAACAACATCTCACCTTCAAAAGGCAATTGACACAGATTAGTTTTTGAAACTGTATCCGCTGCCCACGTCTTAAGCCATAAAGCCCTTCTGGCTGCCACCGACAGTGCCATAGATCTTGCCGAAAAATGCACCAGGTCTATCGAAGCTTCGGATATAAATTCTGTTGCCATTTTACAATCTGTCAACATTTCCAAAAGCCTTGGTCTCTTTACATTAGAGGATATCGCTTCTCCAAGTTCTGACAACCACACCTTCAAAGCTCTAGACACTGAAGTCAGAGCAACAGCTGGTTTACAGGCTGCCCCTGCGGCCCCAAAAGCTTTCCTTAGATTGAACTCTATCTTCTTCTCCATTGGCTCCCTGAAGACAGCCGCATCATCTACTGGAAGTGTGGTCTTCTTAGCCAGCCTCACCACGGCCGCATCCACTTTAGGAGGTGAATCCCAGGTCCTAGAATCCTGTTCGTCAAAAGGATATTTCTTGTTGAATTTCCCTGTTGTCTGAGCCCTTTTCTCAGTCTTCTTCCATTCCGACGCAATAATCTCCTTGATAGACGAATGTACAGGAAAGCATGCGGATTTCTTTTTTGATGATGGAAAGAGCTTATCCGCCGATGATAACTTTGTCATTTCTGTTGGAAAAGTTAGAGTCTGTCTGACTGCTTTTATTAACGGGTCAATCACCGCTAAATCAAATGTTGATTCTTCCTCCGAATCAATCTCGCCCTCCTCTGATCCTGCCTGAGAGAGGACGTCCGAGTCAAATGACAGGTCTCCCTCTGATACATCTGAAAAAGACTCCCCCTGTCTTCCATGCTGGTGTCTTGGTCTTTTCTTAGTGCCTGACACCTCCTGGAATCCCTGAATAACTGCCTGTTTTATCACCGAGGCTAAGGATTCCCATTGATTTTCTTGTGAAACAGAGGATCCAGGCTCCTGTTGTTTCTCTGCAGAACTCGTCTTCTCTGGAGACTTGTCTTTTCTTACATCTGTGGCAGGAAGGCTGCATGAAAATAACAACACTGTTAGAAACTGAGCCCTCTATCCCTGCCATATTCTCTCTGACCTCATACATCACCTTTTCCCTTTAGGGTGAGAGGCTTTTCCCGTCATACCAGGTTCCATTGGAAAAACTGGTTAAGAGAATAAATAAAAAAAAAAAATAATCAGCCACTGGTCTTAGAATACAAGAAAACTCAGCTGATATCCCCCACGTACCTGTGTGCATAAATGCTCAGCTTAACTGGTGGCAAAATGGCACCCACAGGAAGTGTGTATTGCTTTAAATAGGGCAGGTCAGACTCCTGCATATATCAATGTTTTCCTCTCACTGACTGCCCCACCAATGAATTCAGCCTTCTCCAGGCTAGGACGCTAGAGTTTTAGCGCCAAAAACCGCCTCCACACTTTCCTTTCTTCATTTTGAAATTTTTGCGCTCTTGCCCTCATCCAAAATGGCCGCCGCGTCACTTCCGCCGCATCACTTCCGGTCCACGGCGTTCTCCTACAGTAAGCGGCGGCGTGCGGTTAATGGCGCACTCACACTCCGTCTTCAGACTTCACCTGACCAGCACAGCCGGAGGATCAGCCCCAAACATCGCCCCTCACGGCCATGCTTCCTCCGCATCCCCCTGACCCGCACACGGGAGGAGAGACACGGGCATGTGAGTAAGCCCCTGCTGACCCCTTCTCTGGGGAGCTAATCTTAGGTCCCTCACCGCTTCTCTTAGTAGTCCTGTTTCTTCATCCAACCGGCTATCCTCTCCCTGGCCCGGACAGGACAAAAAGACTAGGGGGTAAGGGAAGAGGTGGAACTTTTAAATTGATAGTGGGAGGTCCTGTCCGCTGGCCTGCAGGGGGAAGTTAACCCGTTGGTGAATGCTGACCATGGGTGACTTAGGGAAATATATTTTGGAAAGTTGCTTTAGAACAGTAATGCGTGCTTAGCTTTATGGAAAAACATCAGTGTACCATTTCTACCCAGTGCTGTTGTGTATTTTCAGGGCTTTTTCTACTTATAAAATTGTGTCAAATACAATCATGAGACAGTCTTTAACCCTCTAATGGCTGCATTGCTATAACTCCTGGGCCTCTTTATATAGCAGGGCACCATATATAAATTCTAGCCCTGAGTGATTCTAATACAGACAGATTACTTACGTGTGTTGTATGTATATAAGGCCATCTAGTTCCTACTGATAGAAAAACTGCTGAAAGATTAGCACACATTAATATTATTCACATTAGCAAAGTGAACAGAACTGTTAATAGCACATTTCTGATTTAATGAGTGAAACTCCCCAATATATTTCATCTGGTCATAGTATCATGATGCCATGTCAAAGTACCTTGCACAGCTGAAGGTGCAGTGGGAACAAAACAGGAAGGTGGGGGAACAGTTAATTGATGGCAATCCAATACTTTTTGTCCCAGGATTCCCCTGTGGATGCAACAAAAACCATGTGCAAATGAAGCTCCATGTGGTTACGGACTCTTCACTAGTAGCTGTACAGGGACAGTGGAGTATCTTCCATCATGTCATCCTAGAAAATAAAAGAGAGCAGTGAGAGGCACTGGATCCTTATTACAAAGCATACGTAAAAGGTATATGCAAATTATTTTGACCTTCCACTGTAATACTCAAAGATAGTGCTACGTTTTATGGCACACTCTCTCAAGAGAAGTAAGCCGGTGCTTTGCTTTTGGTGCTCTGGGATCTAGTTAGCTACTTTCACAAGTGATTGGTAATGTGCATACTAGGGTGAATTTCTCAATTTATAGGTGAACTCTCTAGGAATCTAGTGTGTATTTCTTACATTATAGGTGAACGCTCTAGGTTTAATTTCTATTGTAGCCTAACCCTTTTGCCACTCACTATCACAATGCAGGATCCACATAAAACAAGACAAGACATGTATACTCTACAGTGGATGGCAAAGGATTTACAGACGTTGCTCAAAAAGGGTTGAGTGGGTGCTGCTGTTTCACTAGCAAGGTTTTTCCAAGGATCTCCAACATGACAATCAAATGATGGAAAGTACAGCTTTCTTTATTGGGAAGAACATGTCTTATCAAAATTATATACTACTAAGTACTCAGTCCACTAGAGGTCTAATGAAAAATGTCTTTAAAACAATGGAGATAAAAAAAACCCATATTTACTGCATCAGTGAATCTGTAAATTTTCAGATGCATGCCGTATATGCCCCTTTCTTGAAAACCAGTATTTTTATTACCTGCAGACTACACCTTACACCAGGAAAATCCTTAATTAGATAACTGACCAGGACATATAACGCTAATAAATAATAACAAAAAAAACTTTATGAAGCTCCAACCAATTCTGTAGTGCTGTACAAGAACTTACATTCTCAAAATCACATCTGGAACAGAAGAACTGTTCTATATTCACAGCACAGATTTAACATCTTCCAGAACACCTTTGGTATTTGATAACAGACAATGTAAAATGGGTCGAGCACTTCTCAAACACATTTATATCTGACATATTATCATAACATGGGAATAGAATTTAAGTAACAGCTTCTAATAATTCCAAAACACAGCCCTGCAAATTTTACAACAATCTTCTTGAACGCCATTGCATTGCTTCAAAACTAGAAACACTGATTTTTGAGATACAAGCCATCCTGCTCCACTGCCAGTGGCTCAGTTTAATTATTATTGGCTGGAGATTTACAAATGTTTAGATTGACAAAACCAAATCTTCAATAGAACACAGAATGGTCACTCTATTAAAATTAATAGAAACCAGCGTTCAACCAAAACCAATAAAACCCTGAAAATTTAGCAGAAGTGACCAGAAAGGCTATACTCCCAGACTGATCATAGCCCCATAATCTCCAACCTACAAGGTTTTCCATATGTTTTTGCTAGACACATCAGCAGATAAGAAACTAGGCGCCCTATAGCCATCAGACAATTAATGCCAATTACTTACCAACATACTGCATGGCATGATATGGCAAACTTTTGTTTGCCATGACAAACTATACTTAAGCAGATGTAGCATGTCCCCTAGGATCCATTACATTGGCAATAATTGAAAACTGTGACAACACAGGAACAAGAGTTTCACTACCTTAATGCTGGTATTGATGTTTCAGATAGCGGAGGTCTGAGTATGCATCATCTTAACAGTGAGAGTCTACTATAGTATCGGTTACTAGACGGAGCAAAGAGCATCATTGATCACCCATCATGCACTTTCCTGGCAAAGTAAGCTATCCTAACTCGTAAAGTCAGTAGAAGCTCTCCCAGCATTAGCACAATCCAAAAGAATACTGAAAGGGAGTCTGAACTGATTAGGATATGAAAAAAATCTAAGGTACTTTCTTCCTTACCATTGGAAGGTCCTGAAGGCGTCGGAATTCTGTCTGTCTGTGGTTACGCCTGTAACGCTGAAAGCCAACCATTACTGCAACTGTGACAACCATGACTGTAAATATGGACACAATCATCACAAAAAGGGGGTTTGAGTTGTTCTTCGAGTAGTAACTTGGTACGTCTAGGCACAGAAGAAAAACATTGAAACCCATTATTTTCTTGCAATGGATGAGAAATAGGGCTAAGACTTAATGCTTTTGTTTAATTCACTAATCAGTGTACAAAATACTTTATATAACCTAATCCTCCAGCCTGTTTTTTTGCAGGCACCTTAGACTGACGATTTATGGGTAAGGAAACTATCCATATTTTGCAAGGCTTTTTATAAGCAGAAATATACAACCTTTTGTCTGTTGCAATGACACCAAAAAAAAAAAAATCAGCAAGATTTATAGCACAAGATGCGGACTTAAATGGGTACCTAAAAAACTTGCCAAAAATATTGCTGACATTAGTTGCCATTATGTACACATGCCCACAACATCAGAACATGAATTTGGAGCATGGCACTTTAATAAACTTTTAATAAACCCGGTAGCAGCATTAATTCTGGCACAAAACAACGGTCAATGTTCATGTGTGGCGAGTTATAGGAAATGGCCTACATTGCCTACGAAGATTTTTAATCAGGTCATGATACACAGTATCTAGTGGAGATAAGTCTAAAGCAACTGGACATTGCATATTCTTGAAAACTTTTTACCTCTCATCCAAAGGGATTCTTTATTTCAACTCAAGAAGTGGTGAATTGTTTTCAAGAACACTCAGAAAGTCCAGTTGCTTTAGACATAGCTCCACAAAATACAGCATAGTTTACATTCTCTCTCTACTTGCCAGGCCATTCCACGAAATATTTTTTGGCTTGCTCTGTAATACATATTTCTCACCTTTTCCACCATCTCCGACATTCAGCACTACAGGTCCAGTCTGTACCTCTGCTATAGTAGTATGAGTGGGCAAGGAGCTTGTTCTGGCTGGGTTGCTAGAATTTAAGGTTGTTGATATGGAGATGCTGGTGGTGATAGCTGCCATCCAGCTGGTTAATGAAGCAGTTGTTGTATCAGGAACACGTGGAGTGTCTGTGGAGTGTGCAGTGCTGCCCTGCGACATGATTGCTGGTAGCCTCTGAGTACTGGTTAGAGATTTTCTTGTGGTAAGGCTGTCTTCAGCATCTGGTGACATAGAAGAATTACTTGTGTTTGAGAAATATAATCTCTCACTCTCTCTTTTTATGAGTGATTCCCAGTCTGCTGAAAGGCACAGAACAAACAATCCCTACAGCTATGTAGGGATAATAAAGTTCAATCCAAAAGCAAAAAGTAAAGCTGAGAGAGCAATGAGCAAATGCAAACCAACAAGATTAGAAAGTGCTTTACTAAAATAGATCATGATTAGTCATATCACTCCAAAGATTTCTCCTGCGTATGTACTTGATAAATTCAATTTTAGTATGTCGTCATTTATTAAGAGTGCTATACACTGATGTCCTTAGTAGAGTCAGAGAACGGAGCACAATAACCACATTATTTGTAAACCAAACAACAGCTCTCTGGGGGAATAGAACTTCACCCCCCCACAATAACTGAAAGCTGTTGCTGGACTAGCCTTGAATGAATTGTTCCTCGTTATACACACTATACCACAGCTGAGGCCCCTTCCTAGAGATAAGTCTGCAATATCCAAGATAACATAAGTGTTATCTGACCAGCCCATGTCAAAACATTTTACAATTTGGCCATTCAAGAATGGCCTGAATTACTAATCTATTTGTCTTAACCTGGAACAAGTAGCAAGCTGCCCATACACGTCTAGATTTGAATGGGCAGTTTGGCCTGTTTTTAGTATACTGCTCACCCATCATGTATGATCAGACAGATTATCCTGCAATCTGGGTGGTTCAAATATCTGTCCGGATGTAAAATTTCCATTGGTCACCTGAAAGGAAGTGAAGAGAAGCCACAGCTCCTCTCCACTTCTTGCTGTTCCAGTAGTTTGGTTGGTCAGTCCAAATAAACTGAGCAATACAAACGTAGCCATATAAATGTATGGTCACTCTAGCCTTTGGGCTTAAAGTAAAACTACTCATCAGATAAAATTTTCAGCAAAAACAGCAGGCTACTATCCAACAGGATTGCATCACGGTCTGTCAAAACTACCACCAGATATGACTAGACAAATTTCCCAATATGGCGTCTGACAGGAATTCAAGTGAAGGGCTGCCTGATGTAATAATATACAAAGCTGTGTATGGCTCATATATCTTTGAGCTGATCCACCAATTGAACAAGTGAATTCAAAGTTACAAACCTGTTATTTCCAGTGTACTTGCCGTCACTGTTAACTGGCTTACTAGCTCAGGCTGGGTAGGATATGCACTGGTTACTTCGCTCTCCATATGGTCTTGTCCAAAGAGTGTCGTGCTGGGAGTAGTGGCAGGATTGGCATGTACTGTGGAACCTTTAGAAATAGTTCCAGTGGCTGCTGAATTATCAGTTTCTGGCATTTTGTTTGTAAATAGTATATCAGCCAATGATACATGCTGGTCTGTCACTGTGATGCTTTCGTGGCTGTGAGGTTGGACAGTGGTATCCATATTCCCTGATAGGCTGGGTCTCCATGTTTCATCATGGACAGTCTTGAAATGATCCATGGAAGTGGGCACAGAACCAGGAATTACGGGGCTTATTGTCATTATCTCAGGTGGTTGTATGGTTACTGTTTCGGTGTTATGAGTTTCTCCTAATAGAGAAAAGAAAACCTGGTGATTAGAATAGAAGAGAGATAAAATTGGAGAAAGTAGAAATGCAAATGCAAGAAATGTTCATTAAGTGGCTGGTTATTGTTAGAATTTGAATATCTCCTAGAAACGAGTCAGTGGAAATGTGTGAATCTGAGCAATTAGCAGCCGAAGGTAGGGAAGAGTAAAGAGGGGTTTAGAACTAATAAAGGCAGCATAAATGAGGTGTACAGACAATGTGTGAAACAAAGTGGTGATTTGATTAACAAGATTGCAATGCTGAGAAAGAATGGAAGGAGAGGAAGAAAATGTAACTACATGGTATTACTGATTATTTGGACAGAATATACTTTATACTGAAAAGTATACTGAAAAGTCTTATACTTGGTATTAATTTGATCCAATGCCATCAGAAGAAATTATTTAAAAAAAAAACAAATCTGATTTGCCATTTTCAATAAGCAACCCCCCTTCCCCCGCAAAAGGTTTTTCCCGTTGTCCCCACTTTTGCTTCTGTCTCATTTGCTGTTTGGAATCATGGCTGCCTCCAGTCTTATGAAACATTCGTTTTTCTGGTGTGCATGTTATTTATCAGCCCCATTTATGAGGTTCTGTAATAATAGCTGCAAAATTTGCCACAGGTCTAGTCATCATAGTTACCAAACAGGAGATAGCGTTTACAGTACTACAATATAAGTAGTTTTTCCCTCCTCTGTGATGTTTACAGTTTTTATATAAACTAAATATGTCGCCTCATTCAGCATTATTAGATAGGTCTGGTGTAATCATTTGGAGCTTTGGGTAATCTGCATACGTGCCAACTTCAGTAAATCTTGTGGACACTAATAGAGGGAAATTACTTCATGTATATAATGTAAATGTGTTTATTATTAATTAGAGATTTGACATTATATAGGCCATGTATGGTCAATAATAAAGTTACATCTGTGATTATAGAGGATTAAAGTATCCTATGTTGCTTATAAAAATCCGCTGTTTGCTTTCATGACCAGCTTTAGGTAAATATGTTGTAGGTTTTTTTTTTTTTATTAGAATTCTTTATTTATATTCGTATTTGGGAATAGGGTACAGAAAGTAAAAAGGGGATATTTGAGCATAAAGGTCCACATATATCTACTTAAAACATCAAATACACATCCACTTGGCTACAAGTTATTCCTCTATATGCAAACATACTATGCAGCCTCTTGTTGTTCTTTAAGGATTTAATATAATTTTACCAAGGTGACCATATTTCCCAATACTTTTCACTTTTGTTTATGTGCTAACAATGTAATTTCCTCCATCTGTCTTATTTCCTCTGTTTTTATCAGCCCCTCTTTAAATGTTGGGGGATCTGCTGATTTCCAACGCTTGGGGATTATGGCCTTTGCGGATTCTAATAATTGCAGAGTAAGCTGATCTTTTATTACTTTCTTTGTATCTTCCTGTAGATTTAGGATAATACCACTTGGATTATCTATCCTAATCTTGTTCTGTGTTATCTTCCCTATGGCATCAATAATATTTTCCCAGTAATGCTGCAACACTGGGCATGTTAACCAAATATGCGTATGGTTACCATCTTCTCCATAACACCTCCAGCACCTCCCTGAGTTATTAGGGTACATCCTTTTAAGTTTCATTGGGGTGTAATGCCACCTTGTTAGCAATTTGTATGAGGCTTCCCTTGTTTTGGCTGCTTTAGAAGTTTTATAAATAGTTTTAATGACTTATATCCATAGATCTTCAGGAAACTCGATCATTAACTCTTTAACCCAATCCCTACGTTGTGATTCAAAACTAGGATGGTAAGTTTCCAGGGGTAGCGAATACATTTTGGATAGTGGTTATCTTGTATCGTTCCTATTATGGGTTTTGGTTCAGTCTGTTGTTTTTGTTGCCAATATATAAAGGGTAGATGTGCATGTAAACCAGTATCCTCAGGTCATATAGGTGATATTTTTACTCTTAAAAAATGAATCAGCAGTGAGGACAGCAGCAGACAGATAAATGCTGTGAATACCAGTGTAGATTGTGCTACTGTTTATCATCTTGTTCCATTAGACCTGCACTGCACTGCCGGCCAATAACAAATCTCCCCAAGCCATTTCATAGACCTACTGATGGTGCAACAACATGGCAAAGAAAAGGCACAGACAACCGCAGGTGTGTAACTAGTTCCTACAATTATTAGCTGCCCCTCAAAAACTGATTTACTCAGGAACCCCTCTAATGAATGTTGATAGGGAGTGGTGGGACTTGTAATACAATAACATCTGGGCTACAGAGAAGTACTTCCAGAAGTCTACAGCTCTCCAATCATTTCATGGGTTTAAAGTACTTATAGAGGTGGTTCACCTTTTAGCATGTTACAGAATGGGTAATCCTAAGCAACTTTTCAATAGGTCTGCATTTTTCCTTTATTATATTTTTTGAATGGTCTGCCTTTCGATTTTTCAAATAAATGTCTTCTAACATGATGTATAGAGAGTAGGGTTGCCACATTCACAGGCACTGTACTCCAGGCAGGGGGTGGGCTTGTGCCGTCAAAGGGTGGGGCTATGACCTGGCAAAAACCAGGCAGCCCGTTTTGACTCAAACAGTCCTTCCAAAAAGCAATATTTTAAGATGAACAACCCCTAGTATAAAAGCATGTTACGTGGAGCCAGACAGAAACCGAATAAAACAAAAAAAAATAATTGTGGATGTAAAAAGCCAATGCATCTAGAGGTTTATGTTCGGTAAGGGGTTCCCAGGAGGAGGAGGGGGCAGACATTCTCACCCTCTCCTACGCAAAGCTTTATATAATTCCCACATGTGAAGCAGCGTGACTGTGACAGGATGGGATGATGGCTGAGGAGCATCAACTCCAGCCCTCGCTCCCTGATGTATCAACTGCCTTTCCAGCTGCCTCTCATACAAGACCCTATTAGGAAGAGCTCTGTGGCTTTGCACCAATGCACAAACTGGGGAATAGCCTAAATAGTTGCAAAGCTTTGAGACAAAGGGAAACACAGTGTATATCATGAGGAATCCCACCCACGTGTATCCAGGCACCAGGCCTGTCTGACTACATGAATCCCTGCAGCAGAGAAGAAAATAAAATATCTGACTGATGTCAGTTCTGATTCCATTTCTCAACAAGCCTGATCTGGATGAACTACAACACTCACTATTTCTTTCCTCCACAAATCTTGAGCCCAATCAGGCGAGTTCATTAACTAGGTAATACCTTTTGTTCAAAGCTTTGTGTCTTCTCAAGACCTAGTCCCCTGGGGGAAAGGCGGTTTCACCTGCACAGGGTTATGTAATTTCAAGCAGTTGCTTAGAGACGCAAGACACGGTCTTGTCAAGAGAAGATGGTGGCAGCTCACCCAATTATGCACCGACAGGTTCATTTATTGGGTCGTATTATTATTTTTCACAATTAAAAAAAAGCAAATCAAGCTAGCACAAACCTACCAAGATGCCAGAGAAGTGACTTGGAAGGAAAATATCTAATTTAAAAAAAAAACATATGGGATCATGATTAACCCATTGGTAATTTTTCTTAAATATGCACAACATCCTAAAAAAGCACAATTTTAGTGATAGTTATTAGTGATGAATATGAATAGTGGTTGTGCTTGTGTTTTTTTTTTTTAAATATTCACAATACTGCATGATTTTTTAATAAATTTGCCCCACAGTATACTGTACATGCAGCAACCAAATATGCAGAGCTAGGAATATATGGGAGGTGAAAAATATATATTCCTAGTGGAATATATATTTTTTGTGGTGCTTCATAGCCTCTATGACGTGGGAAAAGTCAGGCCTGGATTTGTGGAAAGGCCACCAAGGCCCGGGCCTAGGGTGGCAGGATTTTAGGATTTTTAGGCATGCCACCCAACCACACCCACATTGGTTAGGAAGCTCTAGTGCTGCTCACGAGATACAATAGTTTTTTTTTACATTTCCCTAGTGTTCCCAACCTGATGATGAAAATGTGTGCATGAATGAAGTGGAGGGGACAGGGGTGAGGAACGGCAGCGCACCTAGGGGTGCCCGCAATGTAAATCCAGTACTGGGAATGGTAACCTCAGTGTGAGCACTATGACAGATGAACATGTATGGAAAAATGACAGGTAAACCTAATAAATAGGGTATATCTTCTCTTGAAGGGAATAGCATATGCATATGTTGCTCGTTCCAGTTTATGTGTATAAGACACGTGCACAATCACATCTTTATTCTGATCATTTCCATAAACCAATCAATCTCAGTCCCTTTACTGTAACAACAAAACGCCTGGAATCTTGGGAAGGAAAGAATATACACAATGTTCCCACTGTTTAGAAGTTCTGTTTAGTTTACATGAATCTGAAGGATCACATAGTTCCTTGTGCTACAGTCTGCCCATGCGTTGCTGGATAATTATGTTAATAATCTGTTCTGCAATTTACAAAAGCCTTCCCACACACAAACCACCGGGCCAGTGTATTCTGAAGAATACAGTAAAGCTGGCCATAGATGTTGAGATTTTTAAAAGATCAGATCCTGATCGTGAGACCACGATCTTCTCAGAACGATCATACGATCGTACGAATTTACCATCAACTAAAAAGACCAATTTGCCAGGAAAACAAAGGGGAGCTGCCTGCTTGGCCCTGCAAACATAGATACATTGCACTGGGACCAATAAAGATTTTTTGACCTGGCCGATCAATTTCCCGACAGATGTCGGACGAAAAATCGTAAGATGTGCGATTGTTCGAATACCACTAACCGCACGATAATTTCGAAGGATTGGTCGGGCTTCCCTAAAATCGGTCGTTCGGCAAGAAGAATCGTCGCGTCTATGGGGAGCTTAAGCCCTTTTATGCTTCAAAGTCAATGACAAAATATCAAATAAAGGATATATTTGCTTACCAATGACACTACCTATTCAGATGAATACATTAATCCAGTACACTAAGCAGGTATCTGACAAAGAATAACACGGTTGGGGGGGGGGGGATTTCTTATAGAGTGAAACAAGAGCCCTTGCATGGTCATATGAGATATGAAAAGGCTTAAAACGGCTTAAGAGACGTTCAACATGGTAGGTATCACAGGACGCCACCTTTTCAAAATGTCAGTTCATCAGACTTCTCCACTAGAGCTGCAGTGGTCTACTAGAAGTGGTTATTTTAAAGGCCACAGAAACACAGAGAATGGATTGCTGAAGCATGTAGTCCATGTCCTCTGGTGGAAAGAAGCAACACCAGCACAAATTTTCATTTCCTAGCGAGATGTTGACATTTTACCAGGTGTCCGTTCTTAAATTGTATAACAAGATAACAAAAATTTAAGCAGAAAAAGGATTTCATTGAGGGACAAGAACATGTTTTAAAAATAGTGTATAAATTTGGTCAGTGCTTTTTTTCCACGATCATGTTAACATCCCCCTGCCTATATTATCTTTAATCAGGCTGTGGAAACTATATCCTCTGTGAAGTGTCAGAACTGTATTCTCATACTGCTCTAGCTCCAACAATCAGAGAGATAAGAGATACTAAGGAGGAATAACCAATACCTGTTGCACAAAAACTTTTGTAGGATACCTTACAATTGCTTCCAATGGTCTCAATGAAACTTTGAAGCAGTCTCATAACACCCCCTTCCGTTGTAACTCCCCACTGAACTTGCAATCTACTGCAGTGCGGCCTCCATTATTTACCTGGGATAACAAACACTCACTGGGCACACCTCTCCAAATTCCAATCTTAGATGAGGAGGAGAGCCACATCTGTGGAGTCCAAATGGGACTTTGTAACTGTGCCCGATCGGTCGTTTTATAGCTGAGGGAAGTATTGAAGACTCACATCCCATTAGATTGCCCTTGCAGATTCTAAATTGCTTCCCTGGGGCTCAAAGCAGGAGCTCTTATGTGAGTGACTTCATATTACAGGGTTTAATATCTTGGTGAACATGAAAGAGTGGAGCAAGGTGAGAATAGCAGATGTCAGCCTATATACAGCCAGACAGACTGAGAGCTTGATTTATGCCTGGGGGAATATGGGTGTGTGAGGCGAAAGAAATGTTCCTTGTGATAACTTGTATATTTCACACCCAGGGGTCAGGAAATGAAAATGACAGGTTTGGAGGAGGCAGGTTTAGGCTTGGTGTTAGAATGACACAACCTTCAATGTAAAAGAACAGAAAAATATTTATGGGGGGGAATTACAATGGTAACCCCCCCCGTGTGGAGTGCTCGATTCAATTAATATGTGCCTCCCCCACCTATCCTACCCTAATAGAACGATTTTACAGAAGCCAATAGGACTGTGCTTCTCTAAATACAGTGTATAGTCCTACCAGATTTTGTAAGAAAAACTTTCATTGTCACATAAAATGGTCACACAACAATATTTGTCATGAAAATGCAAATCTGTGGGAATTAAACACGGCGGCCTGAATAAGTCTATACAGAAGGTATATTTCAGCCAGTATATCCCCAGTACTGTCACTATTACAATCCTTGTCTTGAACAACATTGTTTATTTACGAAGATTGGAGGCAAAACAATTCTATTGGGTTTGTTTAATGTGTACCTGTGTCTTTAAATTTAGAAAAACCTCAGGTCCCATTGTACATAATAGATAGTACAGCCTTGTGCTTGACTTCACAGAATTGGAGCAGCCGGTAGAGTGGTCAGTGTGAGGTGGAGAAGCACTGGGCAGAACACTATCCCTAAGGACAGGGGAGAGCAGCTTGGCAAGATTAGTGACATTGCTGCACCAGAACTCGCAGTCATGTTGTGTCGGGTAACTCGCGCTTGCGCACTCAGGCGGTGGAGGTTGGAGAGCGGCTGTCTCTAAGGAAAGCTGGAATTGTAGAATTCGGCAATAAGTAATGGGAAGTCACAGTGTCTGTGTGACAATTGGTAACAACCCAACACCCCGGGCTTCACACTAACTTGGCTCCCCTTGTACCACTAAATGAATTCGTGTGACACAAGCTAGTTACTCTTTAACCTGTCAGAGCGACGAGCCCACATGTCCGTATTTAGGCAGGGAGAGAGGCGGGAGATAAAGCCGTACTAAGCGAACAACTCAATCCTTACCTGCTGTGACCCAAGTAGCGAGGAGAAGGCAGAGGAGACGAGCGAGCTCAAACACACGCCCCATCTTCAGCCGCTTCAGTCAGTCTGCCACGTGTTACAGCGAACAGAATACACCTGTGCTTGAGAGCTTCGCTATTTTATTACGTCACGGCAGCTCCTCGTCGTGTGACGTCACGTCCTTGCCGACTTCTTCTACGATACATCAGCTGAGCAGTTTCAACAACTCTGATCGGAAAGCCAGCGCTACATGTATCCCTGACGTCACGCAAGCAACAGTGCCACCGGGCGTGACGTCAAAGATCTCTTTGGGGCCTTTACCTGACTGTTTCATGTGATACTCCCTCTTTCTCTTGCCGGTAGAACTAACAAAAGGCACCGCTCTTCTCCCCGCCCTCCCCGCTGATTGGGTGCGTGTGATGTAGCGGCTGCACAGACAGACACAGGCAGGGAGATGCTGATGGGTGGGGAATACGTGCATTCATTATTTAGCAGCAGCAGCAGCAACAGTCAAAACTCCCAAGAGGCTGGAGTGTGTAATTAGCACTGTGCAACTGTCAGCATTCTAGTGCCAGTGAGGACGCAGTCATCCTCAACTTTTTACTGACCACAAGATCGGAACCTAACAGTTAGTAACAGGCAGTTTGTAAACACTGGATTCCCCGAATGATATTGCAGTTAGTTTGCATTTGATGTTCAGTCAAAATAGCCTGCCATGGGTCTGTGCCATGAAAATTGGTTCCAATTGTTAAAGGAATTGTTCCGTATAAACAAAACCTGGGCAAATAGGCGTGACTGGATGTCTAATAAAACAGAACAGAACACTACTTCCTGCTTTGCAGCTCTCTTGGTTTCCACTGATTGGTTACCAGGCAGTAACCAACCAGTGACTTGAGGTGGGTCTGAGCTGAATGTGGAAGATCAATTGCAAACTCACTGAACAGTTATGTCCCATGTGGCCCCCCTTCAAGTCACTGACTAATTTAGAGAGCTGCAAAACAGGAAGTAGTGTTGTGGCTATTATGTTAGACATCCAGTCACTCCAGCCTTTATACATTACATTTTTGCCTTTATACATTACATTTTTGCCTAACTAACTATCAAGTCTGGACTGAGATTCAAAATAGACCCTGGCATTTCAACTATACAGAGGCCCAAACAGCACCTCGCCAGCCCAATAAATATTGCCTGCCTATGGCAAATCACAGCAGCCCCTCTGGCATTTGCCAGAACCCACAGATTGCCAGTCCGGGCCTGCTAATTATATTAGAAACATTTTTTATTTTGCACAGCCTATCTATTTAGCCAGTTTTTATTTTTACACTGAACTGTGCCTTTAACATAGATACCTCTGATTGCTCTATGGTTATTTCTTTGATAATCTGACCATTAATATGGACTGAAAAATAAACTTTTACCTTTTAACAAAGTAAAGATGATTGAAAAGATCATGGCAAAAAAGACATCCATCAAAATCAGCCTGGAACCTGCACATCCTATAGTTGATCCAGAGGAAGGCAAACCCCCCAACTTAGGGGCATGTTTACTAACATTGGAGATAAATATCTGGAGAGATTTCTGGAGATGTTGCCCATGGCAACCAATCAGCAATTAGATTTAAACAGCCACAGCCAAGTTAGAAAACAAAAGCAAAGATCTGATTGGTTGCTATGGGCAACATCTCCAGAAATCTCTCCAGATATTTATCTTCAATGTTAGTAAACATGCCCCCAAATCTTTAGTCTGATTCCCAGAGGAATAAATGGATGTTACCTATACACTTAATTAGAAATAAGAAATAACCCAAAGTGTGTTTGGTAGAACATACTCACCAGTAGAAACATTTGGTTTGGGTGCCAAGCTGGACAATAAGCTGAAGACTCAGTCTGGAGGGGCCATGATCACATGTTTTATCAGCCTGTGTTTGGCCAACTTTATTCATATAAATGTTATTCTATCCCTAATACAGATACAGCTTACAGTGTAGCCCTTAATTCTGTAAGGGTTACCTTGCTTGTTCTGACACTGCATCTAGATGAGAGAGGCCAGAAACCAGAGAGGAAATAAGCCATACATATATTGATGTACTGAATATAGAGAGGAATTCCTATAAATAAAAGATAAAGTATAATGTTGGTCAAGGGAATACTTGGACTGACAAATGCCACTTTTTAGTAAGGCAGTGATTACAATGCCAAGAGAATGATATTTGCCAATATTTTTGATTTCTGGAATGAGAGTTAATGTAAAATGGCATTTTACAATTCATGCAAACCCATGTATGTGCTATACTTTACTACAGTGCTGAAATTGCCACATTCAAAATGTGGGTCTCACTGCACATAAACTAAAAGATGAATGGAGGTACACCAGTGGCTTTTTGCACCTTTGCCAGATGTAATTGTACTGTATATATGATGTGTTTTGTATTGTCAGGATCAGACTGGGCTGGCAGTACATCGAGAAAAATCCCCTGCCAACCCAGACCTGCTCCCAATCTCACAATATTGCTGCTCTTCTTTACCTCCCCCCAATCGCTGCTCCGACAGAAAAGCACAAGGTGCGCGTGCGAGGGGAATTATGTTGCAGTGCTAGCTTGTGCAGGGGCCCTATAGGGTATTTCATTACTCCTTTCTTGTCCTAAGCACCAGAAAGTTTTTGTATTGTCCCCTTATATATTTGCACATGGCTACCATATGCCTTTAAGTACCCTTTCTTCAATGTAAATAACCCCCAACATGGCCAACCTTTAATTATAATGGAGACATTCCATAACCTTCTCTCTTTAGTAGCCCTTTTGAGCACTGAGAGCAAAACTGAACTGCATATTCAAGAAGGGCCCTTATCAGTAAAAATTACCCTCTCCTTTCATGAATATATATTTTTTAAAATGTCTCAGTACCTTGCTGGCCTTCCTGCTGCTGACTTGCATGACTTGGTATAGCTATGTTTATGCCCATCAACAATTTGCCTAACTTCATTCTATTAATGGAATATAGTCTTCATAGTCCAAACAGCATAACCTTACCAATTGGTAATGATGTCATCTTAAGGCGTCTCTTTTGGAGGGTTTGTGGGTATTTAAAGGTTTGTAACACACAGCACTTTATCCTTGACAAAGGCCCCAAAGAGGGCCGAAACGTTGGAGACACTGTGAGTTTTGAATAAATCATTGAATTTTTTGGAAAACGGAGTGCTGGTCCTTTCTGCAATTTTATATACCTAATTTTGACCAAGCACCCGGCAAAACGAGATGTGAAGGAGTGCGGGTATCATCTGCGATTTCGTTATATATATATATATATATATATATATATATATATATATATATATATAGACAATTACAAGAGTCCTCAGCACTAACCCATTATCAATATATTTAAGACAGCGACATTTTGTGCATACTGCTACTGAAAAATGCCTTACCCTTTAAACAAAATAGGGATTGTTTGTCCATATATTGCAATATATTTAAGTTGGCCAACTACGTCAAAGTCATCCCATATCTGGCCAGTCCTACACTCAATTTTCATCTGATTCATTAAGAATTCTAATGCTTCATTATACATTTTACAAAGGGATGACTAAGTTTTACCTGCAACTTACTTGCTGCTTTCAAAGTAAAACTCCCAAACTTGGCTGCCCTTTTATTAGACACCAGTGGGATCACCTGACTATAGTTGGAGAGGGTGGGAGCTACAACATGGAGCTGGGATAAAAACTAGTGGTGAGCACAACTTTCCCTTGTTATATATATATATATATATATATATATATATATATATATATATATATATATATATATATATATATATATATATATATATATAAAATGCATTCAGACTGGCACATTTTTTATGCAATTAATTTGATTGAGCCTTGGATAATTTTTGCATCGGAGTGCAAAAAGGTTTGGCACAACCCAAGACTTTGTAACCAATATTCAAAATGTATTGGATGCATTTCTGCATCATGAACAAACCCACTGCTTTGGCTCCACTAGAGAGACTTTGTCAGAAAAAATATAGGGTATATATGTAGGTGTATATTACACTTGTCATTAACCAGTGGTACAGGGTCCTCTTTAAACGCTGTACAAAAATGCACACAGTTGGAGGGTGTGTAATAGAACCCCTCTCATAATGTGAATGCAGCTTAAGTACCTTTTATAAATGGGCAACATTATGTCTAGAATTGCCTAGTGGTGGGTGCAAATGTAGCAGTGACTTGTGGTGTGCATAAAGGCTAGAATTCTGGAAAAAGATCTGTGAACTGTGAGATAAGAAGCATGATCAACTGCACTGACCTTTTTTTGTAGGAAAAAGGAGAACCATAAAGTTTTTCTTAATTTTCCTTAAGAGTCACCGATGTTTGTGTAGACACATGCTAACCAGATGTACACTGGAAACTTGAAAATTTGGACCTAGGAATGGCACACGTTTCCTCTAAAGTCTGAGAATGAACAAAACAAAAACCCCATAACATATATAAAATGCCCCAAGCTAGGAAAGAATTATATTGTGGCCAAAATAAACAATAAAGGTATTTTTTAATATAGCAGAATACTGAATGTGATAAGAAAATATGCCGCTCACGCATTGTACTTCCAAGACCATATATTCACACAGTAAGCATTATACAGACAGGCATCTGGGATTTTCATGCACTTAAAGCAATGTATCTTGGATGCAAATAAATAGTTAATTGGCAATTTTCTTTCTCTAGGTCCCAGCATGCCAAATATAGTATGGTTTCTGCAGTAGTAAAAAGTATAAGTGTCATGGCTTCCCTTGAGTTCCTTATCTTATTCTTCCCATGGATTCATATCTGTATCAATGGCGACACAGTTATATGCAGCATAGCGCAGTTTCTCCTCGCATATTTTTGCACTGTGTAGAGAGAAAAAATCAGAACATGAAGCAGACAGTAGAATGTGGAATACAAAATGCGGCGGGTAAGATTATCTCTAGAAGAAAAGACTCAATGGAAAATAATAAACAGAAACTTGCTGATATCTCTGCTTCGGTCCACATGAGATCCAGTTGCCCAAGAGGAAAACATTTGAATGACTGATTTGGGCCAGCACCTGGGTGACCAAATCAGGCAAATATCTGCTTGTTTGGCAACTTGCCCAAAATAAGCCTGTTGCTCTTTCCTGTAGCCCTGTCAGCATGTCAGATCATTACTATTGGCTTCCCAAAGAAAACACTGAAAAGTTGCTTGTGAGCTGCAACTAAAGTGCTAGTTGAACTGACCAATTTAACAGCAAAATAGAACTCACGTGTAAATTTGAGCCATCCAGATACACAACTGAAATGTCTCTTTGTACAGGGTCTCACAGACTTTTGCAATTTCACAATTAAAAGTTACAATTCAGATACATTCAACATTACTTATCTTGAATGTATCTGAATTGTAACTATCGAATATGGTGTTTCTCCAATAGATGTCACACAAGGTTGTAGTGGGACACCAACTTAATAACATCCTGTTGGACAAAAGCATGAAATACGGTTAAAATATATATATATATATATATATATATATATATATATATATATATATATATTGACGTGGTATGGTGGCTTATCAATTTTATGATCATAACTTTGTAACAAAATAACCCCTATTTGGGTACATATGCAATAGCATTTATTATATTTATATATATATATATATATATATATATATACTTTAAAGCCTTTAGAGTGCTCCCACAACCCCCCTGTTTTGATATTGTATATTTAGCCGGAAGCTGTGGCATAGCTTCAGTGGTTGTAGCACCCCATACCCCCCCTTTAAACTAGTGGTGATCCTATGCTTTTAAAATTGGGCGTTTGTTTTGGGAATATCTCTCCTTTAAAAGCCTGATTGCTGGCTGGGGAGGATTTAGCCCTCAGTGAAAAAACAGCGTTCAATGGACATTGATTACAGGTAGTGCTAGAATGCACATAAAAAATAAAACAAGTTAGGGACCGCCATTCGGGGTTTACCTTGACGTGGTATGGTGGCTTATCAATTTTATGATCATAACTTTGTAACAAAATAACCCCTATTTGGGTACATATGCAATAGCATTTATTATATTTATATATATATATACTTTAAAGCCTTTAGAGTGCTCCCACAACCCCCCTGTTTTGATTATATATATATATATATATATATATATATATATATATATATACACACACACACACACACACACACATTTATTTACCTGGCATAATTTGGCAAATACAGGGAACTAGAACAGGTGGATGATTCAGGTAGGGAGTCTGTCGTACCCAACCTAGAATTAGTAAAACAATGTGTCTGAAACAAACAGTGGATTTGCTGAATTTATTACATACTCTTAGGATACCATAGAATAACATTGGATCCTTCCTCCTAAATAGACTGTACAGATACTGCCTTATATTTAGCACCGCTGCTTATATGCTGGAACACAGTCTTCTTCTGTCTTTGTTAAATTCATAATTATTATACAAGATTAAATGCAAAGACTTTGGCTTACTATTATTGTCTGCTAAAGAGGTAAGAAAAAAATAAGTAGTAGGTAATGTTTACCATAAACAAATATTCATAAATATCTAATGTCTGTATCTCTTCGACTGATGACAATTATATCCCTTCCGTCTGTCTCTTCAATACATGATACAGCTCTTACAGGGGTAATTCACCTTTGGATTAACTTTTAGTATGGATTGGATTAATTTGCAATTGGTTTTTAATTTTTATTATGTGTGGTTTTTCAGTTATTTAGCTTTTTAGTCAGCAGTTCTCCAGTTTGCAATATCAGCAATCTGGTTGCTAGGGCCCAAATAACCCTAGCGACCATGCATTGATTTAAGTAAGAGACTGGAAAATAAATAGGAGAGGGCCAAACAAAAAGAGGAGTAATAAAAAGTAGCAATAATAATAAATTTGTAGCCTTACAGAACATTTGTATTTTAGATGGGGTCATTGACCCTCATTTGAAAGCTAGAAAGAGTCAGAGGAGGAAGGCAAATACTTAAAATATTATACAAGATAAATAATGAAAACCAATTGAGAAGTTGCTTAAAATTAGCCATTCTATAACATACTAAAAGTTTACTTTAAGGTGAACCATACCTTAAACTCACCATGATTTATCTGGGTAGATGTAGATTGGAGCTGGAAGTCGGCTGCGGCCAGTCACAAACCTTAGGAAACGGCTGCGATCCTCTAAAAAGGCAACAAGGATGGTTTTAAGCTAAATGGCTTTAGTGGTAGGACATACAGTAAGCAATTAGAACAATCGCACACCCTTGGAGTGATCAGCCGGTGAACAATATTAGAGGGTCCAGCAACCTCACAGTTGATCTGGGAAGAAGATATCGGCACACAAGGCATTCAATGCCTTGTGTGCCAATATCTTCTTCCCAGATTTAGTGGCAACATCCATTGCAGCTGTTAATTAACAGGGATTTATTTTTGAGCTCCATATTTTTCTAAAATAACTTTGGAAAACCCTGATGTGTTTATGCAGTATACTACAGAAAGTATTTTCCCGATTGTGTATTCCCACCCCCACAGCAGGCAGATGTACCGACTGCTACATAAATTCAGTATAAGTAGACAATGGTCCTATTTCTTAAGAGGCCTAAACAATTTCTTATATTTCACTGCCCTTCTGCAAAACAAACACAGTATTCATTGTATCTGGCTTACTGCAATTTTCTCAGGGTAAATTTGTAAGGAAAGGTTTTGATAAATTATCCATAAGTCTATATGCACAAGCTTATTGTTTACAGTTCTGCATTCACATGCCATGTACTTTAATAATGCTGCCAGTGCAGTTTTAAGTTGAAAAAAATATTCTCTGTATAATGAAAATATTCTCTATATCTATATGTTTTTTTGTAGTTAAAGACCAAGTATGTTGCAAGCATGCAGTAGAGTTTCCTCTGCACACAGTAGCATATGATTGCATGTTTATAGTGTTAGGAGATATAAACCTCACTATTAAACAGAGAGCCCATTTTTCTTTAGGTGAACTGAAAGAAGTTTAAAGGAGAAGGAAAGGTTAAAACTAAGTAAGCCTTATCAGAAAGGTCCATCTAAATACACCAGTAAACCCCCAAAGTAATGTTGTCAAAAGAAACACTGCATTTCTTTCCTTCTATTGTGTACACATGGGCTTCTGTTTCAGACTTCCTGCCTTCAGCTTAAACCTCATTGTCCTGAGCAAGAGCATGCTCAGTTTGCTCCTCTTCCCCCCACCCCTCCCTTCTCTACTGTAATCTGAGCCCAGAGCAGGGAGAGACTCAGGCAGGAAGTGATGTCACACCACATTAATACTGCAGCTCCTATCCTAAACAAACAGAGAGTTTCTAGAGCTTTTTACTCAGGTATGGTAAAACATTCTACAGAATAAATATAGCATTCTAGCTTGCACTATTGCAGCTAATCTATTGGCAATAAAATGCCTCCGTAGCTTTCCTTCTCCTTTAATGCTCTTGGCACACAACGTGCCTTTAAATGACAAATTATATCCCACCACTTTCAATAAATAATAGTGTGAATCCCAGTTGCATATGCACTCAATCTCCTCCCACGTGTACCGTATATACTCGCGTATAAGCCGAGATTTTCAGCACCCAAAATGTGCTTGAAAATCCTACCTCGGCTTATACGCGGGTCCCCGCTCTTCATCTGGTCCTTTAAACCAGAGCGGCGGCGGCGGCAGTGTTCACGGTGTAAAATCAATACGTGTATGTGCGCGTATGTGTATTAATATACCGGTAAGCGAGAGAGAATGTCAGTCAGTGGTAGTTCTCTTACAATGGGCAGTACATGTATATAGACGGGGCGGCAGGAGCGGCCCAGCACTTACAGGCAACCGGAGCACAATCAGGAAGTCAGAGAAAAACACACAGACATGTTTGATCACGATGACATGGGAATGGAACGCCTCCACGCACATTGCGCTACGCTGGACCTTCCTTACGCCCGGATTTGCTTGCGGCCAGGTAGGCTTTCCTTCTATCTTGGCGCAGTCGCTCTTTATTCTCCCTCGCAGTGCAGGGGAGCCGCCATCGATCGCGTGTAAAAAAAACTTTCAGGAGAGATGGTTGGGAAGTAAAAATGGCTCCCCCGCCTCCCTCTAAGCCGCCTTTGGCCCGGTGGTGGAATGTTGTGTGTGCAGTTGAGTTGGTTGGGGGCTAGAAGTAAAGCCGGCACCCCCTGTCGCTACATATGACGGGGCCTGACACCTCCTGACGACGCCTTCTACTTACGGTAACTGGGGGAAGCAGCCACTCTGTATGGTTAGGGGTAGAGTCGCTGGGGAACATGCCTTCTACTGTTTCCCCGTGGCCCCTAACTTTTTGTCTTCCTACTGTCTACTACATACTGTACTATCCTGGCTAGCCCCATATCTATCATCTATCTATCACTGCTGCTCTTAGCACCTGTATTTTATTTATATATGTGGCTCAGCTATTGAGTGGATCTGTTGGGATGTTTGTTCCCTTTGTTATGAGATGGGTACGACTAGCTGCTGCCTGGCCAATCAATTACATTTTTTTTAAACTTGTGCTTGTTTTTATGAATTAATGTTTTAAGCATCATGGCTTGATTTTTAACATTAAACCGACTGTTTGATATTTCTGAGACTTTTCTGAGTTGTGTCTAGGCTTATACGCGAGTCAATACGTTTTTCTGGGTTTCATAGGTAAAATTAGGTACCTCGGCTTATACGCGGGTCGGCTTATACACGAGTATATACGGTAATCCCTCACTATAACTTTTTGTCTTGGTGTGGATAGAAGACACATTTAGCAGAGAAAGTTATTATAGCATGATCAATAAAGAAAAATGCTTACCATTAGTGAAATTGTTCAGTGCCTCCCAGAAATACTGGGCCCGAGTGTCAGTTTGTTCTATCTCCTCAAACCTGGCTGGAGAAGCAGTAATATAAAATAAACTTCAAAAACACATTCTATACATATACATGCATTTTAGTTTAGAATTTATACTCAGTTAGAATGAGCAGGCCATATGTTTATCTTACTTAGTCTTTTTAGGGCTTCAATTGTGACTTCTGGATCTCCACACACCCTTTTCTCAAGTTCCTGCCATGTAAGAAGATCTAGCACTGCTTGTGGGACTACTTTCAAAAGGCCAGCCTGGAGAGCTCCTGTCTAAGAGAAACACAAGGATTAAAAAGCAAGCGTGGGAAGAAGTGCATTGATTGTAACAAAGGTTCAATAAGCATTTAAATCACTGATTCACCAGTAATGATAATGCATCAAAACTGAAACGACAGAAAACCTTCCCTTTTCTCTCCAATTACATTTCACTTTCAATTCAACATCCCTCCCAGGCAAATTCCTAGAAACTTGCTTGGGCCAGTGGAGCACTGAACCGGGAAAATACAATGGGTTCCTTATATTTTGATATCTTGCCACACAATTAGCAATTTATTATTGATAGTAATTTGGTACCCTGCTGCAGTTTTTGCTCAGGGCAACAACCTGTCCTGAATTTTTGTTTCGGGCATCAGGTTACAAGGAGCTTGGGGACAGCCTGCAGTAAGATACCGGTGGTATATGCAAGGCTAAAACAACAGGCTCGAACAACCTTTCCAAAAACTTTGGAGAAATACAGTAAGTCCAATGTAAATAATAAATGATATTTCCATTTGGCAAATGCAGATAAAATAAAAATGCTGATAAAGTGGCATTTTAAGTAGCGCTGATATTAGGAAATAGGTTATACCTGTTCTTTACTCTCCTCCAGCCGAGTTTTCTGAACCATCCTTATAAATTCCATACGATCCTTATAGAGCACAGATATGCTGCTGCCTCCAGGAACCAGTTCTACCATCTTCTGATCACTCAGGACAGTGGTGTATGTTAGCTCACCACCAAACTTAAACTCAAATGTTTCCTCGTCCATAAGCTCCATCATTTCCAGGAGTTTCACCTGCAAGCCAAAAAGCAATCATACACACACATTAAAGGAAAATTATATATCCTTACAAATCAGGTTTAGCCTTAGGGTTTTCTTTATTTTCATTAAAACAAAACATGAGAAGTCACCTGTTGTAACAACATTATTTCTGCACCTAGACTTATACATAAGTGAAAGATGCTGTGATTGGTGTTCTTGCTTTACAGCCACAATGTTTTACATAGCTACTTAAAGGAATTTTTCAGTATAAAAATAAAAACTGTGTAAATAGATAGGCTGCGCAAAATATAAAATATTTCTACTATTGTTAATTAGTCAAAAATGTATTATATTAAGGCTGGAGTGACTGGATGTATAACAGAACAGAACACTACTTCCTGCTTTGCAGCTCTCTTGGTTTCCACTGTTTGGTTACAAGGCAGTAACCAATCAGTGACTTGAAGGGAGGCCACATGGGTCATATCTGTTGCTTTTGAATCTGAGCTGCATGCTAAGGATCAATTGCAAACTCACTGAACAGTTATGTCCCATGTGCCCCCCCTTCAACTCACTGACTAACTCAGAGTTAAAGAGCTAAAAAGCAGGAAGTTGTGTTTTGTTCTGGTAGACATCCAGTCACTCCAGTCATTATACATTACATTTTTGGCTAACTAACTATATTAGAAACATTTTTTATTTTGCACTGCCTGTTTACCCACTTTTTATTTTTACACTGAATTGTTCCTTTAATCATTCCCTGCCCCAGTACAGCTTACATTCTAATTTCCATACCACAGACTACATACAGCGACTAAAATTGCACTAAATTTATTTTTATAATGCATTATGCCAGGGAAGTAAAATATCAGTGAAATATTAATAAAATTAAGGTTCTGCACCTTACTTAAAATGGTGAAAACACACGGATAGAGAAGTGGATTATTATTATTTTGCAACATACCCATGCGTAGCTTTTTTTTGGCAAGCTGAAAATCTCCCATGTAAGTGGGCCAAGCACTTACTTCACCTTTAAAAGAACAGTAACACCAAAAAAACAAAAGTGTTTTAAAGTAATAAAAATATAATGCAGTGTTGCCCTCCACTGGTAAAACTGGTGCATAAGTGTTATTTCATTAATAAAACAGGACTGTTAGTTTCAGACATGAACATTTTCAATAAATTCAGAAACAAGAAACAGTGTCCTTGCTTTTTTCTATAGAGGGTCAATATAAAATGTTAACTCACTAGTAAAGAATCCACTGCAGAAAAATCTTTACTCCAGCTTACTTCTTCTCCAGTCAACTGTTTCCACACCAAGCCTGGCAAAGCTAGAACCTATGGGGAGGGAGGGCACAAGCAGATAAAATGAGATCAGTACATTTGTGATCATAGCAGGCTAGGTTTGCAACCAGGCTAGTATTATAGCACCACAGCCTTTAAAAAATAGACTTTACTCAGAGATGTGTCAAGACTATACAGTGTAACTTTTGGCATATAAGAACAACACATAAGAAGAATATAAGACCCCCTACAGCTTATTTGAAGTTACTTGGGCCCACCGTTTTTGTCACTTCATGGGCCCCCGGTAGGGTTGCCACCTGCCCGGTATTTTACCGGCCTGGCTGGTAAAAATGATGGTTGATCCCAATGTTATTAATAGGAAAAAAAGATAAATATATCGCTAGGCCGTTATTTTTTTCCTGAAAAGGTGGCAACCCTAGCCCGGCCCCAGCCACAATCACCCCCGCACCTTGTTTTTTCTTATTACGGGTGCTATCTGGTCTGTTGGGGGAAGTCAATGAGCAACATCTAGGGTCTCCGTGGGGAGCAGGTCTGGGTCTGCGGGGCCCAGGGGTGTCCCTCTGGCCCAGTCTCACCTTGAGACTACATATAACACTGGGTTGTAACACTGATGAATCAGCACATGCTTTATATGGTAGTCAATAGCAAAATGAGAATATCTGTTTAAAGCAATATAATCATATATAATATAAAGCAATATTCTATAATAATCATAGGAACATGTCCATATCTAGGAGCTGCAGCATGCCGTATATTTTCAAGTAAAAGCTGCCCAAGCCCCACGAACCGTTGTTAACTCGGACACAGCTAACTGATCTTCCGCATTGCTTCAGTGACGCTGGGCTGGGGGTCAAGTGAACCTTCCTTAGGCTGCAGTCCTCTTTTCATTTGTAATTGGCCTAAGAAAAGATCTCGGCCAGCGTCACTGAAACAACACAGAAGATCATTTAGCAGTATCAGAGGGTTGGGTTAACGAAAGTTTGCGTGCAGCGGATCCTAGATATGGACACGTTCCTATGATTTTTATAGTAATGTGTCGGTATCGCTTTAATGTTTTGACCATAACAGGTGCCATATTTAACAGCAGAGAAAGAAGTGACTGACAAAGATTGCCAAATATTGAACTTGGAAAATAAAAAGATTCCTCAGCTAGTGCTGATAGGAAAATAAAACATTTCTGGACTAGGTGGTCTCATCCCTACCAAGAATTCCTTTCCTCTCAGTGCTGCTCCCATAAGTTGTCCAATCCACTCATATTTTGCCAGGTCCTTACAAGATGGATTTGGCACATACATGTCCTGTGCTTCTCCAGTTCCATTACCCTGTAACAAAGAAGCCACACAGTGTAACCTCTGGCATATAAGAACAAAACATGCAGCTTATTAGAGAAGATTACTTATTAGAGGGCTCTGCAGTGACTCCATGGCATTTGTATGGTTCCTAGTCTGTCCAAGTACTCCATGCACTTTGTTAAACAACTTTCAAACAATTTTAAACAATTTTCAAATATAGCATAGTATAACCAGAAAAAAATTTATTTGCCACATTCCAGATTCCAAAGTTAAAAAACAAAATGTATTTAGTAATTAAAAAGCCTAAGGGTTAACATTTAAGGCCTTCGTCCCATAGCAAGACACCTATATTTTTAAATACTAAATCAAATTTGTTTTTAATGAAATCCAGAGTGCAGTAAATATCCTTGTTTCTGGATGTGACCAAGCGCTGCTTAGGACTGGACTGGACTGAGTGGATCAGTTGAGAACTCCCACTATAGTATAGTATAATCCAGCCAACAAATCTGTTTTTAATCAGAGGATTGGTATATTATTTGGAAAATGAATAATGCTTCTTTGTTTTCACCTGCAATGCACAACTATGGAATCTGTACAAAGAAGTAAAACAGCGGGGCTCATTTATCAACACTGGGCAAATTTGCCCATGGGCAGTTACCTATAGCAACCAATCAGTGATAAGCTTTTTAAAGTCAGCTGCAAGTAGAATAATAAATGCAGCAATTTGATTGGTTTCCAGGGGTTACTGCCCATGGGCAAATTTGCCCAGTGTAGATAAATGACCCCCACTGAGTCATAAAACATGTGAAAATGAATATGTCCAGTTGACATTATACGTTGTACTGATGTGCACTGATAATTTACTTATGTTCACTTTCATCTGTCTGAACTGCCTATGATAACCTGTAAAAATTTTGATACATATATATTGCATTTGTTTGTAAAACAATAAACATATTGATGAAAATGAATATGTCCAGACTAATACTTGTAATGAAGAGAGGATATACTCACCTGGTTTGAAGTGCGTACAAAAAATGGGAGCGGAACAGGGCTGTCAGCAGAACTTGGGCAAAGCTCCTCAGATATATCAGCCAGACTGTCTCGAAAGCCTCCCCCTGAGGACATGGGGAAAAAAATGTAACAACTAAAAATAAACATCATTTTTATATTCTGTGCAGCTGCAACATTTGAACTGTATCAGTTCAGAATACCCCTTTGCATTCTTGTGTTTCATGAAGAAAATAGATTGGAGGTCCATGGGAACAGGCTCTTGCAATGCATCAAGAATCCTGTGTACAGTACTGTATATTATAACAGAACAGAGAGAATTAAAATATTAGAAATTGTTTGATTTTCAACAGAACAGCATTTACAAACAGCTGTATTTCTTCTTTCAGTTTTGATTATGAACATTCTGATCAATGGATAATTTGGCCATTGTACAGCATCATTAGGCCTTGCGCGTAATTTACAACGTCAGATGGGACAGACACAGCAGCGCAAAACACAGGTATGCAAAAGTGCAACAAATGTATTTGAACACAAGTACCATTCACAAATGACATCAATTCACTCAACTACTGCATCCATTGTTGTACGGCCACAATTGCAGTTGTGGTTACAAAGAATTCCTAAGATGTTACTGGGGCATGGCCAGGTGACCAGTCAATTATAACACAACATTAGCAGGGATAATGCCCTAAATTTGCTCATTGACAGTACAGTGTGTTTGAATTCTTAAAGGGATACTGTCATGGGAAAAAAAATGTTTCAAAATGAATCAGTTAATAGTGCTGCTCCAGCAGAATTCTGCACTGAAATCAATTTCTCAAAAGAGCAAACAGATTTTTTTATATTCAATTTTGAAATCTGACATGGGGCTAGACATATTGTCAATTTCCCAGCTGCCCCTGGTCATGTGACTTGTGCTCTGATAAACTTCAATCACTCTTTACTGCTGTACTGCAAGTTAGAATGATATCACCCCCGACCTTCCCCCCCCCAGCAGCCAAACAAAAGAACAATGGGAAGGTAACCAGATAGCAGCTCCCTAAGGCTAAGGACACACTAGGCGATTTTGCCGCGAAAAGTCGCCCGCGATTTTTAAAAAGAAAGTCGCGGCGACAAGGCGACCGTCATTTGCTACAGCGATTTGGAGCAGCGACATTTACAGGAAGTGACTGTTATACCACAATGCCATGCGAAACTAGCACGTCATGTTCACGCAGAAAACGGAAGTCGTCAGCGTCTTCGCGTGGTTTTGTGTGGGCGTCTTCTCGTTGCGTCCTCTCGTTGCGTACTTCCGTGTTGACGTAGCGTATTCTCGCGGCGACATTTCGTTCCGTGTGTCAGTGTAGAGGCGATTGCCATGTTTGCTAATGTACAGTCTATTTCACCCCTATCGCTCCAAAAAGGGTATGGACGCGATTCGAAGCTATTGGCGATCTGAAATCGCGCTGTGTGTATTTGTCGTGGCGATTTACATTTATGTTTCCGCTACGACAAAACGAACGACTTGTCGCCGCGACCCGCTTTTAAAAGATCGCGGGCGACTTTTCGCCCGGTGTGGCCTTAGCCTAACACAAGATAACAGCTGCCTGGTAGATCTAAGAACAACACTCAATAGTAAAAACCCATGTCTCACTGAGACAAATTCAGTTACATTGAGAAGGAAAAACAGCAGCCTGCCAGAAAGCATTTCTCTCCTAAAGTGCAGGCACAAGTCACATGACCAGGGGCAGCTGGGAAATTGACAAAATGTCTAGCCCATGTCAGATTTCAAAATTGAATATAAAAAAATCTGTTTGCTCTTTTGAGAAATGGATTTCAGTGCAGAATTCTGCTGGAGTAGCACTATTGACTGATGCGTTTTGAAAAAAACATGTTTTCCGATGACAGGATCCCTTTAAAGATGATGTGATGCCATTGTTATTACAGCACAATAATATTGATGGGGTCAGGTTAACTTTAAACTGAGTGTGGCTGTACTTGCATCATGCAGTGCTGACTGTACACAGCCACTTTATATCCACGGATCATAAAGGCGATAAAAGTGTTCATTACCTGTTTATTGTCAGGAAGGTGGCAAACATTTTCCACAGTCCTACAGGCTATTTACCAATTCAGCTCAGTTTAACAGACAGCAGTCTCCCAGAATAGGAGATAGAGAACATGACCTGCAGGCTGCATTCACCAGCAATTTTCTCGGTGGCCAACACACATACACATATTATAATACGAAATTAATTTTCGAACGATATTCGGTGCGTGTATGGCAGAAGACGAGCCGATATAGGCAGAAGGCTTGGATATCAGTCAGCTCGTTGATTGGGCTGGTTTTTTTAACATTGCCCACTGTTAGTGCTGAATTGTCAGATACAGGTAGAACTCCATTGTTTCTACCTGTATATCTAATGATTCAGCTCTGTACGTGTGTATTGAAATGAACAATCTTTCCTGCTTGACCAGTATCTGACCTGTATCCATGGGGAAGGTGTCGATTCATTAGGTACCTCATACCGAAAAAACACGCTGACATGGGGCACTATCCTAGTTAGTTTATAATAGGCACATGTGCACAAAAGCACTGACTTATAACAACCTTATTTTATCAGTTTACTGCTGATGCTACCCCCCACTCTGCCCTTCCAACTCTATTGTCGGAGTGGGTCATGCAGTATCATTAATGCAGAGAGCACTATTATTGAAAGGAACATTTGGCTCCTATAGTTACCTAGGGCAGCTGTTAACTGGCTGCAAAATGCTGCATGAGGCAAGGTTCTCACCTTGCCTCATGGCAGGAGCGGCCCTGCATGTATGGCTTTGGTATATCCTCTCATGTATGCACTACAGCCTCAAAACTTTTCTCCCAGACCCACACTGTCAATGCAGCTAGCTCCTGACAATTTGAAGGCTATTTGGTTAAAGTCACAATTGGATCAATTTTGTTTCTTGTTCTCTATTTTTCACTCTTGTTTATATTTGTTTGTTTTCTAGCTGCTCTCCTCTCTATGGGGCAGATTCACTAAAGGGCGAAGTGGTAGTCGTTAGCAACAATTCACCAGAAATCCCGTTCGCAGGGACATTGCCAATTCACTAATAGGCATAGAGGACATTTTGCTAGCAAAAGAGACAGTCGCTAGCATTCGTTCGCACCCTATCACCAGGCGACTAATCATTTTGGCAAACGGTGGTTACTCCGCAAATTCACTAAGATGCAAACGTTACCTCTTTCGCCAGAGTTTACTTCACCACCTTAGACCAGGCGAACAGATAAAACTAAGCTACATCTTCCTCAATCGTATGTCAGTGACATCATATCCTTTATGCCGGAAATGTTGTAAAAAACGCTGACAACTATTCTTTTTTTAAAGCGAGATTGCTTTCAAAAGTCCAAACTATTAAAATTGTATGTGTGAGGAATTTTTTAAAATGAATTTGAGGGGCATGCCACATTTATATAAGGGTGGGCTCATGTCTAGGTCATTAGAAGATCTCTTCTGTCTTTCTGATGGCTCATTGGACATTTGTTTTAAAAAGTGGCTACTTCAAGCATTTGCACCAACATTACTAGTAAAGATGTCCATATGATGTTTAGGTACCCGCCATATTCAAATTAACCTGAGCGCAAGAGTGCTAGGAAAGTTTCGAGTGTGGCGAAGCAGTCGCTGGCAAATTTTTTTTTGCCCTTATGACTTTATGAGACCTGGGTCAATGAAGAAGTGGAAAATTAAACTACAGGTTTATCTTGTGCACTGCTTGTGAGGTGTTCAGGTTTAACCCCCATACATCTGCACTAATACAGTACATGCCAATGAGAAAAGAACTTACCAGTATGACAACCATATTTTTGATAGCACTATAGCACACTCACCTTGATCAATAATTCCTTCTGCAATAAATTTACACTCCCACCACTGCTCATACCTTACAGGCCACCTGAAAGGGTAAATGTAATTATCACATTTGCAGCACCAACCAAAACTTTAGATTCAACTATACAGACACTACCCAGGTATTATGTCACACCCACTTACATTTACCTAGAGATGCAAGCTCTATACAAGTTAATATTGATGTATATAGGTGTAAAGTACATTAATTATATGACACATAGAAAAGATATATAATAAATAATGAATAACACCTATGCCTCAGGACATTTAAAATAAAAACGAAATAATGGAAAGCATCCAGGAGCATGATCGAATGGCGTTTCAGGGCAGTAGTACAGGTCTACTTGTCACTTATGAACTTTCTGTGTAGATGTAGCAGCCACCATTGATCTAATTGTTCAAATACATTGAATGGCATAGTAAAATTACTAAATGGGAACAAATTGATAGGTTTTGCATTACTATAATAAAAATATGTATATACTCAAAAGAAAAAATACACACTGAACAGTTATATTGATTGCCTTACCTATATCTCATTTGATTCATTCAGGCCAGATTTAAAACTCCAGGAATTTATGAAGGCAAACTGCTCTAAGATATTTTAGTTTATGTAGACAAATCGATAGAGTAGAATGCTACAAGGGCTAATTTTATTTCACTCCCTGAGAAGAAAACAAAGCAATACTGCCCCTTTAAATTTGTCCAGATCCTATTACTATGACAAAATCCAGGCTCATAGCAGCTGGTTGATGATTACACTTAAACGCTCAGCATTTCTGCTTCAGTTAAGCATTGCAATATAAGTTGATTAGTCCCGGTGTGTCTACACTGTAAGCAGCTGACTAGATTTTGTAATATTTGACTGTCTGCATGGTAGAGTTTGTACCATATTATTTATAATAATAGTGACCTCATATAGGTTTTGGAATATAACCAAGCAAGGCACATAAAGGAAAATACTCAGCTTCAGTTCAGCAAGACAGCAGTCAATTCCTGCATTAAAGTGGTGGGATTCAACTGAAGCGCATATGAAATACTGGATTGATTACCTTCCTAGTACAAATAAAAGTGCTACAGACCTAACAGTCTCACTGAATGAAAGAATGGCAGAAGTCCAATATAATCTATCCAACTGCAGAACCCACTAGTAAGTCTAAAGACAGCCAAAAGGGCATCCTTCTGTACTGGCAGCAAAGCCAAGTTTTCAGACTTACATGTTTTTTATTATATTTCCTTACAATATGCAGCTACTTCATTTGCTTTATGTTTAAAATTACCGGAACTTTTTTACATATTTCAGGAGCTCTTGTACACAGTGGTATAGAAGTATGATGTAACTACTTATTATAACTTTATAAATACCTGTAATCCAGAGGTTTCTCTGATTTATCTGAAGGCTTCAGGCCTTCATATACCTGGCAATAAAATAGCAGAATATGAACTTTTTAAAGTAAGATTTATTAAAAAAAAAAAACCTGTACACAGTCTGCATCTTGTAGATGAGCAACATGCACAATGTTAAGGGGACAAGAAATGTGACCCCTGATCAATGAAAGGAGCTGCACCATATCTTATGTTCCTGATAGCACAATAGAATATTTTTTTCCCAAAAGAAAGAACTCTAAATGCTTGAAGAAATGACAGTGATCTGTAAGGTTTTCAAGAGTTAAGGTGGCCATAGATGCAAAGATCTGCTCGTTTGGCGATGTTGCCAAACGAGCGGATCTTTCCCCGATATGCCATTAACAGGCATGGCTATATCGGGGGTAATCTGATTGTTCGGCCGTACGGCCGAACGATCAGATTACGATGTGCCATGAGCTCCGGCGGGATCGGTCGGGTCAAAATCAAACCTGACCGATCGACCAAACGACCGATCTCCGCCGGAAGAAAGAAGTCGGCACATGCCACACACGATCCGAAAATCGTACGAATCCTCGATTCGTACGATCGGATCTGTGTGTCTATGGCCACCTTAAATAATATTTGTACCCTGCTTTCCATCAGCAACGTGTTAGACAGGGATGCCCTTTCTAAGACCCTCTGTGTGGGCTGTTTGGGCTTATGTCAGTCCAGACCCATCTATCTACTATGGGTAGACTGCTTCCATTTCAGTTGATACACAGGCTACAAATTACTCCTGTTTGCCTGTGCCAAATGGGTAAGTAGAATTCTGCCCATTGCTAAATTTGTAATGAACCAGATGTTAACTATCTCCATCTAATATGGTACTGCCCAAGTATTCAGTCTTTTTTGGGCACAAACTCTAACAAACCCTAACAGTGGCAAAACTACAGGGGTGGTCCAGGTCTGCTTTCTCTGCCGGGAGTCTGGGAGATACTGCTTCATTTTTTTCGACAGAGAAAGGGAGATTTGCCATTGAAGCATTAAACATACCAAAACAATTTTACAAGTTTTTGTATTTTTGTTTTATGTTTCTTTTCTTTAATTCACCCTAGTTATAAATAAAACTGCAAAATGTCAAATTATTAGTGTTTTTTCATTTACTATGTGCTAACAAAATGCAAAAGGCAAACAACTTAACAGCAGAGACCACAGATATCGTTCCATGTTTTATTTGATATAGCCATTGTTTTTACCAGATGATGTTCCTACCATGTACTGTAATACAGCATAATTATGTGAGAAACATTACAGCTTTATGCTCTGGCAGGACCCCATGTGAAAGATATGCTATAGGCACCCCCCCCCATTTTAACGTATGTCTGTAAAACATCCTGATCTTTTTACCTGACTGAAAACAGTCTTCTTGTATGTAGGGTCCAATAAAGGATTGTCCCGATGCTCCACTGCAGTTCTACGGTTAATATACAAACAGGGCATGAAGTTGGGTTTCATGGTTTCTGAATCCTTCAGACACTGGGTAATAAGTGCAGATCGGCATTTGGACAGCAGCAGGAACTGTTTGATGTACTACACAAGGAAGCAGAGCAATAAGAAACCATACTTACAGCATATTGGGTCTATAGAACATACCTGAACTAGAAGTGCGCTAGTTATGTGCGGCTCAGGCTTTTTCTGACCCGCACCCGCTCTCCTTCCACCCATGCCCGACTTTCTTTTATAGACCCGCACTGCGCGGCCCGATCCCATCGATGATATCACAAGAAGGGCGGGCGTCAGGCTTACGTCTATAAAAGTTCAACCCAGAAGTCTGAAGCCTGCATTTGGAAGGTCATTTGGCGACCCGGAAAGAGGGGTATGAGGTCAGCCTGAACCCGCAGGTATCGGGCCAGCCCGCAGATCACTACAGTGAGCCATGGAGTTTGAACATTGTTGTTCCACTCCATTAATAAGACATGATCATTCATCTAAATATGTTTAATGCGAAACCCATATATTCAAAATGGGAGAGATTGTTAACACTGTTTGCAATGATAAACGTCCACAAACTTGTCACTCAGTTTCAAAGCTCGACAAGGAGTCTGTACGTCCTCTCTGTGTATGAGTTTTCACCAAGTACTCCAACAACATACAGTCATGTTAAATGGCTCCTGATAAAATTGGCCTTAGTGTTGATATATATATAATATATAATCTTTGTACAGCACTGAGGAATATGTTGGTACTATATAAATAACTGATGATAATAAATAATAATAATATTACGCTGTGGAATGTCTCCACTGTATAAACAAGACAGAAACAAAACTGGAGAGCTGCACATGGCTCCCTTTCTTGTACAATACTCTCAACATACTGTCCTCAAGTTGCTCTTACCTTTAGCTGGTTGAATGTGCCAATGCTGTGATCCCAGGCTGGTACCAGGTGATGTAGCACATTGTCAAGCAGCTTAACAAACCTGAACAAAATGAACTATTTATAGTAACTCAAGCACAATTTTTACAAACCAACATCTTCTTGTGGTCTCTTACAAAAAAAGTAGTACAAATGAAATTATATTATTTCTGATTGGGGTAGGAAAAGGCATATATCTGTTAAAGGCAGCTTGGCATCAAAGATGTGCTAATTTTCTAAAAACTAACACTCAACTAAAATAACTTTTGAACAAATCAAAACCCCTATTCCTTGTTTTAATCAACCAAAAAGGGCTTTAAAAGATATAATTTAAGATAATTGTTATGTTTTTGAGATTCACTGCCCAGAAAAAAATAATTAAAAAAATACTGTAATATAAAGGTTACCTTCCCCTTTCGTTAACCCTACCTTATTAGTTTGGGATCGTTGGTTTTGTGTTTCTGTAAGATTTACAATGTGTAATAATGACACCATATGATTTTGAGGAGGCAATAAAGACTGATCTCACCTCTGGACTAACACAGCTCTACGATAAAGTACATCTGGCTCAATGGCCTCCAGGCGTGGATACCGAACTAAGTTGTTTGGTTGGAAAAGATCAGCAGTTAGGCCCAAATCTCGATTCTTTGAAGACTTAATCTTGAGCCCTCTAATCCGAACATCAATTCCTTCATCTGGAAAAAAAAACAAAAATAATCAATTATAATGGCAATTGCAGTGTGCAAAGCGCAAAACTCAACATATTTTTCCTAGCAATGCAGTGTTCCATAATTCCAGCCAAATTTCATCAGCAAGGGGCAAATGTGGCTGATACAATTACGCACTATGCATCAAAATGCACACAACTGTTCTTGGGCTTTGATGCAATTGAGCTATTTTCTCAAAGTGGGGATTATGTCATTTCTGAGGCTTGGGGTCAAATGATGTCTTTGAGTGATTCGATTCTTTATGTGTCTGTTGATGGCAGAGTTCCCCAGAGCAAACAGGTGCACTTGCACATAATTTGCAACAGAAGGAGGGACAGATGCAGCAGTGCCTAGTGCAACTATGCAGGAACGTAGGAGCGGCTTTGGGTGAAAGTACCTTTTATGAATGGCATAGATTCTGAAAACGAGTCAAATATGCTCGCAGCCATAAATGAGCCCTATAGTGTCCAGCATTATAGGATATGCAAATGTGTATGTATTACAGTTCCTGTATATGATAATTCCAGGTCTTTGACCTGGTATCTTTATAAAAATTGTGATCAATCAGCTAATCTCCTTTAGAAAAATATTTGTAAGCTTTTCAGCAAATATTATACCTAAATAGCAAAAGTCTGGATGGAACTCACTGAATGGCATTGACTGTACATCGAAGCATTGGGTTTTAAATAAGGCTTGCTGATGTCAGATGTAATTTTCATTCTATAATGGCTATAGTGGCTTTTGTGTGAACCCGCTGGAGGAGCATTGCATTGCTTAAAGGAACAGTAACGTCAAAACATAAGTGTTTTAGGGCTAGTCCACACGGGGAGATAGCGACGCGTTTGCGGTCGCGGCGACAAAGCGCCGCGACTGGCGCAAACGACAGTTTTGTATGGGCGCCTATGTAAAAACGCCTGTGCTAACCACATGAGGCGATGCGCTTTTCAACAGTCGCCTGAAAATGCCTCGCCAGGCTTTTTCAGGCGACTGTTGAAAAGCGCATCGCCTCGTGTGGTTAGCACAGGCGTTTTTACATAGGCGCCCATACAAAACTGTCGCCTGCGCCGGTCGCGGCGACCGCAAACGCGTCGCTATCTCCCCGTGTGGAATAGCCCTTAAAGTAATGAAAATATAATGCAGTGTTGCCCTGCACTGGTAAAACTGCTGTGTTTGCTTAAGAAACACTACTATTGTTTATATAAATAAGCTGCTGTGTAGCAATGGGGGCAGCCATTCAAAGGAGAAAAGGCTCAGGTTACACAGCAGATAGCAGATAAGCTCTGTCTGATCTAATGGTGTTATCTATTATCCATTAGTTATCCAGTGCCATATAGCCTTTTTTTTTAATTTCCACCATTGCTCCATTGCTTGTTTATATGAAGTATAGTAGTGTTTCTGAAGCAAACAGATCAGTTTTACCAGTGCAGGGCAACACTATATGATATTTTCATTACTTTAAACCACTTACATTTTTTGGTGTTACTGTAAAAGGTATGTTCTACATATTTACACTAATACAACAACAACAACAAAAAAACTGCACATAGCATATGTTCTGATATGAAGCACACTAACCCACACACTGGGTGATTCTGATCTCAATGATGGGTAGGTGAGTGGTCATATCTTCCAGGATACAAACATCTCCAATTAGGTTTCTAGGAGAAGGAAATAGGCCTCTGTGTTTAGTACTTATTATGTTATTAACCTTTATATACTATACACATGAACATATATCCAATGCATACAATGGGCTACAAAGTAGTGTTTGTGTGTATAATGTGCACACAAAGGTCACACAAAATTCTTTTCGACAGCTAGGGGCACATTTACGTAGCTCGAGTGAAGGAATAGAAGAAAAAATACTTCGAATTTTGAACTTTTTTTGGGCTACTTCGACCATCGACTATGACTTAGAATCGAACGATTCGAACTAAAAATTGTTTGACTATTTGATACTGTCTCTTTAAAAGAAACTTCGACCCCCTAATTTGCCAAGTAAAACCTAACGAACCTCAATGTTAGCCTATGGGGAAGGTCCCCATAGGCTTTCTAAGCTTTTTTTGATCGAAGGAATTTCGTTCGATCGATGGATTAAAATCCTTCGAATCGTTCGATCTGAAGGATTTAATCGTTCGATCGAACGATTATTCCTTTGATCGTTCGATCGAACATATATCGCTAAATCCTTTGACTTCGATAATCTAAGTCAAAGGATTTAACTTCGACAGTCGAATATCGAGGGTTAATTAACCCTCAATATTCGACCCTAAGTAAATGTGCCCCCAAATGTCAAAAGTTTTTTTTCTTGTGGTGCTATATCTATGTTTTTTCTGTGTTTGTGACATTCATCCATATCAAAAATCATACCTGCAATGTGCATAAATGAAAAACACTTACTCATCAATGGAGGCTTCATTAATTTTTTTCAGTGCATCTCTCTCACCCCCATATACCGCAATCCCCTTGGGCATGTATGTTTCATCTGTGGAGTCCACAGTTAACACCAGTTTCCTGTAGATATGAATTGTAGCACTGTCATACCATTTTATCCTCTCTTCTTGTAATAATTTATGTTCCTGCAAACACCTAGCTTATATTTGGATTGGTATATTATAAACAAGTTACATTATTTTCCCAATGTGTGACTTGGAACTACATGTAATGAATTTTGCAAAAATAGCTGTAAGTTAAATAATCGAATGCAACTAGGGATGCATCGAATCCAGAATTTGGTTTAGGATTTGGCTTTATCCGCAGGATTCGAATTCAGTTAAATCCAAGTATTTGGTTAAACCAAATCTGAATCCTTAAAGTCACATGACTTCCTTGTCCTAATTAGTATATGCAAATTAGGATTCGTATTTGGTTTGGGATTTGGCAGAATCCGTCATGAAAAAAGGTGAATTTGGTGCACCCCTAAATATAACTATGTAGTTCAGCATCTACTATAGTTTCTACTAATATAAAAGACACATAATAGTACAACAGGAAGATCCTTGCAACTTTTCTGTCCTTACTCAAGGTAGTAAAGATGTTTGTTAGGTATTCATAGTCAAACAGTTCTACTCATGATAGTCCTAGAGCAGCTCTACTGATGATAGAACAGTCCTTCTGACTGATTACCAGAAATTTTAGTTTCCACATTATGGTAACCATAGTTATTTGGGTTCCAATATACTATACAGCTATAGAAATGAGTATTTATAAAGTTCCTTACTTGACAACGGTGCCTTCTTTCATGTGTAGTTGGATCCAATGCTGCCCGTGGGACCCATCACTCTCCCAGTATGTGTCATGGTAACCATCTGTCAAACAGGATAAGTTGTTTTCCACCTGTTATAGAGAAATATCAGAAAGAGATTGTGTCACTTCCGCTTTATTATTTTTCCTCCAGGTCTGTTAATGAGCTGGCTTCTGCTACAATGTTTCAGAACGTGCAGGGCAGATAATATATGTATCCAAACAAATACTGTTTCAACAACAAATTCATTTACAAATAACTTTTTTTAATGAACGATTATTGGAAAGTTTCTTTGACTGATATTTTCCTTTATTGTAAATAAAAACAATTTTGGGGTCAAGTTCCCATTAAACCTAAACAACAGTTTTATTAACTGTATTTGTCTCCTTCCAGTAGGTGGGATCAGGTGTAAATGAAAAGTTCTTGAACGTTTAATGAACAGTAGTTGGCAGAAAATATGTCCAAGTCATTAAACTCCTTCAGAACAGTTTGGGCGTCCCAGCTATGAAACTATTTTTAGATTGTATACAAAATATTTGAAATTCAGAATGTTTAGCTATTCATTTAATATATATTACTTATTGTAATAATGCCATACAGCTTAAGAACAACATTATTTTAATTAGTTTAGTTCTGTGAAAAGAAATAGTTTAGGTTCGAATCATGCAAGAAAAGAATAGCATGGGTATATATCCGTTACTGAGTCAGAAATGATCAGGTGCCAAATTTTTACTAGGCTCCTGTTCTGTAAACTATATAAACTCTAATCCTGGTATTAATAAGTTCTGTTTAGAATCAAGAACTACTTCTCATGAGGTGATTTTCAAATTATTAGAGGTTGGCAAATGATGAGGTAGACAGCTTTTTCATACCCTTTAGAACTAGTATTCACAGTATGTCAGTGTGTAGGTCACATCTGTTTTTATGACTATACATTGGTGTATGAGAACCAGACACCCAATTCAACAGCATGCAAAAATCCACAATAAAAGGATCATTTTAAGACAAGCATTGCTAATACCGTAGCAGAGGACACACTGATGCTTTCCACATACTGCTTCACACTTCCTAAGCTCTCATCTTCCTTTCCTTGCTCAAAAAGAAAGTGCACCAGATCCTCATCACATTCATAGGTCCACGATGGAGGAAGGAAGCTGCAGATTGGAAAATGTTAATGTGATATTCACGTCAATGGCTCAATACTGACCTGTACCACAACTAATATGAGCATGTTACATAAACACTGAAAGGTAATGTTAGAGAGGAAGGAAGCGTAAAACATTTCTTGTAGGGTAAATATCGGGATGTGTGCATTAAGATGATTACAAAACACACCTACATGGCTGGTGCTCATATTAGGTGGAGTGAGAGCTGTATGTCTAGCAGTTAACAGGGATTCTTTAAAAAAAATGTATTCCAAAGTATGCGATGATGGAAACCATACCCTCTGCACAGTATCACATCTGCTCACTTTTCAATCTCCATACTTATAGCTTGAGACCATTTACAGTAATATGTCAACCTCATTGCCTGCAGAGTGACACTGCACATATCTGTAAGTATGGAGATTGAAAAGCGTAAGGCTTCTGTATCTACCAGTGTAAAAAATGAGCAGATGTGATACTGTGCAGAGGGTACGGTTTCCATCATAATGAGAAAAGCTGAAACGTATTAATCTGCAATGTAATAAAAGGAGACTCTTTGTCATCAAGCTGAATAGAAAAGATTGTCCTCTCTGGGTATTCCTCACAGAGAAAATGAATCTTCCCAGGTCAGTACTGCATTAGAGAAGTACATTCAATCTACTGTACAGTATGACAAAATAATTTTCCAGTATTTAGTATTTTGGTTATTTTGCGGTGTGATAGTGGATTCCCTGGTATTGAAATTGGTTATGTCTTGCAATGGGTTTAGAGCGAAAATAAATTCTGTTACTGTATAACTAGTAAGAATAAGTAGGACCCTGGTTTTAACAACTATAAGAATAGTGGAGAGTTTTTGGAACTTACCGCAGTTTTTGAACTGCCTCTTCATCTCGCTCAGTCATTTTAGGCTTGGCCCCTAAGCGCATAGAATAAGTTGCATCAACAATGTCCTCCCACCTGAAAATGTAAAAGCACATGGTTTCAAGTAAATAGTAACAAAGGTACTACTCCTGTGGTGTTTTAAAGACAAATGCATAACATGCATAACCTGTGCAGCAAGTATACCATGTATAATGCTTGAAAAGAAAGAGAAATAATCGGAGTACTAAATTTAAAGTTTAAGGTTAAACTACTTTAACCTTTTTGTATGTAGAGAGTAATATTATGAGACAATTTGCAGTTGGTCCTCGTGTGTTCTTTAAATAAAAATAAGAGGAATTAAGGAAAATGGACATTTGGCCTTTAGATACATTTGAGGGACAGATGCGGTGAGCTTTGGGGTGAATATATATTTACCTAGATCTTCTTGAATGATTGACACCGATAATTTCTTATATATTTACTCATTTCACCTTCAGGGGAGACCCTTGTACATTTAAAGTGGGGCTTGAAATTAAAAATAAAATACCCTAGCAACCAGACAGTGGTTTGAATGAGAGAGAATCAGAACAGAAAAATAAGTAATAAAAAGTAACTACGTGTATAGTTAACTTTTATTATGTTATAGAATGGCTAATTCTAAGCAACTTTTCCACTGGTCTTCATTATTTATTTTTAAAAGTTTTTTATGTATTTGCCTTTTCTCTTCAAGCTCTTTCCAGATTTCAAATGGGGGTCACTGACCCCATCAAAAAACGAATACTCTGTAAGGCTACAAATGTATTGTTATTGCTACTTTTTATTACTCATCCTTTTATTCAGGTCTCTCCTATTCCTTTTCTGGTCTCTTGTTCAAATCAAGGCATGGTTGCTAGGTTAGCTTGGACCCTAGCAACCCGATTGCTGAAATTGCAAACTGGAGAGCTGCTGAATAAAAAGCTAATAATGCAAAAAACACAAATAAAAAAATGAAAACCAATTGCAAATTGCCTCAGAATATCACTCTCTACATCATACTAAAATACCCCTTTAACACTGTGGCTCTCAGTGTATTAGCCTGTAGCTTAAATATACAATTAAACGTTTGTTGTTAGATCTGTTTTGGAAGAGGGGCCTAAAGCTGTTGCTCTATCTGCCCCATAACTGGGCCTCCAATAAATAAATTATAAAACAGTAGTTTCAATGCCTCCAAACCTGACTTCCACTTGTCTAAAAACACATGCAGATAGCGTAAGCATATTACTGGGCACATACCTGTTGATGGGTTTGTAGTCTATCCCAAACACTTTTTGTTGCCTGGTGATTTTATCTATAGACTCCACAGGAATAAGCCTGTCTCCCCCTTCATCTTGCCGACATAGTAAGATCCAGCCCTCTGCCATGTCACAGCTGCTTTTATATTCTTCCATTTGAGCCTGCAGAAACATATTAAAGGTTTCTCATTAAACAGGAGTAATATGATAATCAAGTCAAGTCATTAAGCTTTACTAACAAAAGAAAAGTTTTACACTGAAATGATCATTTTTGACTGTCATCTCTTCAAAACGAATATTGAGAAACATAGTGGCAGCCAGATCCAGTGTTTTAGTAAAAGGGGCGTTTCTCCTTTAAGTTAACTTTTAGTATGTAATAGAGTGACATATTCTAAGTAACTTTTTAATTGGTCTTCATTTTTTCTTTGTTTGTAGTTTTTCAATTAGACGCTTTCCAGCTTTCAAATGGGGGTCACTGACAATGTATAAAATAAAAACAAATGCTCTGTAAGGCTACAAATATATTGTTATTGCTACATTTTATTACTCATTAAGCATGCAAGCAGGCACTAGGACCGCGGGCCGGATGCCAGGACCGCTCAGCCTTGGGGCACCCGCCCACTACATTCGGAGCTGAATGTTGGACCCTAGCAACCAGATTGCTGAAATTGCAAACTAGAGAGCTATGAATAAAAACCTAAATAACTCAAAAACCACACATTATAAAAAATGATAACCAATTGCAAATTGCACCCTCTAGATCATACTTAAGGTTCATTTAAAGATGAACAACTCTTTAAACTGGAAAATTAAAGAACAGCAACTGCGCAAACCTTATATCATTTGTTGGCATTCTAAAAATATAATGTTCCCCTTTTTAGACATGAACAGCTCATAATAAAAAGCACTAGATTTTGGAGTGGTCACTTTCAAAGACACTGTGACCTATGAAAACTATAAATACTTTCGATAGTTTCTTCATAATGAGAAAATAGAATTGAGATAAAGTTAACATACAAGATGTTCTCAAAGGCCTCGATTTGGTAATCATGATGCCATATATTTATGATTTACAGAAAAACCTTACCTATTAGCTGCAGCCTGAATTCCAAAGTTGTTGCTGTAACACAACTAGCAATATAGCTACCCAGGTTGGCTTTATGACACTGTACTAAGTAGTTCATGGTTAGCCACAATGATAATTGAATGCTTTCCAAGATTAGTAGCAGGTTCATATTATATCAGGATTGAGTCTCATGGTAAAAGGCCCAAATAGAATTTCACCTCCACTGACCTATAATCATATTGACCACAATATGAATGATCCATCTTGTAACCCTTCTATTAGGGTGGTGGCAGACAGGAAGATTAGTGGACCAGCGACAAATCTTCTCTATGCGGGCAACTAATCTCCCCAAAATGCCTTCTCGCCGGCAAGAATATGTATGTATGGCATACAAATCGCTTTGGATTTCTGAAGTCGCCCAAGGTTGCCTTGTGCCCGAAATTGCTGTGAAGACACACAGAGCTACTAGTAACAGCTAGCTAAGGATAATTGGCTTTGCAGTATTTTCTACGGCAGTTTTTTTTTTTGGCATTTTGTAGCCACAAGTAGCAGCTACTAGTGGCTCTGGAGCTAATAGTAGCAGCTACTTCTTGTGGCTGCAAAATACCCTGCCATAGACAATACTGAGAATCACCTCTGCTAAAACACACATACCCCCATATCTAATAAAGGGCACTAAGTTTGAGCAGAAATCCATAGCAACCAATAAGATGTTTGCTTTCAAACAGGTATATTCCACTTGCTCATTGGTTGCTATGGATTACTGCTCCTGGAAAAACTTAGTGCCTTTTATTATATAACCCCTGCAGTGTCTTAGCAAACCAAATTATCACTATTGTCTATTTTGTAGCCATGACAAGTAGCTCTGTGTGTCTTCATCCTTAGTGGTAAGGTATGCATAATATACAGTTGATGTTAAGGATAACAAAATTATTTTCTGGATTGTTTGTCTTCAGGATCCACTTTCTCACCTTACACAGCTTTACCCACAGTCCATTAGCATTGCAGTATTCTTCCCCGGTGGCCCTGACACAGCTGCCTTTAGGCACTTCAACTGTTGCTCGAGACAATTTCTTTAGATTCTGCTTTGAGTATCCAGGTGCTTCCCACACAGTCAACAGGGAGCGAGAAGATGATGATGAACTGGGATCCTTGCAGATTTTGTACTGAACGTCACCAGGAATATAACACAAGGCCTCAGGGAGGGGCTGTGCTTGTTGGAAGCAGTCAATGCACTCCAAAACACAGCGGATTTGACCCAGTAGTCGATGTGGATTATCTGGGGCCTGCATTTCCCAGCACTATCTAATAGCCAAGAGAAGCTCTTGCACTACCTGCCTAAAATCAAAAAGACAATTAGTCAAGCTTAAAAGAATTGTTCAGTATAAAAATAAAAACTTGGTAAATAGATAGGCTGTGCAAAATAAAAAATGTTTCCAATTTAGTTAGTTAGCCCAAAATATAATCTAAAAAGGCTGGAGTGATTGGAGGTGTAACACAACAGAACACTGCTTCCTGCTTTGCAGCTCTTTTGGTTTCCATTGATTGGTTACCAGACAGTACTTGAGGGGGGAACACATGGGTCATAACTGCTGCTGTTGAATCTGAGCTGAATACTAAGGCTCAATTGCAAACTCACTGAACAATTATGTCCCATGTGCCCCCCCTTGAAGACACTGACTAACTCAGAGTTAGAGAGCTGAAAAGCAGGAAGTTGTGTTCTGTTCTGTTAAGACATCCAGTCACTCCAGCCTTTATAAATGACATTTTGGCTAACTACCTTTATTAGAAACATTTTTTATTTTGCGCAGCCTATTAACCCAGTTTTCATTTTTACACTGAACTGTTCCTTTAAAATTTATCATCCAGAACTCACATATAAACATGTGATAATAATCGTAATCTTGTTTTGTGAACATTGGAGTGTGTGCTGTTTTAAGCAACAGGACATAAAGGAGGAAAAATTTACTTTTAAATTAATTTATTTGAAGAAACGGTAACACCAAACAAGGTAATTAAAATACACTATAATAAACCACTATGGTTGATATAAATAAAATGATGGTGGTGTAGTTATTCAATCTGAAAAAAGCATAGGTTAGATAGCAAACACACTCTGTCAAGTTGTTTATTTTGTAAGAACTAAACCCATTGTATGCTATAGAGCTTACCTGCTATCTGTTTTGTAACCTGAGAGATTTAGCCCTATTTCAAATTAACTGGCTACCTCCATGGCTACACAGCAGCTTATTTATATAGATTATATTAGTACTTCTAAAGCAAACACAGCAGTTTTACCAGTGCAGAGCTGTATTTTAAATTATACTGGGGAATGTAACAGAAAAACTGTTCTCAATGCAAAAATGTATGCCTTTGCGCGAACAAATTTTGCTTTGCACAAATTTAATATAGCTGTTGCGAACCCAGAAACTGTTTAGTGACCACTACCGATAGTGACCGTTTGCGAATTTTATAATTTGCGCCAATACGCATCTTACTTAAAAAAGTCGTTATGTTTGCTCGCAGTAGCTCCATACCGGCAAATGCCTCCAACTGTGCATGCGCCTGAAAGTCACAAAGTTTCCGATTTCGTTTTTTCGGAAACTTCGTGACTTTCGGCACATGCTCAGTAGATCCGCACCGGCAAATGCTTCCTCCTGCGCATGCTCCAGAAAACACAGCTGAATCCAGGAAGAAGAGTGCTTGGGAGAAGTTGGCTGCTGTCAACTCAGCAGGAGAGGACCTGCAAGGAGGGGTAAATAACAAGTTAGGGGCATTTGCCCGGGGGGGGGGCAGGTAGGCCGAGGGGGAGGAGGGCCTACACGTAGGTGTTGACTTCACCTTTAAGGAACAATATTAAATTGCGAGATGTGGATTTTTATTCTTATTGGTGCAAATTGTTTTGCCCTTTGTGACGTTCATTAAATTACCCCCATAGTGTTTTACATTTATAAAACACTTTAATTTTTTGATGTTACTGTTCCTTTAAATAGCTTGTCAACTGTCAAAATAAAATGCTTTAGGAGAAATATTTCCTCCCTGTGTCCCGTTGCTGAAACCATACACACCCACTGTTCCCACAACAGGGTTATTATCATTATCACATACTATAAATCACCGACATATTTTATGTTGCTGTACAACAGAATGATGTATAAATCAATCATACAAATTACAAGCAAACACTGATAAAAGAGGACCCTGATTATTGCAAGTATTTAACTATATTTGCTATATGACAGAACAACACAGCAGGCATATAACTAGAGATTACAATTTTTTTTAACCCCCTAAAACCGTAAAAAAATAATGTTGCATGTATATACAATACTGTGCATCAGTCACAGCCCTAAGCACCAAGTGGCAACTGCTCTGCTATCTCTATGGTTAAAATCTTACAATGTGGGGGACATGGAGCAATGGCAGTAAGGGTTCAGTTAGGGGGAGAATTGAGGAGAATGGCCATTTGGTCTCCTAGATACACCCGAGAATCAGTTATGGTGAGCTTTGGGCAGGCCCGGACTGGCAATCTGTGGCTTCTGGCAAATGCCATAGAAAGTCAGTATTTAGTGGGCTGGTAGGGGCTGTTTGGGCCTCTGTGTGGGCTTAAAGGGCCTCTGTGTACCTGAAATGCCAGGGCCTATTTTAATTCTCAGTCCGGACCTGGCTTTGGGTGATTATGTGATTATGTATTTACTGACCTAGAAATTCTTGAATGATTGATACACTGATGATTTCTTATATATTTACTCATTTCAATTTCAAGTAGGGTTTCCACCTGCCTGGTATTTTACCGGCCCAGCCGGTAAACATGATGGTTGATGCCAATGTTATTAATAAGGAAAAAAGTTTAATATATAGGAAGGCCGGTCTTTTTTTTCCAGTAAAGGTGGCAACCCTACTTTCAAGGTAGGCCCTGTATTGAAGTAGGGCTTGAAATCCCAAGGATTTAGCTTTTACCAAAGATATTAATCCTAATGTAAGTTACAAATGCAGCCTACAAGTACAGTATCCTCTTTTTCAGGAAACCAGATATGGAGAAAGTTCTGAATGACAGTAAGTAAGCTGCAAAAATACATACTGGTGGCAAAACAATCCTATTGGGTGTATTCAGTGTTTAATTAAAGCATTCTGAATAACAGATCAAATATATATAAATATATATATATAGTGTGCAATTTGTGTCTGGTTAAGTTACAATGGGGGTCATTTATCAACACTGGACAAATTTGCCCATGGGCAGTAACCCATGGCAACCAATAAAATTGCTGCATTCTCTTCTACATGCAGCTGGCTTTAAAAAGCTAATCACCGATTGGTTGCTATAGGTAACTGCCCATGGGCAAACTTGCCCAATGCCCAGTGTTGATAAATGAGCCCCATCAAGTGTGTTTTGGGAAACAAGCAGAAGTAGATAGATATCTTACAGGTAAGAGAGGCAAATCTTACAGAGGAATTATTTCACCTGCGCCTCCCCAGTTCTTGTTGTGTTACAACTCCCAGCACCTCACACAGTCACTGCAGGGAATGGAGTTGAAAGGCTGGAGTCTCCATGAGAGGCGTGTTGCAGTTGCACAGCAGGAGCCTGGTACGTAGCGTGTATTGTTACCGATTATTGTTTGTCTTACATTCACAAGGAATAAAAGTAAAGCGCGATAGTTAAGGCTGATTTGGCTTACTGGCAGCGATCTCCCAAGGATACCTGTTCATTAGAAGCAGGAAGCGGCGCTAAGGAAACCCGGAACCAATGACAGCGATCGAGATACCGTAATTACCAGTGTAAATGAACCCCCGCAAGCGGCTTTCTAAAACAAAGCTGACTGGACAATTTGCCCTTTTAAGTGATGTAAAGTTTCACTTAATTACTGCAATGAAAATCTGAAAAGCATGAATCCCAACCATAGATACATTTTCCTGCTGCCTTACTGTAGGTTCCACAATAGTAGGAGTAGTTCAGCTCTTCCTTGTCCAGGCTGACATGTAGGAGACACCAATCATGTATTTGGGCCGATTAATAAGTAGACAGTTTCCACTTGTGTAAATTATTCATCTCCAATTATAAATATCACGTATAAATGCACTGCCACTGTATCATATCAGCAGTGCAACATATCTGCATGAATTGCTATGTAAGAGAGAGAGATCAATATGGGAGTAACATTATTAATAAACAGTACACAAGAGCCATGAATATCCTGTAAATTATATCCTTATAAACAGTGAGTTCTGATGTCATCAATTATAAACGGTAAGTTCTGATGTCATTTCTGTCACATGACTCACTGAAACTTGTGTATTATAATAAATAAAGTACCCCCAGTTGCAAAATATGAGGATATTAGAAGTTACCTCTGAGTTCCATGACCTGTATAAAAACACTTGGTTTTCAGCTTTGTGCTTTTATATGGTCATGAAACTCCTCGGTAACTTATAATAAGAGGGGGTACTTTATTCACTATATAAACAGTGCTTAGTGATGTCATCGGTGATGATCGGAGCTTAGTGATGTCATTTCTGTCACATGACTCACTGAAACTTGTGTATTATAATAAATAACGTAACCCCTGTCTAGAGCTATCATATATTTCTAGCTATCAATCAGAGCCGGGCCAACCTGGCCAGGCGCCCTAGGCAGCCTGGCGGGCCAAGGCGCCGGCTCTGTGCGTGCTCGATTGCGCATGCGCGCTCGATTGCGCATGCGCTCCAGTGCGCATGTGCGAAAGTGCGCTCCAGTGTGCATACGCGAAATGTGTGCGCGCATGCGCAGAAGCGCATTTACGTGGAAGTTGCCAGTGCCAGTCGAGGAGAGACGGGACCGGACATGGAACTCCTCATGGAACTCCTCAGTAACTTATAATATCCTTATATTTTACAAGAGGGGGTACTTTATTCACTATATATCCAGAAGAGAATGTATTGATAGCTAGAAATATATGATAGAGCTAGACAAACCATTAGCATAATATATAAAGACCGTGAGATCAGTCTGAGCTGTTGTATGTAAAATAAGCAGAAACGCTGTGAAAATGTATTAAAAGCTGTAAGCCACCTCTAGTAACCTCTAGTAACCCATAGCAACTGAGCAACAGGTAGTATTTACAGGTTACATTGATAGCAAATAGTTGATTGGTTGCACGCCAGGATAAAAATTGCCACATTTCTCTCATACAACAAATAACCTGAGCAAAAGCCTGTACATCACGCCTTTTTTTCCTATGGCACCAGTATAAGTGAAACACAGTGGCACCCCTGTGGTATAATAAATTATACTAGATATTGTTTTCTATATTGTATTAATGATGGTGATTGTATCTCCTATGCAACTGTATCCCTTTAAATAAACAAATATAAGGCCTGCAGCATCTTTCTCTGGATAGTAGCTTCTGGCTAGCTAGAATAAGATACCACCTTCATTCACAGCAAAAGCTTAACTTTTTGTATTCAGTTCACTAAAACCTCTCTCCTGTCACATGTGACACTTGGCTGTCCCACCCTGCTGGGCTGTCAGTGATATGGGTTATCTAAGAAACACAGTGAATTTAATCACTAGTTTCATCTGTCCTGCTTGCCTTTGTGCACCCAGTGGAAGGATTGCTGCCATGTGCACTTTGTACCATCATGTGCCCATTTGTATTTAGCCTCAAATATTTCATGCTTTGTGTGCGCAGACATTTACAGCAACAGCTAAAATCAAGCAATGCATTTTAATCACATTTAATAGCACATCTCCAGTTTCTTAATTTCATACAAGTTTCATGGGAGTTTAATTCTTGTGGACTTGCCCAAAAGTCATGTGTATAGTGTATTTCGAAATTCATGTTCCTCTTCCAAATAAATTGATGAAAACATGAATAAATGGCAAGCACAACTAACTATAGAACTATAGATTAAGGTCCACATAATGACTGAAGGCTGCAAATTCCAGTTCAAACGTATATCTCATGAACAAACATCCCACCCCCCCAGATACCAGAAGACAACCTACCAGGTCCTGGTATCATAGGGCCTTTTAATTCATTTCCAGCACCATGACCCTTCTCACTTACCCTAGACTGCATAGAGTTAGTTTTAGGATATGGCACCTGGGCCAGAGACCAGAGAACATTAAATCCATGGTTTACCACCAGTTTGGTGGAGACAGTGCCAAATGGTATAGAAGTTTTACCTTGGAATTTTGCTGAAACAAGAAAATTGGCATTTCCCCACTAAATCCACCACTAGATCCTCTGGCAGTCCAGTCCAACCAGGTTCGTAACTACAGAGGAAGCAGACCCTGATGCTGCTGGGGGGCCCAGGGGATATAGGGGGCCCATAAGGCCCTAATTCATATACAATTTCAATAAATATTGGTAAAACAGGTCAATCTCTAGACATTTTGGGGGCCTGAAAAATCATTTTTTGTGGGGCCCAGTGATATTTACTTACACCCTGTTCAAACCTGCTGAGCAGCATCATGGTTCCCTTTTTGGGGAGATCGGTAAAACAGCTGCAGGACAGCACAAATGTGAAATAAGTTAGCCATCCTGCTTTTCAGCATTGGGTCTGGAGCCCACCGGAGCTGCTGCATTATAATTCGCCCCCTACACACACACTCCCGGGCCCCTCGTCCCAGTTGCGAGGTTCACCTGGTGCAGCAACTCCCCTCTGCCCCCAGCTTGTACCTCCTTTTGCAGCTGCAATTAGGGCTGGGGGAAGTCATGCAGCAGCATCCAGGGCTTCACTGGGATCAGGTCTGGGTTAGTGGGGAAAAAGAAAGACTTACACTCGCACACCCTGGCCGTCCAGACTTCAGCGACTCCCAGGTGCTCGATGTCAGAGGGAATGGGCAACCTCAAAAACAACGTAGGAACAGGACACACCGGCACAGCATGGGTAAGTTCAGCAGGTTAAACCTTGCTCATTTATTGCGGATGCAACGTTTCGGGGCGTGACCCCTTTTTCAACGGAAACGTTGCATCCGCAATAAATGAGCAAGGTTTAACCTGCTGAACTTACCCATGCTGTGCCGGTGTGTCCTGTTCCTGGGTTAGTGGGGCCCACTTGGCAGGCCTGGGGGTGCTATAAGGTGCCATAGTAAGTCAGTATTTAGTGGGCTGGTGGGGGCTGTCTGGGCCTGTGTGTACCTGAAATGCCAGGGCATATTTTAATTCTCAGTCCGGACCTGCCACCTGGTATTTTCCTTGGGTCCCACAGGCCCAGGATGACCCTGTTCTTATTTAAGCCTGAGCACTATCTGCAAGTAGTTTGTATTCTCCGCCTATATTTGTGTGGTTTCCTTCTATACTCCAAAAACATCCAGATGTATAATCTCTGTAAAGCACTGTTATATATGTCAGCACTAACGATAACACCAGTTGTTATATATTTGCATTATAGATACATTATATATCAGGGACGTCCAACCTAACACCCTCCAGTTGTTCCTGCACCCCTCCTTAGGCAGAGCTCCACATTTCCTGCATTGCCGGACACCACCATATTATAACAAAGTCTCATTTTAAAATACATAAAAATAAATATGAAGGGAACACGCAAGGTTTAATTTAGCATGTTTTTATGTTACAACATGGATTCTGGGAGTTGTACTAAGCATTCGTGTATACAGAGGAAGTTGCACGCATGCACAAAAGTCCGTACAAGACAGAATACGGTAAAAGTCTACAGAAGCGCAACCCCTCCTACTAGCACCGTTCTGACGCCTAACGTCACTGCCATTCTTGAGCTTGATTCTAATTAATCGGATTTACGATTCTTGTCCAATAGAAGATTGTATACTGTTATACGTCACGGGTCACTGTAGGTCATGTGGTTATGGGAGGCGGAGTTAGGAATTGACATCTCAATGGCTGCCCCCATGGGGAGGCGTGACTGAGTGTGAGAGTGGAGGCAGTTCAGTTGTGACAAGGAAGAGATCACCTTTGAAGGCAGAGATGAGCATGGATCAGCCAGAACACTTGCTGTAAGTAGAGTTTGCCTTTGCTTGGCACTAGGGAAGCGCACTGTGAGTTTTGGGCTGTACCCTCATCTGTTTAACTAGTGTTTAATTCTGTATCGCAAATTGTAGCAGAGCCTATAGGTAGCGGGTGTTTATGATATGTAGAAGCAGTCCGGCTGGAAATATATAGAATGACTTCTGACATCCCGTCGGTCACCGTCTAATATAAACGATAAAAAGAAATCCTTGAATTCAGAGAATGTCACTTCATTTCATTAGGGATGACACATTTGCTTTTAAACCACAAGTATAATATCCACAATTATAATATTCACAAGTATAATATCCACAAGTATAATAGCCACAATTATAATATTCACAAGTATACTATCCACAATTATAATATTCACAAGTGTAATATTCACAAGTATAGATAGTTATTTGCTCTGTCCCAACATGGCACTGTAAGGTTGCAGCTAAAGCAGAAAGCAACATTCATCCACCTGCCCAAAATCATTTTTCACTCTTCATCAATTCATGTCCATGATTTCTTAAAACTCAAATAAAGGCTCATTTTAATATTGAATGTGTCAGTGAGGAATTAAAATACAACAAACATTTCTTTTTGCAGTTTGTAAAATCAAATGTAAAATGTAAAATCAAAGAGAGGACAAGAAATACAAAGCATTGTAACATGGGTAACTTTCAGCCTGATATTGTTGAATGCAGTGTTATATACCATCTATATGACCCATGTTTAAAAGGCTTATTTGATGACTACACCTTCCATATATATACATGTTATCATTTATTGCTAAAGTTGCTGTGACGCAAGAGTGTTGGTCTTGGATGTTAAATTCCCTTGTGCACCCTTTGAGGCAGACTCCTCTCTAAACCACAGTGAAATTGCTTGCACGTGTATTTTCCAGGGGCGAGGGCACTTCTTGTGAAAGCTTTAGCTGCACATGAAAGATAACGGTGTAGGCTTCCAGTTATATTCCTAGCTATCTGAGCATGGCACTCTCTGCTACATGCAGTATTAAAGTCTCAGATATTCTGTTGTGGGTGTTACATACTTAATTACTTGGTGATATTTTTGCATTCATTAAAGGAAGAAGCTAGTGTGGGGTCACATAATTGTGTTTCTCTTTGGAAACCTATAGCTATCTATTTACCAGCAGGACATCATTTCGGCACTTCACGGATTTACTAATGGTCGCTGGTGTTATTTCGCCAAGGAGATAGACTCTGGCCCAACTTCGCCAGGCGAATTTCCGCTCTGGCGAAAAAGCGTTACTATGCAAATGCACTAAGTTTTTGATTTTACTGACCATTACCTCTATCGCCAGACTTGCCTTCGCCACCTCAGACCAGGTGAAGTGCAATAAGTCCCAAAAAACGCTAGCGTCTTTTCCTTTTTACAGGGTGATAGGCTCAAAAAGAGCAAAAAAATTTTTTGGGGTACCCTCCTTCCCCCCTACATTTGATAACATATGACACCTAAACTAAACTGTGGGCACATGTGTAGGGCACTATAACAACTCTATATAATTTTATTAAGATTCTCTGGCCTTGTGTAGTGTAATGTATCTGCTGCAGCATTTACGGCCATTATACTTTAACTGCACACCATATGCAAATTAGCCAACGCTAGCACAACTTCGCCAGCATAAGCTGGGTAAGCAAATTTATTTACACATTAGAGCCACAATTTTCTATATATACACCCCCTACCCCTTTCAGTTTATATTGTGCAAGAGTTGTAATGCAGGGAAACTTGAAAAGAACTATTTATCACAAGCTTTGTCTTTTCCAGGCCAGAATGCTTCCCTCCTCTCCATAATGACACATTTCTTCGCGCTGCTCGTGGTGAGGAGTGTAGCCATGTTCCAGTGTGGTGTATGAGGCAGGCAGGGCGGTATCTGCCAGGTCAGAAAACTTTTAACCAATGATTTATATATATATATAACAGCAGCCCTGTGTTCTGTTCATATTATTTAGGGTATGTTCATTCATATTAAATATGTATCTCTGTGTAGAGAGAACCATAAATATAATAGCTATGATTTTCTGGATGATACATCTTTTATTAGCACTGATAATGGATTGGGTAAAAAATGTTTTTAAAATGGCTAGGCAGTATTGAGAAGTGGCAGTATCAATATTGTGCCATACAGCAATGTTAAAAAGTCAGAATTATATAAAATAAACAAGGGGAGTAAACAAGAGGAAGCAAACGCTGCTACTGCTGGGGAGCCCAAGAGATATATGGGACCCAGTGGGGTGCTGCTGACTAATAAACAGTTGAAAACTTCCCAAACTTTATGGGACTCTTAAATCATTTTGCTGTGGGTCCTAATGTATATTATTTACAAGACTGAAATCAACGTGTATTTACACAATATTTTTGTTTAATGGAACATTTTTATATCAAAGCACATTTTCAATGAATATAAAGAAGCCCATGAATTATTTTTGTGCTCTGATCGATGTTACTTGTTGCTGTAAACAAAATGCCTTGCGTGCCAAATAAGTGATAACAAAGTTGATCTACATTTGGGCTAGTACAGCTGTCCTATACAGTATGGCTTAGCCACTATGGCCTATGTTTGAGGAATATATTTGGTGGCAGAGGACAAAAAGCACTTTATGTTAATAACAGTGTAAATAAATACTAAACTCCCCATTCTGTACAGAGTTTCGGGAAACACGAGCTGGACAGGATTTCTTTGCGTCCTGTCGGAGCCCTGAAATCTGCTGTGAACTCACACTACAGGTAATGTATTAGGGCAGAGAAATGAGCGGTAATTGAGGAGGTTGGGTGTATAATATAGACACTCATGTACTGATGCTTATCTGTGGAATAAAGAAGGATTTCATGTAAGGGACTGATTAGTGTATTTGTATCTTGAGCTCACCTCTTTCTGCTCCAAATATGAAGGGAATCAGTATCACACAATTTATTTTCTGTTTTTATATGCTTAAATTAAAAAAAGGTGTGCAGTTTTCTGTTACTTTAAATATGGAGTTTTTATAAAATTAAAGGGGTTGTTCACCTTCCAACATTATTTTTTTTCAGTTCAGTTGTTTTCAGATAGTTCACCAGCAATAAAAACGACTTTCTATTTCCTATTGTTTTTCTACGTTTCTCTTTTTCACTTTCTTATGTCTTTCTAAAGCAGCTGTGGGAGGAGGGTGTCTGACTCTTTAACTTTTCTAAATTGATACATTTAGTTGATACATTTCTTGTCTTTGTCCCTGCTGAGCAGAACTCCTGAGTTTCATTAAAGGCAGCTGTTAGAATTGATACAATAGTTGCTAATACTCCAGAGATGCTGCTGAGAAATGTATCAACTAATGTTGCAAAATTGTAACAGTTCAGAATCTGCACCTGAATTACTGAGCTGCCAAAACACCAGAGACGGACATTCAACTTAAATTTTGGCAAAATGGTAGAAAATAAAAAATGGAAAGCAACTGTAAAAAGTTTTTATTTTTGGTGAACAATCTGATAACAACTGAACTGAAAAAAAGTGTCTGGAAGGTGAACAACCCATTTAAATGTAGTAAAAATGGACAGATGGCTTACCTTTGCAACTCTTATGGCGCACACAGCATTTTGGTTGCTGCTTATGGTGGTTATCAAAATAGAGCTAATTTCCTAGGGTTGCACATCTCATGGCTGAAAATGAGTGAGAAAACACCAGTGTTGTTTTCCATTCAACTGAACAGGAAGTGATCAAGAATAGCAACATTTTGCCCAAGAAGCCATGATCAGTATGCAGTGTGCATGGCCATTATAACAGCTAATACACAGCTAATAAGTAAGCATGGCAGGACTGCTGTTCTTCAACAGGAGGATTTAGATTTAGGATTTAGTCATATCAGTAGTACATGCATGGTTGGCCGACACTGATCTAATTTTGAGCACACATTGTTTTCAGAAATAAGCCATTATGATAGTTTGACTTCAAAGAGCAGCCTGGAAGACTGAAAGAGAGGAGACTTAAATTGACCTAATTCCTGTTTTGCATACCATTTAATTTTTTTCTAAATGTATTTTCAGCCCCTGCGGAGGTTTCCTCTTGATGCTGCTATCATTTTCTCAGACATCCTTGTGATACCACAGGTAAAAACAGGAAGCCACCAAACTGATTTGCATCCTGTGGGTCATAGGATTACATTAATAGATACATTCTTGCCCTTAAGATACTAAAAAGTGAATGTAGTTCAACGACTACAAATATAGTTACTATGTAAAACGCTACAGTTAGAATAAACCATTTATGTTGTTACGATTTAATAAAAATTGGTGTGATATGTCCATGGAGTGGAAAATGACTTTTGATGAACTGCACTGCTGCTAGTCCTCAGCCAGACAGCACAGGGATATCACAGTAGCTGGGTTCTGATCTACAGTATAAATGAAGTTCCACTTGAGGAGATCTGGGAGCAGTTCCATAAGCACCTTGACACCCTGTGATTGTTATCCACCTTACTAATAAGAATTCTTTCAGAATTCATTTTTATACCAATAAGCCCTTGCTCTTTATTTTATTTATATCTAGTCAATGGGTTTGTTATATTTGATCTGAATAGTTGTGCATGTATCCATTTTTCATCACAGGCGCTAGGAATGGAGATCCGGATGGAACCTGGGAGGGGGCCCGTATTCCCCGAACCATTACAGATCCCACAGGACCTGCACAAGCTTAGAAGCTCAGTGGATGTGTCAGAGGAGCTGGGTTATGTATTTCGGGCCATCACACTTACACGGCACAAAATAGAAGGAATGGTGCCGCTAATTGGATTTACTGGCGCACCGGTAAGTGTTGCCAACATGGGCAATACCTATATTACACAGTAATTATCCATTATCCAGCCTAAGGAAGATTGAAAATACCCAAATTAATAGGGGTACATTTACTGAGGGTGGTCTTCTGATAACTTTTTGCAATTGACTTATTTATTTTAAATGGCATTAGGTATATAGGATCAGGATTATAATCACACGGGTGCCTAAAATTCTGGCATCCCCCAGTTATGGCATTTCTACACCATTTTAGACAGCAAAAGAATTCTGGGAGCTGTAGTTCTATAGAAGCTGAGATATAAGTTAAAGGGATACTGTCATGGGAAAAATATTTTTTTTTAAAATGCATCAGTTAACAGTGCTTCTCCAGCAAAATTCTGCACTGAAATCCGTTTCTCAAAAGATCTTTTTATATTTAATTTTGAAATCTGACACGGGGCTAGACATTGTCAAGTTTCCCAGTTGCCCCCAGTCATGTGACTTGTGCTCTGATAAACCTCAGTAATTTAGTTGGAGTGATATCAATCCCTTTCCACCCCTCAGCAGCCAAACAACAGAACAATGGCAAGGTAACCAGAGAGCAGCTCCCATAACGGCTGCCTCGTAGCAGCACTCAATGGTAAAATCCAGATCCCACTGAGACACATTCAGTTACATTGAGTAGGAGAAACAACAGCCTGCCAGAAAGCCGTTCAATCCTGGTGCTGCCTCTTTCTGAAAACACATGACCAGGCAAAATTACCTAAGATGGCTGCCTACATGCCAATATTACAACTAATAAAAAATACACTTGCTGGTTCAGGAATAAAATTTTATATGGTAGACTTAATTATTTGCAGTGTAAATAGTGTAATTTAGAAACAAAAACTACATCATAAAAATCATGACAGAATCCCTTTAATTTTAACTGTTTAAATTTTATTTCTGATTCTTTCTGCTCATAGTGGACTTTGATGACCTATATGATAGAAGGAGGAGGTTCTAACACTATGTCCAAAGCAAAGCGCTGGCTGTACCAACACACTTCCGCTAGTCACCAGCTTCTCAAGCAACTCACCGATATCATTGTGGAATATTTGGTGGGCCAGGTAGCAGCAGGTGCGCAGGTATGGTAAGCTGGTATTGTGAACTAGAGTGTCTGCCTCTTTAATTTGGAGAGGTAATTTTTCAGATAAAATACTAAATAAAACGCCAGAAAAATGTATGCATTGTTGAATGCTGATGTCTTCTTGATTGTATGTTTGTTGATTTTTGTAAAATGTTATTCCCATTTGCTTAGTGTATGTATGTGAGGTTTTCCCCTGGTCATCAAATGACTTGGGTTGACTGTGATTCGCAGCTCTATCCACCGTAACCCGGATCACTTCCTATTTTAATACTCTTTTCTTCTGCAATGTTCTTGTTGAGTAAAGCCAACCAGTATCCTGCACACTGAATATGCTGCCTTGGTTAATAAATTCCCTCTTAAATCTTACTTCTTGTTAAACTAAATATTTACAGTTACTAGTGGGTTAATGTATACTGCCCAAAAACAATGTTTGGAAGGCTGCATGAATAACAATTTTTAAAAACTTGCTGCAAATGTGGCAAAACAATTTTATTTTGGTTGAGAGTTTCACCTGAATGAATTTCTTTTTGTATCGTAGGCCTTGCAAGTGTTCGAGTCCCATGCTGGCTGTCTTGGACCACAGCAGTTCTCAGATTTTTCTCTCCCATATCTCAGAGACATTTCCCGCAGAGTAAAACATAAACTGAAAGCCGAGGGACTGGATCAGGTGCCGATGGTGAGTAGACAGAGAAGGTTGGACATGTTTTGACTGTGAAAGGGGGAGAAAGGTATCAGTATATCTCATTGGTCGTGGATGTGCCTTATCATTTCTCCTGTACTGCTATATATATATATATATATATATATATATATATATATATATAAATTCTGTAGAGATTAGCAATTGGGTGTGGGTCACATGACATGCTGAAGGATAAAGAAAGAAAGCACAGAGCAGGCATGCCTATGTCTGTTTCTGTACAAGGGGATTTGCATGAATATATGCTATCAGTCTAGAATAGATCCAGAAATCACGTGGATTACATGCAGACGCTGAGGACAAAATTCAGCAGTGCAGTACATTATATCTAAAGATTCTACTGTGCCCATTATACCTTTCCTTGTCCTTTAAGGCTGCTATTCACCATTACACAATGCTTCATCACTGCCAACTATTTCTCTTGTAGATTGTCTTTGCTAAAGATGCCCACTATGCCCTGGAGGATCTGTCCCAGTCTGGCTACGAGGTGGTAGGACTGGACTGGACAATTCGACCTCAGGAAGCTCGGTAAGAGCATATAGTTTACAGGAAAAATACACCAAGACATATTAGAGTGTCCTACTTCTCCATCCTTTTTGTTTTTTATTTCCTCATACTGATCTAATATACGTGAATTTGAATTTTACCAGCAGACATGCATGCATAAAGTTATGCTTTCAATTAGGGATGCACCAAATCCACTATTTTGGATTGCCCCCCCCCCAGAATCCTTTGCGAAAGATTCGGCCAAATACCGAACCGAATTTGCATATGCAAATTAGTGATGGGAAACCATTTTTTACTTCCTTGTTTCTGGCAAAAATTTCCCTCCCTGCCCCTAATTTGCATATGCAAATATGGTTTAAGTGCTTTCAATTACCTTGGGTCTTCTATAAGAAGGCAAAACTTACTTATTACAGGCAGGTTAATCAGCTCTTCATAAAACTGACCAGTGTCTTTTGAGTGCATCGTGGGTCCCTAGAGTGTAAGCTCCGGTGATGCAGGGACTGATGTGAAAGATAAACAATCTCTGTTAAGTGTAAAATATAATAATAATGCACCTATTGAGGACTTATTGTCTTTTCAAAGCAGAGGTTTTCAGATTTTTGGGTACATGCCAAACTTTGTGAGCCAGTATTTGGTGAGGCCTCCTTAGTCCCTCTCCTATTCACATTCCAGTCTCTTATGCAAATCAATACATGGTTGCTAGGGTAATTTGAACGGGAGAGATTCTGAATATAAAACTAAATAACACAAAAACCACAAATAAAAACCAATTGAAAACGGTCTCAGAATCTCACTTTCTACATCTTGCGAAGGGGTATATTTATCAAGGAGTGAAATTAGAGATCACCACAGTCCTCTAGAGTGAAATACCGCCTCTCTCCATTCATTTCTATGGGATTTTAATGGCGTATTTATCAAAGGGTGAAAGTCAAAGTTCACCATTTGATAAATATGCCTTTAAAAATCCCATAGAAATTAATGGAGAGAGGTGGCAGACTGTGGCGATCTCTAACTTCACTCTTTGATAAATATACCCCTAAAAGTTAACTCAAAGGTGAACAACCCCTTTAAACATAATCTAGCTGCCAATAGTTGACATGTGCAAACCACCCAAGTTTGAGATCTCGTGGAGCCATTGATTGGGTGGAGTGTGTGCTATGTTTGCAGAAGATTGACAGGCAGAGTTTAGACTGATGACGATGTTCTTTTTACTTTATCCAGGGAACGCACGGGCAAACGAGTGACTCTTCAGGGCAATATGGATCCCTGCGCTTTGTACGCCAGCAAGGTAGGGATTTTTAATTCACCCAGAATTACTTTTATGTGATGTAAAGGAAAGCCCCAATTTTTCTGCCTTTATAAAATATAATTTAGATGGAAGACCCAACTCACACTGTGGAGTTATATTTGTGTTTAGCAGCACTGAGAACACAGGGCTGGCCACTCCCAATTTGAAACCTATTTCCCCATATGTGCTTTTTAGGGGGATATTGAGAAGACGGTGAAGATGATGATAGAAGGCTTTGGCCGGCGTGGGTACATTGCAAATTTGGGCCATGGATTGTACCCAGATATGGATCCAGAACATGTGGGGGCATTTATATCAGCAGTGCACAAATATTCCCAGCAAAAGGAGAATTAAGTGGAACATTCTGGATGAGTGACCGCAATTAAGGTGTCATTGGGCTTGGCCATTAAAGCCAATTATGTCAGTTAAAAACAGTACTTTGCTAAGGACATTTTTTGGGTGAGGGGATGTCTCCCTGAATTTAGTTTGCTAAATGTTACTCCTGTAATATGTCAAGTCAGTGGAACTTTGGATAAATAAACAGAATGACGTATGGTGTGAATAGTACTTTCTGTACAGAGAATAGAATCTACATATTGAACCAGATGCAAGGTTATTATCAATGGGTGAGACTGATCATGATCAGTAACATTACTTTTACTTTACTGTATTGTAAAGGATCGCATGGGAGAAGATGGCGCATGGAAGATAAGAACCTGCGCCGAAGGGTTAGGAGGGAGGGGGGCAACACAGGGGAGGGATTTTAGTGCCGAAGGGGTTGACTTCTCCTTTAAGGAGAAGGAAAGGTAAATTTTAATACTTATCTCTAAGTGTTGCTTTTGCACACCCCTCCTGAACCGCTACACTTTCACTGTGCCATAGAACTTTTGTCCCGTAACTGCCTTTGCAGCCGCCGTGTTGGCCCTCTACGCGTCACATCCTGTGTCAAGTTCGCATTCGCCAAATTGAATCCTCCCCCTTGACCTCTCGCGTCACACACACACCTCAATACCAAGGCATATTGTTTGCGTTGCTGCATCTCTCTGTGGCAGAGTAAGTTTTAAACTGTCCACCAATAAATACTAGATCCAAAACGCTACCTACCCTGCGAAATCTGAAAGCATTCTGACCAAAATAAACACAAGATATGCTAAGGAACAATCGCGTTGCATAAGCAACCTGTAGCGATCATTCCTATTGGCACTGCAGCATGAAGGGTCAACGATGACGTTGAATCACACCACGACCGGTTTATCATGGATCGTATGGGGGAAGTAAAGTGGTGTATTGCACATGCCTTGCACAATTACTACTGCGCATGTGTGAGCCCTGTTACATCCGTGTTACCGAGAGGGATGTCTTTGGGATTACAAGCACTTAGCAATATTTTTTTACCACGACTGGAATACAGCTAAAGACAAAACTATATAGAGGCACGATTCTTGTAAGTAGCTCTCCAAAATATGGACTATATATACAATTTTATTTGATGTTTCCCTTTCTTTTCCTTTAACCAACAATATTAATATAATGAAGCACAGAGCCACCTGCTGGTCAGTTTTCCCACTGTAATTCAGTCAGCAAGTTGCTGCGCTCAGAAAAGAAGTGAGAAAAACCATCTGAGCGCTTGTGTCTTTCCAGACAGAGCAACAGCAGAATAATTCTATTCCTTCCCTGTGACATGAGCAGATATGTCCAAACACATTATGTATGAAATTAAGTGAATGTCATATGAATATAGTGTATAGTAAGAAGGCAGATTGGTTATTGCACGATTATGAGTGGAGTCATTAACTGCATAACGACACTGCGTAATTATGGAATCCGGCAATACCAGATTTAATACCCTTTGTTCAGGTGCCCACATTTAGATTATTTCAGTTACCGTATATACTCGAGTGTAAGCCGTTCCGAGTATAAGCCGAGGTACCTAATTTTACCTCCAAAAACTGGGAAAGCTCATTGACTCGAGTATAAGCCAAGTATAAGCCTAGGGTGAGAAATGCAGCAGCTTCTGGTAAGTTTCAATCAAAAAATTGAGGGTTTCTGCTCCCATTGGAGGTGCCGGCGTCTCGTTTTTGGACACCGATTACCATTCTTGGATGCCGGCATCTATTCTTGGAGACTATTCTTAGACGCCGGTGACGTTTTTGCGCTTGACCCGCGTATAAGCCGAGGTAGAGTTTTTCAGCATATTTTGGGGGCTTAAAAACTCTGTTTATACTCTAGTATATACGGTATGTCTGTGGTCTATTACGATCTAAATGCACCAGTGGCTGATGCCCAGTCTGTACAGCTGTAATGAGAGAAATTGTAATAATGGTGGTTCAAGGTAATACGTTGATAGAAAGATCTTGTATAAAACAACTTTGAACCCCAGCCAATCTCTTGTATGGGACAGCTTTGTAGGAAAGAACTGTTGAACTCAGTGAAAGATCTAATATGTTGTTTTATAACCATAATAAAGTGTAAACTATGTCAGAGAGACTCGTAGAACCTCAATTAAAACAACACTATACACTAGAAACAAAGCTGCAGCTCATAGAGTAACGAAAATGGAGATCACATGACAGGTACAACCGACATGTATTTCTAGATCTATTTACATGACAGTATGTACAGCGAGGAGGCACCAGGACAGTTACACTTGTCTCCATTATGTACCAATGATGATGCAATATCACCACAGTCGCACACAGCTTTCATTGTTATTGTGATTTACAATTTATTCATAAAAAAAGCACTGAAATTTTCAACACAATTCATATAAAATGGTGTCAGCAATACATAAATAGGGTTCATTTTCTTATTAATATTAACAAACATTAAGTCTGCACAAAAAAACAAAACAAAAGTACAAATAAAAACCAGTAAAAATAAAATAACAAATACAGGATACGTCTGTGGCAAGGAATACTGAAGAAAAGTGTGTGGTTTTTATCTTTATATGTGAAAGTAGTACAAACAGAAAGGGAAGAGAAAAAGGGTAGGCAGTTCCTGGCCATAATCTGGGGTCACTCCTTAACCCAAAATAAAACATAAAAAACAAAGAAATGCAGAGGACAGGTAACTGCACAATGAAAGGGGAAAGATAGTGAGGAAAAATAAATAGAAGGTGGTGCAGAGAAGCAAATGGCATTCACAGGATATCGCTACACCTTGCTTATTGCTAAACCTCACAGTCCATCTTAACCCATTCATAGCTAATGCTGAAATAAAAAAAAAATATAAACGTAACTATTGGGAAGGGCTGAGCAATGTATATGTGCAAAGTCACAAGAAATGCATCTCCAGTTGCCTTCATCTCCAACAAGCTGGTCATGAAACATCCAGCGTTTGGTTTCAAAAGAGACGATTAACAAGAGGCTCCTAATTTTGGTGGTGCAGTTTGTTAGTTAAAATGTGAAGGAGCGAATGATGACTTCAGGTCACAAGGGCCCATGATCCAAGATTAGGCAGGAGTTTGTTTGCAAGCACAGTTTCTTGGCACAGCCCTGCTCACGTTTTGCCATGTTTGGGGTTATGAACTTATTATTGCCTGAGCTATCCTCATTGCACAGTATCTGACCAACTCCCTCCTACCACCTGAGAAAGCTCACTGAAAAGCAAAGCATTTAAAGCACCGCCTTGGCAAAAGCATTTTAGTTCACCTTCGCCCTGTGGAAAAGACCGAACTATTATAAATAATTAGAACATTACATTTCATAATCGACATATATTATTGTATTTACAGGTAGATAAATGCTTTGTCGTCACAATTCTCTTGTGTTTTAAGTGTTCCCTGAGTTTGGATTGCTGTCTGTTCAGTGAGAATGAGGGAAACACTTCCCATCATGACTAGATGGGGGGCAGGATAATAAGGAAGGTGATCTGGAAATGCAACTAAAATTGACAACAGAGCCATGAACGTACTGACAACGAGAGCAGTTTGAGTTGGTGATAAGGCGTCCAACAGGTCCGGACTGAGAATTAAAATAGGCCCTGGCATTTCAGGTACACAGAGGCCCAAACAGCCCCCACCAGCCCACTAAATACTGACTTTCTATGGGACCTTATAGCAGCCCCTCTGGCATTTGCCAGAACCCACAGATTGCCAGTCCGGGCCTGGTATCCAACAACCATTACTTGTACAAGAGCTTACATTGCCACTGCCTATGATCCAGAGAGGCAGGCCTTGTTCAAATCAAAATGGGGAAATGCTCAATTTAAGAAAGAGATGCAATATGTTTCTGAAGATTCTCATTTGTCCAGGTCATGGTATATCTGTAGAAATAAGTGTGGCTCATTTATAAACACTGGGCAAATTTGCACCTGGGCAGTAACCCACAGTAACCAATCAGTGACTGGCTTTTTACAAGCAGCTGCAGGTGGAACAACGAAAGCAAACATTTGATTGGTTGCCATTGGTTACTGCCCAGCAGCAGATTTGCCCAGTGTTTATAAATAAGCCCCGCTGCTTTGTTTTTTCCTTGAAGATGTTTTACTACAATAGAGAAAGCCAGTTGGATGACTAGCGAAAAGTCTTCAAGGAAAAACCACAGCAAGTCCAGTTGATTTGACTTATTTCTACAGATATTTAAGAAATAGAATACGTCCCAAAGCTAGCGCCAAAGCATGGTTGTTCCAGTTCCGTCTGTCTATGTGTGAATGAATCAATGACAGCATGCACAAGAGTTTGCTACTCTGTTTATGTGCATGTACATTTGTCATTATTGTAATCCAGGAAAATAGCGAAATAATAATGCAAAGTGTATTTGCAGCCTGTCTTGGCTCCATGCCAAAGGAAAATCTTAAAGGAGTTGTTCACCTTAGAGATAACTTTTAGTATGATGTAGAGAGTGATATTCTGAGACAATCTGCAATTGGTTTTCATTTTTTATGATTTGTGAGTTATTTAGCATTTTATTCAGCAGCTCTTCAATTTGCATCTTAAGCAATCTGGTAACTGGGGTCCAAATTATCCTAGCAACCATGCATTGATTTGAATAAGAGACTGGAATATGAAAATGAGAGGCCTGAATAGAAAGAAGAGTAATAAAATGTAACAATAACAATACATTTGTAGTCTTTACAGAGCAATTGTTTTTTTTTTTTAGAAGGGAGTCAGCGACATTCATTTGAAAGCTGCAGCGTCAGAAGAAAAAGGCAAATAACTATAAAAAATAAATAATGAAAACCAATTGCAAAGTTGCTTAGAATTGGCCATTCTATAACATAATAAAAGTTATCTTAAAGGTGAACCACCCCTTTAAGAGGCAAGTAATTTGTTAATGGTTTGAACATTTTTCTGCTGATCCAGGTCACATGTGAGAGCAAACATCAGGTTCCATACTGGCAGGTTCATCATGACTCTTACTAACACACTCAAAGAATGAGTGGGCATTTTGTCTGTTCTCATTTTGCAGCAGTAAGGCTTTATATCACCAAGTGATTGGACCAATCACATTTAATAGAAGAGAGTTATTAGCAAACTTTAGAGGGCAGATCTGATGAGCACAAATAAAAGAATCACAAATCACTGACTGTGCCTTCCAGTAGAGAGACTAGAGGCAGGACATCAGGCATAAGCGCACAGCTCAATAACAAATTGTGTTGCTGATGAATTGAACCATTAAGGGCTGGGACACACTGGGCGATTTGGGGAGATTTAGTCGCCTGGCGACTAATCGCCGCGACTTTTCTCCCCGAATGCCTCCCCTCGCTCTGCGCCTGGCTAAAATGAAAAATCGCCTGCGCTAATCACACGCGGCGATTCGTTTTCCGAAGTCGCCCGAAGTTTCCTCAACTTCGAGCGACTTCGGAAAACGAATCGCCGCATGTTTCCTCAACTTCGAGCGACTTCGGAAAACGAATCGCCGCGTGTGATTAGCGCAGGCGATTTTTCATTTTAGCCAGGCGCAGAGCGAGGGGAGGCATTCGGGGAGAAAAGTAAACCCAAATAGGCTGGTTTTGCCTCCAATAAGGATTAATTATATCTTAGTTGGGATCAAGTACAAGGTCCTGTTTTATTATTAAAGAGAAAAAGGGAATCATTTTAAAAATATTTGATTATTTGGATAAAATGGAGTCTATGGGAGACGCCTTTCCGTAATTCTTTCTGGATTCATGTTTCCAGATAACTGATTCCATACCTGTACATGAATTTCCTATCACCCCCTTATCACTTAAAGATTAGCCTTCAGTCAATGCCTGGCTAAAACAACTCAAATCCAGTACATTTGGACACTCTCAAACATCAAGGATCTAAAAAAAAAAAAAATGAAATAGAAGGATTTACATTTTCTAGGCTCCTAGCACCAAAAAGTAAATGATGATAAAGCAATTTAATAGGAACAATCATTTCCTAGTGTTGTGTTAGTCATGTAAGTAAATGTTCAGTTTGGATTTCACATGATTTTGTCCAACGAGGAATGTGTCGGTAAAATACATGTTGTTTTTGCAAGCTAGCAGCAAAGTGACATTTCCAAATTTTCACTTTTGACGAGGAAGGTCTAGATTTCTTTATGCAGAATGTATTTTGCCTCTCTCGACACTTTAAGAAAAGTGAATGTGTAAAAACTACAAACTTTGGTAGGGTTTTCCATAACGAAAGGACTGAACAGCACACGTTTGGCAGAGAAATAAGATGAAAAGCAGTTCTTGCCCCACGGACCTGCTTCTCTTATAAAAGCCAAACGCTGCTATTTCATTGGGACAAATCAGCTTGACTAGGCAGGATTCTTTAATGTGGATTTCCCTATTTCACTATTTACAGGGCAACAAACAATACAGTTTTCTAGATTCTTCTGGATTCAAATGAACTTTCAAATTACTTGGCTGTAACCATAAAACAATTACTCTATTATGTTGAATAAAGCGTTTTCTTGATCTGTTACTGCTCTTGTTAACTTAGATCTCATGGGATGTGTGATTTGAAAGTCAATAGTTGGGAAAGCCACATATTTCATCTGTAATCCCCACAGTTGACAGCCACATATATCCCACAATATGCTGTGGAAAATTCTATATGACCTTGGAGTGAATGTATATTTTAGTGCCACCAAAACGAATCAATGCTTTGCATGCATTATCTCATGGCTTTCTCTACACCATTCAGCCAGCAGATAACATTTTGCCAGAGAAGTTTGACAAACACAACTACCGGCAATGTCCTTCTACTACTTTAGGCTGGAGATATTACATAAGGTAAAATTCATTAACAGGAACACCTATTAATGCCCTGACAGTTTAACACTAGGATGTTTGTGAAAGCTACTCCAAGCTTCATGATGCACATGTCTGCCCACCTAAGCATAACAAGCCCAAAAAGAGACACTTCTGTCAAGGTTGGTCCTATTACAAGATCAAATGTAAACAACCAACCCTGCAACAACTAATGACACATTTAGGGTCTGTTTTCTCATTTTAAATACCCCTTCATCGATCCCTCAGAAAATAATACAGTTTTACCAGTATGAAATGGAACATAACACAGATTATGCAAAAACTGAAAATGACAATGTTTTAGAAGTCTCATGCAGTCTGGGAGGCCTCTTCCGACAGTCATGGCTCAGACTATTAAATATCAGGAGCAAGTAATCCAGGTAATCAGAAAGAGGGAAGTTCACAGATGTTGTCTGAAAACTTACAAACGACAAGAATCGACCGGAGATTCATCCAAAGCGCTCCCTTACCAACATCATTAGTTTCTTCTTTCCTTTATAGATTTGCTTCAGATTGTCTATGAACTGGGCAAACTGTAGCAAGCCATCTTGCCCTAGTAGGAAGGTCTCCCGCGCCTTGCTAAGGAACTCTATAAACTCCCCATAATGTCGAGGACTGATGTGTGTAAGGCGTGAGTGGGTGGTGTTAATGTAGGCTCCGACTGCCGCATCCAGCAATTGCCGCAGAGGTGGCTTGTCTGTTGACATTAACTTGCCAGAGTTCCTGCGGCCGGGAATTCCAGCCAACCCTGGAGCAGTCAATGTACATCGGCGAAGAATATCCGAAAGCACGGTGGCACAATGCACACTTTTAACCACTAAAGGTACTAGTGCTGCCAGCTCATTCTTGCCAAGAGAGTGGCTGAGGGAGCATGCCCACAAGACATCATTTATAGCTGGGTGCGTGTCTTGGTTGTATGCCAAGTTGAGATGACTCATGGCCAGGGAGCACAGTTTGAAAGCACGCAATGGGTAGCCGCGATGCTCCATATAACGGGCAATTGTAAAAAGTTGGGAGTAGGTCATGCCTCCTGAAGCTGCATCCACAGCAATCTGATAGGCTGTCTCAAAGGCAGTGTGATCTTTCTCACAAAGAGTTAAAGCAGACAGAGCACAATTCTGTGGATCTTTCATTGCACATTGCAGGGCCAAAGTCCGCGCACAGCTTGCCAGCTCCTCACGCTGGGAATAGTCTAGACTGAGTCGCAGTACTGTGCTGTGAGAGGTGGCTGCTGCTGCAACAATACTTGTTGCTTCTGTTGGTGTGAACAGTGTGTACCAGCTCTGTAGGATGCTGACTAGTGCACGAACACCTAAAAAAAAAAAATTGAACAAAGCATTACATTGTAAGAAAGCCTCCTTTAAAAGTCAATAGGCAATAAATACACACTGAGTAAATAGTATAATAATGATATTTGCATGGATATTGTCAATGTCCTACAAAAAAATGGGGATTAAGATATTTTCTAATTAAACTTAAGAAAGATCTTACAGATGGGCATAAGACAAGAAAAAGAGAAGCCTTGTGGATTTCTAAATTAGGGATCCAGCATAGGCCTTAATGTGTATCTAGACATGCCACTTTCTTGTTATATTATGCTCTGGTAGCTTATTATCTAGTCAATAAGCACACATTTTAGGGCTGAGAACTTATGAGCTCCTAGTTGTAACTGGTTTTTATTCATATTTGTTTTTCTCAGGATATACTCTTTTTTTTTTTTTAGAGATCAATCTATACTTTCAACAATACCCTTTGCATAGTTGTTTTAACTATTCTTATGATCTATATTCAGCAAACCTTTTTTGCCTATTAAGATTAGCTTTTAAGTCAAATCGTGACTAGGCTTAAAGCAGACCTGTCACCTACACATAAAAAGCTGTATAATGAAAGTGTTTTGCAAATTAAACAAGGAACCTAAATTCTTTTTTTCATTAAAACATCAATACCTGTTATAAAGGGTTTTTATATTTGAGCGGTCAATCAAACATTACCTGCTCCACCTATATGTCTGAGGCATGAACCTGTTAGGTTTTCACATTTTATGCACAAGGAAAGTACTTATATATATTTAGTAATGATACAAGCACTACATACTGAAAAACAGTCAGTGCTGTTAACAAAAACAAACTTGAGTAAATGTAGAACGAAAAAATTTACATACCTACTTCTGTGGCACAAGTCACAAGCCACCTCACCATCTCTCTCCGCCTCCAGTTAAGGGTGCTGAGAGTCATTCTCATGACCTTAAGTGAAAAAGATGGACATATAAGCAAATAATTAAGCATAACTAATAGGAAAAAGTGAATCATTTAAAGAAATACTTAAAGACAGGAATAACGAAAATGAAGTGCCTGTAAGAGACCACATGCATGCAAATCTTTTGGCGAAACAGAAGGAATAAATATTTCAATTGCAGGTGTAGGGTCCGAAGAATGGGGAACCATTAAACTCTTGTGAATTTTTAGTTTAGGGAAAGGGTTTTCACACCCGTGGTGATGATTCCTTTATAGGTTATAGCAAGTAAATGTCTACTTTTTTTTTTTTTTTTTTTTATAAACCTACACTCAAACAAAACTTTAGTGAAAGATATTTACAGATCTAGGACTTATGTGGCTAGTTTCAGTGATCACAAATTCAAGGTAGGGGGTAATATCTCAATATTTTATTTGGGGTCTCCAAACTGGTAACACCAAAATCAATGCTTACCCGTGCCCCTCAACTTGTCAGTACTTAGCAGATTGTACTTATTTTATATTACCACTTAAAATAAAAACAAAAAAAAAAAATTTACTATTATTTCCCGAGTTGAAAATGCTTTACCTGCAGTCCCAATTCCAATGCTACATTCAGAAGGGTGGTGTCAGAGCTGGTGTCGGCTGGAGTAGCTATCTTAAAAGCATCCTGAGCCAGCTTAAAGATAAGTGAGGAAGAATGTATATTTCTTTGAATGGCCTCAAGAACAGTGCGAAGATGCAGCATGTCACCTAGAAGTCAAAAAGAAAAACAGGGAAATGGCAGGTAAGCTATCCAACATATAAGTCACATGCCCCAACTAGCATGCCTAGGAAAGTGCAATTATTTATATGTTCAAATCAATAATAGTTAAAAAACAAAACAAAAAAAACACGTAGCTAGAGACATCAGTGTTACATCAGCCCATAGTTTAACCTAGTGAACATTTGAACAATTAAAGTGGAATTATCATGAAAATTTAAATTTAATACAAGCTTCATCATACTAAAATAGTAAACTTTCTAAATATAATTAAAAATTCTGCATTGTTTCTGAAATAATCACATTTAGCTTCACTATCCCTCTATAAGCATTTGCTTCTCTTCATTCTTTCTTCATGCAGCAGTTGGGTGTCATATATTCATTGACAGTTAGATCCAATATATCTTATACGGGGGACTTCCTTTCCAAGCACATGTATTAGAGCTCATTCAAATAACTGATTCCAGTACAAACAAAATAACTGTAGAGAGACATGATGTCTGGTGATTTTAATAGAGAGAACTCTTAATACATTGTCTAGGCAAAAGGAGCCCCCTAGAAGATATATTGGATCTAACTGTAAATGAATATCTGTCATCCATCTCCTGCATGGAGAGAGAACGAAGAGAAACAGATGCTGAGAGAGAGAGATAGTGAAGATAAACTTGATTATTTCAGAAACAGTACCACATTTTTAATTGATTGCATTTAGAAAATATAATTTCAGTATGATGAAGCTTATATTACATTTTCTCGATAGTTCCCCTTTAAGCATTGTCATGTAAGCACTGTATCAGAAGATGCCTCTCTTACCTTTTGCAGCGGTTAGCATGGTGGAAGCTAGCTCACACTGCTGTGATTCTAAATGCCCAAGTGTGAACCAGCGAGGGTACCGGCTTGGCACTACTGACACAATATGATGAGGATGGGATACATCCACAGAAGGGACACTGCTTTCCAACACTGGAAGCCTAAAACAAAGATGGCAGACATCAAACACCAGTGTAGAATATATAGCAGGTACCTAATAATTATTACAGTAAATATACATGTCATGTGTAACCGAATCTTCCTTCAGTCATTAATGAGACGCAAGTGGCATACACAGCACATATCTGTTGTGAGACTTTGTTAACATAACGGAGTTGAATACCAAAATAAAACATTCAATAGTTTTCCCTGTCTTCAAGTAGTAGGTCTATCTATGCACTGTTCATGTGAATGAAATAACTTTTTGTTCTAATAATGACATACATACCTCATTGCTCTGAGCGACAATTTATAGGCCAGATCCGAATCATGTGGCAACAGCGCAGTGAATAAGTATTTGGCAAACGTATGCATAGGCACACTCTCTCTATGTATCACCTCCCCAAGACCACTGAATGGGCCTCCTGAAATGCATTGGGAAAATATATATAAATACACAAAAAATTTCTGCAGAAGCAACTATTTTATAAAAACAAAATATTTTGTATATAGGAGTATGCCCTGCATAATTACACCCTCCACAAAGTCATTCAAATGTTTATTTGCTATTAAACTGTATTTTACAATCTGAAAAGCTTCCTTTTATTTATAATCTACTGTTGCAGTTTAGAACATCTACTATAAATATTCTACTAATATTCTCATTTTGCACAAAGAATAGTTGGGATCTGATCACTGAGAACTGAATTCATCTATACCGAGCCACATTTTAAAATGTACCTTCCAGCAGCAGGATGCATTGCTTGCGGAGTGTCTGAACCAGTATGGCATCCAGTTCCAGTTCCTGAAGTCGGCCAATGATTTGCTCCTCATTGCGGCACACTTTATCCTGAGCATACAGACCTTCAGGCATCAGTCTTTGCTGGCCCATGCCCATTAGGGCTACTTCCAGTGCCAAGGACAAATATGATTCACCACTTTCAACTGAGCCATTCTGTACACATATATGCTGATAGACAGGCCGCCGGGACTCGCTGCCATCTGTAAAACAAAAGATAGCAACTGAATGTCAGTCCACAAAACCAAAACTTTTAAAATACATAATTTTTTTTGAAGCAATTATTAGTGTCGTGACTTTGTAAACTACACAGTGATAAACAGTGTGTGTAAAAGACCCAAAAAAAAGCCATATCATTGAATACAAGTTAATTCATGGACTCACTGTTAATGTAAAATATAACTGTGTAGATCTGGCAGGGAAGAAACGGTTTACGGTGTTACTGCTTCCACGCAAAGCTAAGGGCCAATGATTGGGCACAGAGCTTTCATAGCGTGCATATGGCCAGCAGCAGATAAGACTGTGGACAATGACTTTTTTGCACAGTCAAATGGAGTACAGTATATGCTTTGTTATGATAACAAAAATTGACAGCACAAAATACGGACACTAGTCATGGTCCAGTGTGAGGGTGTCTTACCTATAGCTTCCATTGCACTGTCTTCATCAGACAAGCATGCTTCTGTAAGCGTAGTAAATAAGCAGCCCACAGGATCAAGCGGGTGTCCCACCCATCCCTCCAGATTGGTTATTGTGGTTGAATTTCTCTGTATCAGTTCTATGAGAATAAATTTGAAGTGTAAAATGAAAATAGGAAGCTTAACTGAAAACATCTCAAAGTTGCGGCTTCATTAATACGTCTATGTTTAACACAGTTTAAAGTATAAGTAAACGCTTTCCTTCAGTCAATAAACATCCAATACTCAACTACAAATTTTACATTTAACATAACTACATTTTCACATATTACAATTTGTTAATGAATTGCACACCAAACCTTTTTTCTGTTGCTTGTAAATTTCCAGTTGTCGCTGCTGTTGCAATCTGAGAGTATTTATAATGGCAACTGCTAAGCGTAAAGCCTCTTTGGGGTAACCATGGGATCTTAGGGCATCCACTCGGGCACATGCTGTAGGAACATGTTCTAAAAAGAAGAAATATAATGTAGAAGTGCCAGAGGTATACGTTGAATGCAGATATATTCACTCTCTGACAAATTTTAAAATTTCTGGCTCCTGTATAGACCAAAAATAGTTCCCTTAATTATCAATATAGGAATGGCTCAGTAATAATTGGGCCCAATGCTAACTGTGGCTGGCAGAAAATACCATCATCCAAGAGTAGGATGAAGAGCTTTTTCTGTAATTCATATTATACTTAAAGGTCATCTAAAAGACAAGGTGTAGACCACATTAAATTATACAACTCTATTGCAGAAATCCTTTATAAAAAAAAAAAAAGCTGATGGATTTGTGGTTAAATGTGGGAGAGAGCTGTGTGGCAGTAACTCTTCCCGTGGCAATCGGTATACAAGGAGTATTCAAACTGCAATGTACATGTACTGATCACCATAGCAGTAGGTGATTTAAACCAGTGCCTATGAACACTGCAGCTGCAGAGAAGACTGAACATGGGATTGGCACATCAGGGTAAAATTAGAGGCATGGGCAGCACTGTTTCTTTGAAAAGTGCCTCCCATCCCACTAATTTTACCCTGCTGTGCTAATCCCATTTTCAGCATTCTCTGCAGCTGCATGTTACCTATATTCATAGCAATTGTGCAGGCTCTGCACTCATTGCTCGTTTAAAGGGATACTGTCATGGGAAACCATGTTTGTTTTCAAAACGCATCAGTTAATAGTGCTGCTCCAGCATAATTCTGCACTGAAATCCATTTTTCAAAAGAGCAAACATTTTTTTTTTATATTCAATTTTGAATTATGACATGGGGCTCGACATATTGTCAGTTTCCCAGCTGCCCCCAGTCATGTGACTTGTGCTCTGATAAACTTTAGTCACTCATTACTGCTGTATTGCAAGTTGGAGTGATATCACCCCCCTCCCCCCCCCCCCAGCAGCCTAACAAAAGAACAATGGGAAAGTAACTAGAAAGCAGCTCCCTAACACAAGATAACAGTTCCCTGGTAGATCTAAGAACAACACTCAATAGTAAAAGCCAAGTTGCAAGAGACTGATTTAGTTAGTTAGTAAATAGGAGAAAAAACACCCTGCCAGAAAGTAGTTCCACCCTAAAGTGCAGGCAAAAGGCACATGACTGGGGCAGCTGGGAAATGGACAATATATCCAGCCCCAAGTCAGATTTCAAAATTGGATATAAAAAATCAGTTTGCACTTTTGAGAATTTGATTTCAGCGCAGAAGTCTGCTGGATTAGCACTATTGACTGATGCATTTTGAACAAAACATGTTTTCCCATGACAGCATCCCTTTAAGGATTTGTTTAACATATATGATTAGCTGCCTTGCAGCACTGGGGGTCCTAGGTTTGATTTCAAGAAGGGCACTATTTGCATAGCGTTTGTATGTTCTCCTATACTTGTAGGTGTTTCATCCTGGTACTCTGGTTTCCTCCCACTTGCCCATCCAAACCAAACCATACAGGTAGTTTAACCCATTAAACATAAAACTGGCCCTAGTGTACATGTGACAGGGACCTTTGACTGTAAGCATCACTGATTAAAGCAGGTGATCATCACGGCTCACTTAATGGTAAGGTAAAAATTTACAGACCAGCAAACAGAAAAATAGTGACAATATAGTGTCTTCCTAGAGTGTAAATACAATGTTACAACCCTTAAATGGTTCTATTTTGAGGTTGTCACAGAGATGATGACATGTTAGAAAGATTAGGCATTTTATAACCAGCCATCCTTTTAACAAAGATTTGCTTAGAATGAAAGATTTACACTTACCTAACCAGAGGGGTTGGCCCTGAGCATTGAAGAGTAGGCTCTCTCCATCTCTTTGGAAGGAAGGTGACAAATAGAAGTCACTACTTATAATTCTCTGCAAGTGGCTGTCTTGCCAGTGCAAGTCACAACCTTCAATAGCACGGGTAAATACTGTTCTTCTGGGTCTTACTAAAGAATCTAAAGAAAGGAAATAAAAACGTTTGCTGAAACATTTCTGTTGGATAATTCTTTCTTTCCAGGAAAAAAAAAATCTTTAATTTACTGGATACCCTGTCAGTACAAAATCTGTCATTTTGAGTAGATCATATTTTTCAGTTTAAGAATGGTTTTGAGAAATCATTTCCTCACAGAGAGCAAATCCATAATCCTGGCTCAGTAGGGAGGTAAACACAGTTTTAATCAACCTCCTGTTCTCTTAAGAAGAACATGGCAAGTAGGGCAATCAGGACAAGTGCACCTAACAAAGCCTCAAACACTGATTTGTACTGCTCATCAGATGAAGAGGAAAAAGATGGTATTGGTCAAACACAAGTCCTCTGCAGGCTTATTGAGCAGAACAAATGTTTCCGTCTCTGATTTCTGCAAAGCAATCATTCACACATGCCAAAATGATTATTCGAACAAAGGCATATTCAGTGCCTGTGCGCAAACAATATTTTGGTAGATTTTGGATTTAAGGTCTTTTCACTTACTACATATTTTATAGGTCAACGAATTTTAAAGCACTTTGCAAAAACATTTATGCTAATAACTATTTTGCTCAGTTTACCAAAAAAAACAAGTCCAGCGCTGACATTTTTTCTCTGGCATATTTATTTTAAAAGTACTGAAATTCAAAATCAGTTGTTTTAATGTGACACTGTTTTTTTTTACGCTTTAATATTTCATCAAGTGACCTTTTCCATCAGTTTTAAAGTGGTAGCAGTAGTTTTGTTTCAACATGTTGTTTTCTGCAGATTCCAAACACACTGCAAAAATGCCTAAAATCACCTTCCACTGCCCTCAGACAATTGCTCAAAAGTTTTACAGTGAGCAAATGTCTATCATTCTGACACAGTACATTTGGGTTACTAAAAAATGCTGTAAATAAAATGTCCAAAAATTGCCCCAAGTGCCATTGCTCTTGGATAATACATATTCATGGCATTCTACACTACTACAGTTATTTTAAATAAAAAAATTCTATAATTATTTTATTATACTTTGTATTGCACCAACCTGCTGTCCACTGATTAAAACTGTTGAGCTAAATTCTTTCCATAAACTTACCATGACCATTATTTTGTGGTAAAGCATTGGTAATGTTGGGGAGGTCATTGCTATAGTTTCCGTCCTCTAATGGGCAGACATCCATGTCATGCCATTTTCGCAGTTGCCGAAGCCAGCAGGCTTTTTCATCTGGTTTGCAGTGAGGATTCAGAACAATGCAAACCCAAAGGGCCCCTATAATAACACAAAACAAAGTTTTGATCTAATAGCCAGCAAAATAAATGTACTGATAGTATAGCAAGGCTCATAAACTAGCTGGCATTTTGTGTTAACTAAAGAATACTAAAGTTAGAAGCACAATCACAAATGCATTCTCCAGAAAGCCAGCTTCATTTACAAAACTGTGTCTACACATAAATTATACATATTTTTCTCACGCATGTGCATTACGCTAAATGCCCCTGAATAACTTTTTTAAAACTGTAGAATACTCATACTCAATAAAAATCATCTCAAAGGTAAAGGAGAGTATGATTTATTTGGCATTCCTTCCTAAGTTTCATTAAAGATTAAGTTGTGACCTTTGTAATTATTAAGCTGACTTCAGTGCTGTAAATGAACAACCTAAGGTACAAGCAAATCATTTGTTACCTAGTTCATCCCAAAGCTGCCGGCACTTATCAGTCATGCCTGTACCCTGTTGTCTCCAGAGGGCTAGTCGAGGGTCAGCCATGAACTGCTCAGTGATCAATGTCAGCATTCGTGCACCATTGGAATCCCTCATTCGGAGCATTTCTCTAACCTAAGAGAGAGAGAATAATTGGCACAATGTACGGTACATTTTTAAATTCTGTTTTATTGTAAAAGACTATTTTTTTTAGGAAAATACATGTAGCATACATTTTTATACAGGTATAGGATACCTTATTCAGAAAGTCCCGAATTACTGACCATCTCCCATAGACTCTATTTTAAGCAAATAAATCTTATATTTGCAAATTATTCCCTTATTCTCTGTAATAATAAAACAGTCTCTCGTACTTTACCCTAACTAAGTAGCATAAATCCATGTTGGTGGAAAAACAGTCCAATTGGGTTATTTCATATTTAACTGATTTTTAGACTTCATGTTTGGAGATCCAAATTATAGAAAGCCCCCTTATCTTGAAAACCCCATGTCCCAAGCATAAGAGATCCTATACCTGTATTTAAAAAAAAAAAATCCAAATCTTCGCACAGAATGAGAAAAGGCAAAAGCACAAGCATATATACTTATAACAATTGGGTTTAAGCATAAGGAGTGCATCTTACTAGAAGACAGAAGTCTAGAAATATCATAATGAAGATGCCAACAATCCACAACCTTAGTCCATATACACAGACATCAACGGACTGCTTAGTAACGGCATATTTGGACTAGTTGTACCTTAATTCTCCACGTACTAAAATGGATGTTTGGATATGTGATCTAGAATAGTTTAACAAGGCCTGGAGTCTAAGAAAACACCTATAGTTTCCATCTTTCAATGAAAATCTTATGGATTTTAAATAGATATTTATATTAAATTACTGTCAGGACAAGGGGACAACAAAAAGAATCCCCATGCTAATAGTAATACCTAGTTATATAAATCATTGAAAACCATATTACCTTGGCAAACATGGAATTGAGCTGCTTCCCAGAACTGTAGTAGCCTCCCTGAGAGAGGAAGAGCTTAACCTGCTCCCTGACTTGCTCCTCGTCCAAATGCCAACAGTTCTCATCATTAATGCTTGCTCCAGCTGTTGGATCAGGGGCACCTAAAAAACGTAAGGATTTGAGATTATGGTTCATTTTAACGAAAAACTGTGAAGGAGGTTGACAGTTAAATACAGAGCAGTTGTGACATCCTTGATGTGAACATTGGTTGTCAATTAAAAATTAACTACTGATGCAGAATTTTTAATAGATGGCTGTAAAGCAAGGAATGTACAAAAAGTTAGAACAATAATCCAGAAAAGTAAATTTTTTTTGCCCATTTATGGTACGTAGAATGCGGGGGAAATGAAAATCTCTTTATCAAACCCACAAAACAAATTATCTACCATAAAGGAAAAGCAAATGGCTAAGCATGATTTATCACCTGATTGCACTAACACTCCAGTTCCCATCAGTCAGTGTATATCTAGGTGCGCTTTTCATATAGCTTTAAACCACCTTCTGCAATCGACCATTTGAGAGGTCTTCCTACAGTTATGTCAATTATCACAATAAATAATGGAGAATATGGAGGAAATGAACCCAACAGCATATGAGGGCCACATTATGTAACCTCCTTGTCTTAATCACACAGAATACAAAATGTCAACAAAGATCAAAAAGCTAGAGAACATTACCGTGCACTTGATTAATTTCAGAGTTAGAGGATAAGATTTCATCTGCCAACTTTTGCGCTGTCGGAAGAACTTCTGTGTGATGGGCTGTGATGAGATACTGCACAAACTTTTGCAGTTGGTCACGGTTCATCTGGAAGAGGGTTTCTGAGATGGGAAGACGCAATTTGACCTGATCCGGTTTGCGGATGCGATAGAGAGAGAGTGCTACTACATGGGCGCAGTAGAATATGTCTCTGTTCCCACATCCACAAGTGACTGAGGTGATCTTACAGCGATCAAAGCTAATGGCCACTTTGTAGATGGTTTCAGGATCAGACTGTGTCGCTGGCTCTGTCACCGTGCCACTTAAATGGAAACCTGGACAGAGATGAAACAAAAATGAAAAAAATCAATACACTAAAATCATAATCCAACATTTAAAAAAAATTACAATTTGGTAAAAAGCAAAACCATCAACTGTATATTATTTATTTAAAGGGGTTGTTCAGCTTCCAAACAAATACCTTTTTCAGTTCAGTTGTTTTCAGATTGTTGACCAGAAATAAAGACTAAAATTCTTTCTATTCAGTAATCCGGGTGCAAATTTTGAACTGTTACAATTTGCTACATAAATTGATACATTTCTCAGTAGGATGTGTGGAATATTAGCAACTATCGTATCAATTCTAACAGCTGCCGGGGATTCTGCTCAGCAGGGCCAAAGATAAGAAATGTATCAACAATTGTACTATTTAGAACAGTTTACAGAGTTGGTGACCCGTCCACCCCAAACTGCTTCAGAAAGATTAGAATGTGATAAAAACATAAAATGTAACTTTAATATTATCAAAACTGATTCAAATAGAGAGTAACTGAAAAAAAGTTAATTTCTGGTATACTATTGTGAGAAAAAAAACTGAATTTGTAAAAAAAAAAAAAAAGTAATGGGGGTGCAGGGAGTTACACACAGTTGAAAGGAAAAGTTTGGGCACACCTTGCAGCAGAGTGACTGTGCTTAATTTAAACCATTAAATTGATTGGCATATATAACCTACACACACAGAAAAGACAACCACTTAATAAAAGGAATATACCAGTTTTTTCTATAAAAACGGGTAGATTTGTGGACAGTTTCATCGACCATAATTGTTATTGTTGCAGAGACCTGGCTTTCAGGATGCAAACTACTCTGCAAGAATAAATTATAGGCCACAACCAAATTTAGAAACCTCGGGTTGATAGCTGTGACACAGACCCAATTCTAAGGCATTTGCTGCTGTAACCTACATTTGCAAATAGCGTAAATAGATGTCAATAACAAATTCTAAGCTACTTAAAGGGGAACTCCGGCTTCCAAACCAAAATTTGATAAAGAGGCTAACATAACACAGAAACCCCTAATATACCCATCACAGTAACCAGTTTCTTCAAAAAGTAAGAATAAATGCCATTGTCTATGCTGAAATCCAATTGGTTAACAGTTCTTCTCTTTTAAACACTGATGTTACAAATTGTAACAACTTCTCCACAGCTTACAGACAGCATGCAGGAACTACATAACCCACAATGCATTGAACTATGATGTTCTGTTAGTTATTGAAATCACATGTGCAGGGAATTGTGGGGTTTGGAGGATGCAGGCTGAGGACAGATGGCTGTTGATACAAAGTAACAGTAGTCAGCCAGATAAGCAAAGTAGTCAGACAGATCAGCAGGGGGCTAGGCTTAGGGAACTGTTCCAAACCATTAAATATCATGAAAATTCTGCATATTTTTTAATTGATGTATATTGCAAAGTTGCTTGAAAATAAGTTTACTTTTCAAAAAGCTTAAGTTATGTTTGTGTGGAGTTCCCCTTTAAAAGGCAATGACACATGGGACACTTTGTTGTGCTCAAATAGAGTGGGCACAAAAAGCATCCCTTGTTTCCTATCCACCAGCATGTGAATTGCTGCTGCGTGACCATTTTCCGAAGCTACCTGTAGTTTCCTTACGAGGAAATTTCGGACAACTTCGCCCCAGCAGCGATTGACATAGTAGCCAGTGGAGAGGAAACCAGGACATTTTATGGCCCGTGGTAGCGGACATTAATCGCAAACAAAAGTTCCCGTGTGCCATTGCCATAAGGCAAGTTCACCTTTACGTAAACAAATATCCAATTATTAGCAACTTTTCCATTGGTCTTAATTTTTTGCATTATTCCAGCTTTCATATGGGGTCAGTGACCCCAGCAGTAACATAAAAAAAATATTACTTATCTTTCTGTTCAGACGCTCCCCTATTCACCTCATCTCCTATTCAACTCACCACCTACCTGCTAGAGTAACATTGGAATTTCACTAGCTATATCGTTTTGCCAATGCCAAACCGGAGAGCTGCTAAACAAAAAGCTAAATAAACTAAAAATTAAGACCAGCTGCAAATCATCTTAGAATATCAGGCAACATCATACTTAAAAAAAAAGTTCATTTAAAATACCAACAACCCCTTTAAATTAACATGACTGAAATGTCAATTTTCTCCCCTGGAGTTTACAAATAGCAAATGCATAGCTTGAAACACAGCCCACTAATAATATGCCATTTTTAGCTTGGGCTGTCACCAAATTTTTCAAGGTTTAAATGCTATTGATGCATATAAACAAAACCAATTTAAGGAATTGCACATTTAAACGCTTTCTTTACTTAAAGCACTAATTATGTATCCAGACACAGTTCACACTGAGGTCACCATTTAATTAACAGTGTTTAAACAAGCATTAACAAACATATTTGTTTCTTAACCTTTTTGCTGCCAGAAGCACACTTGTGAATGGCAGGCACTACATCACGGTTGAATGGAGACGGTTTCATTAATGCGGTTCTCTGTTTTTTTTTATATATTGTTTGTTTATTCTCTTCAAGGGAGAATTAACCTTTTTATTCTTAAAAAAGGCCAGGACTGCACACCACTGAAATAAGCTGCCTTCTTTGACTTGGTGGAAATCCTCTGCACAGCCCTGGTGCTAAAAGAATAACAAAGGAGAGCGTGGGGGAAGAACATGGGGATTTGTCCACTTAGCAGCTTTTGAGTTATAAGGAAAGCTTCCCTGGCATATGGGAAACAGCGTGGCATGGTCAATAATTAGAACAACACTATTTGGGAGTTAGAAATTCAATAATCAGGAGAAGGCATTACTGTGAAATGTGTGCCTGGAAACAGCATGTTATACAGCATTAAGTATAGCTCTTACTGGTTAACTGCTCCGCTGTATATAAAGGAAAGTGACTAACCATATACTGTGGAGTGTGTTCTACTAAGTCAAATAGCTGCAACACTGCAGATTTATTTAGTATTTATGTATATTTTTATTTGTATAGCGCTCCTTGAGGGCAAAGCACTGTACAGCAGAACAATAAATTAGTAGATGAAACATGGGGTCATTACAATAAGTATAAAAATACAATACACATAAATATAAAGTATAGTTAAAATACATATTAAGTGCTTATTGTCAGAAAAAAGGATGGAGGTCCCTGTCCCGTAGGGCTAACAGTCTTAATGGTAGGGTAACATGCAGACACAAATTGGAAGAATATTAAGTGCAAATGACAGGATTTTAGTTGGTGGAAGGTCCCTTATAGGTGGGAATTTAAATACTTCAATAAAAAAAAAAAAAGCTCTAGCAATGTCATTTAGTGTCTCCTTTGTAAATAAAAATAAATTTGAATCCTTGCAGGAGCTTGAAGATCTACACTGTTCAGCTTTCTCCTGAAACTGGCTGGAGCGTCTGCCGAAGAGAAATGAATCAATTCCTACCTGCTCGCTACAGCTGGAGATAAAACAAATGCAACTCTATAGATCCCATTAGGATTAGATTTTAGCCAGCATATCTATGGTTGTTTTATTTTGTGAGCAACTGTCAGCAAAGTGTCACAGGAAGCTGATGCAGAGGAAGAATTGCTTGTAAGGAACGGATGGAGCGGACTATTTGTCAAAGGGAAAGCTCTAACCTTCATGTAGCTGCAGGAAGGTCAATGCTGGGTTTATGGAGAATTTTCTTTAAATTAAGTCATTTCAATGTGTAATTAGTGAAGTCAGGCAGCTCAACATTAAACCCTGAAGATGCTTGGCGTTTGTTTGTGCCAGAGGTGGCCTCTAAGCTACCCTGAGCAGCTGAAAAAGCTAAAGGGACGCTTCTCCTAACCATCTGCTCCTCACCCAGGACCCTGTCTGCAAAAACCAAGAGCTTGCTTTCAATCCGGTTAACTAAAAATAAGATTCATAGGGGCCCCTGTCCAACCTATGATCATATGCAGTAAGGGCCCTTCACATCCCATCTGTTCTGTCATAGACAGTTTTAAGCAGTAACCTATCCAATGTTCATATATGCAGATGTCATTTCATTCCCAGCCCCCATTTCACATGGCCTTTAATGAAAAATGCATTATTGTTTGTTTTAATCCTTTGGCATAGCAAAGGAAGTAAAGCCCCAGTTTCAAAGCCATAACTTTAATCTGTAACTAAGCTCAAGTGGCAAAGCCAAAAATGCAACATCTTTAAGGTGGCAACCCCACACACTATGGTTGACCTACTTTTTTTCAAATTATTCTGCTTGTAAGACATAATCAAAACAGTAGTGGAGAGAAGTGGTGACTCCTCTTCACTATCTCAACTGCCAATGCATCATGCCCTGGTAGATATGGAGGTCATTATTATATAGATTTTATGGATATTCTTCCGAATGGTAAGACCATGTAATGAAAATTATACAATGACTTTAGTATGTGCATGGCTAGCTTTAGAGGGAGACCAAGAACTTACTCATTGTACCAATCCACATTTATATGATGACAGCACCGATTAAACATACTAGCTGTACAATAGCAATATTTAAATATATTTAATATATGTCCATAGCTAAAGTCTGAAAAATAATTTGAACATTAAATAAACCCGATAGGATTCTTTTACCTTCAATAAGGCTTCATTATACTTTTGGTTACAGAAAATACAAGGTACTGTTTTATTAATACAGAGACAAAGTAAATCATTTTTAAAAATATGAATAACTTGATTAAAATGGAATCTACGGGAGACTGCCTACCCGGAAATTCTGTTTGGTTTTTGTAAGGCCTGTTCGGGGCTCAACTTTCTGTTCGGTTTTCAGCCTTATGAAACCCGAACAATTATCTGGCCAATACATAAAAAAAACATTTAAATACTAAGATACTCACCTCAACATGGCTGAGTTACTATCAAGAACAGTTCATTTCTTATTATTACAGATACAAAAATAAAGCAAATCAATCAAAAATATGTTTTTTTTTCTAAATTAGCGGTTCTGTATTTCAGAGCTTTCTGGATAACGGATTTCTGTATAATAGAACTCGTACCTGTGATTAAAGGATTGGGCTTACTCATCAAGCACAATATAGAGAGAAATAGGGTTGCCACCTGTGTAGTTTTGAACTGGGTGTCAACACTTTAAAACATTGCTAAACTGGATAGAAATCCAACCAGTTGCAACTAAGTGATGCAATAGCCTCGACCTGGTGTCATAACTCCGCCAACATCATTGTGCCCTCATCTGATGTCATCATGCTTGTTCCTACATCACTGCCCCACCCCCAATGCTATATGCCCCCCATGTGTTCGGGTTTGGCCATCAGCAAAGGTGGCAACCCTATTTCCAGATAATGGATCCCATAACTGTATTTGACTTCATGTAAAAACCTACATTGCTGTGCATCATTATGAATTTTAAAGCATGAACCAATTTCTAAAGACTAGATGCTGAATGTTTTTTCCGGCTTACTGCAGAGGTTTGGATGTTGTTTAGTGCCCCAGAAACAGCAAAAAAAACCAAAAAAAAAACATGCATTTTTGTTGTACTATCTGGCTTCCCAAAAAGCTGAATTTGTAAGAGCGATAGCTATATATCTTAATTTTACAAACAGGCTTTAAGTGCAACCGTGTTAAGTTTTTTTTCCTGCTTCAGTTAGAAATAAAATATTTTTTCATATTACATTGTAAAGGGAATATGTTTAGGATCATTTAACATTGAATATGAGGGATCTTTTAACAATAATTATAAAACTGAATAATGATAATTAATTATAAAACTATGGAATAATTTAATGCACATAATAATTTCTTCACGCTAGCAATTCAATAGGTAGCGCTTAAGATGTGGCTTGGTAGAAAGTGAGCATCTTGGAAACTAGGGCTGCCAACTCCATCCAACAAGTCTAACTACTAAAAAAAGCAAAATGACTGTTCACATCCATATGAAAATGCATCAATTCAAATAAGCAGGAAGTGGTAGGGGACAGCTAGACACTAAGGTATTCACTAAAAAGGGTGCAAAGTTTGCTATAGGTCTTATCTATAGCAGCTAATAGGCAGGAAGCATTTAGTGGTCGGCTGTTTAGTGGTTTAGTAACTCACGAAACAGTGAAGTGGTCTGGGTGCACCAGCCCCAGACCCCCAGCTTTAGGGAGCGGTACAGCAGAAGATAAGGAAGCAGGGCTGACCGGCACTCAAACGGATCCACAAGACCAGAGATATTCAGTTAAAAAAATACATTTATTAGTAGAAAAGTTAAAAATGTAGCTTCATCTCCATCCACCCTACGCGTTTCACACCCCTTAGGGTGCTTAGTCATGGGCTCCATGACTAAGCACCCTGAGTGGTGTGAAACGCGTAGGGTGGATGGAAAAAATTTTTTTACTTCCTTGTTTTGTGAACAAAAATCACGAATTTAAGGACTCTGTTTAGCCAATTACAAGAATTTGGCTGAATCCAAATCATGCTGAAAAAAGGCTGAATCCTGGCTAAATACAGAACTGAATCTTGGATTCAGTGCATCCCTAATATGGGGGTATGGACACTCAGTAAGCAGAGCACTGAAGAGATTAGAACTGCCACAAGCACAATAGATATACAAGAAAACAAGAAACCCCTCCCAGGTACATTGGGGAAAGCACTGTTTTTTGTGATGTGTCAGATCAGTGATAGGGACAGTGAATATGTGAGAGGGGGAGGGGGGATCTGCTGATATGCTTGCTCTGTCCCTCCAGGCCTCAGTGCACTGACCTGACAGTGCTGGATAATTAACCCCAGAGTTGCTAGCCCAGCAGCAATCCATAGATTGCAACAAGGAGCTGGCCGAGAAAAAGAGGATTTGAAGCCTCTTTCTCAAAATCCTCATTTTAAAGATTTAAGTACACTGCAAACGTGCTCAGGGGCATGTGCCTATATATTTTATTTTAAAATAAGCCTTTATCCCCTTTTAAAATCTCTGCTTTTATAATAAAGCTTACACAGGTATGGGACCTGTTATCCGGAATGCTCGGGACCAGGGGGCCTTTCTTGGAAAATATCTTCCCAAGAAAGCTTGTTCATTTCAATACACACGTGTAGAGCTGAATCTCCAGATATACAGGTAGAAACAATAGAATTCTACCTGTATCTGATGATTCAGCATTAACGAAGGCCAATGTTTGGGTGCCTTCAAAGGAGCCCAATCAAAACTTTCCATCCAGCCCGATTGACAAGCAAAACGATATCCAAGTCTGCCGATATTGGTCCATACACACACCGAATATCATACGAAAATGTTTTTGTGCGATATTATCTGTGCGTCTATGGCCACCTTAAAGTGGACCTGTCACCTACACATAAAAAGCTGCATAATGAAAGTCCTTTGCAAATTAAATATGAAACCCCAAAAAAAAATTTCATTAAAACATCCGTACCTGTTATAAAGGTGTTTAAATATCAAATATTACCTGCCCCGCCTCTATGCCCGTGGCATAGAGGCGGGGCTATCAATTACTTTCACTTTCCATTCAGCACTTCCTACATGTCACTGCTCTCCTCAAATTCCCCCTTCCCTCCTCAGGCTCTATAATTGTGTAGGGCACTGCACATGGACATTAGGTCCCCCATTCTGGTTCATACACAAGATTTTGGGGTGATACACAATTTCCCTTAATAGCTGTGTCCACAAAATGGCAGCTGTCTGCTTGCTGTGATTGTATAATTCCAAAACAGAAGGAAACAAAATTTAAACAATAAATACAGTGTAAGTAAAGTTTATTTTGCTCAACTAACATGATAGAAAAGAATTTGAAATTATTTCTTAGGGTGACAGGTCCCCTTTAAAGCTGGGCACAGATGCAAAGATCTGATCGTACAAATCAATGCTAGTGACAGTCTCCCTCTGAAAATCGTACGATCGGCAATACACGCACCGACATCCGACATCCACCGGACGAAAAATGAAGGGTCTCTCCACACACGGTCTGAAAATCGTACGAATCCTCGATTCGTACAATTGGATCTTTGCATCTATGGCCAGCTTAACTCTTAAAGGAAAACTATACCCCCAAAATGAATACTTAAGCAACAGATAGTTTATATCAAATTGAATGACATATTAAAGAATCTTACCAAACTGGAATATATATTTACATAAATATTGCCCTTTTACATCTCTTGAACCACCATTTTGTGACTCTATCTGTGCTGTCTCAGAGATCACCTGACCAGAAATACTACAACACTAACTGTAACAGGAAGAAGTGAGGAAGCAAAAGGCAGAACTCTGTCTGTTAATTGGCTCATGTGACCTTACATGTGGTTTGTAAGTGTACACAGTGAATCATACAATCTCAGGGGACGGCCCTTATTTTTTTAAAATGGCAATTTTCTATTTATGATTACCCAATGGCACATACTACTAAAAAAGTATATTATTATCATAATGGTTCATTTACATGAAGCAGGGTTTTACACATGAGCTGTTTTACTCAGTATCTTTTAATAGAGACCTACATTGTTTGGGGGGTATAGTTTTCCTTTAAAGGCATACAATCCTGCAGTGATATAAACAATGGATTTCAGATAGGATCGTGGACCACTGTGGTCAGAATACTCTGTTTTAAAGATAGAAGCTTAGTCAAAAAAGCATGAAAGAAGTGAAACAGTGGCAGAGACTGTGGAATCAAGCAGACTTCATTTGTGTATATTACACTTTACAAGGATATGTCTACAAATATTTTGTTATGTACATATATTCTACTTAACTATACATTAGGAACAAACGCAAACTGGAATAAATTGCAGCAGGAAAGAAAAGCAAAATATAGCCAACTCATAATATCACCAACCATGCTGGAACACCATCCACTTAGTACACAGGCTGTTTGGAGGCCATTTGTCAATTAGTTTACTGCTATTAAATATTTCCACTTCTTGCATCAGCCCAAACCAAAGCAATCACCACACACAGCCCAAAGCAATATACACTGCTAGATCCATTGGGGCTGGAATTTCGAGTCCCTGGCTTATTGCTAAACAGAGTTAGTTAGGCAATTAGAATGGCCTCTTCTAACCTCCACCATCACAAATTGTTCATTAAACAGCAGAAATACAGTGCAGGATGTCAGTTTCCAAATGTAATCCTTAAGGGATCTTCCGTTTATTCATTAGAGAATGAAATTGCTTTCATTTAAGCAGTGCTAGCTGGTGTACTGATGCTGCTGCGTGGAATATTTATATATGTTATATATAAATATTCCACGCAGCAGCATCAGCGCGACACTGGGGCAACAAAACCAAGGAGCAGATTTGTATGTACTGTAGAGAAATAGCTGCAGGGATAGGAGTTCAGAGCATCCAAGTTAATAATGGGGGCTCAGGTGTCTGCAGGAAGCGCTTTGTCTGAACACTATTACTAGATTGAAGGGTTTGCCCACACAAATGCCTATTTTTAAATGTCATGCTTAAATCTTTCAGCTAAAAGTAAAAATGTAAAGAGCAGCTCCAGCAAAATAAGTAGAGTATTTACAGTTAGGCCCATAAATCTTTGGACAGAGACAACTTTTTTCTAAGTTTGGATCTGTACATTACCACAATGAGTTTTAAATGAAACAACTCAGTTGAACTGCAGACTTCCAGCTTTAATTCAGTGGGTTGAACAAAAAGATTGCATGAAAATGTAAGGAACAAAAGCCTTTTTTTTTTTTTTAACACAATCACTTCATTTCAGGGGCTCAAAAGTAACAAAAAGTTGTCTCTGTCCAAAGATTTATGGGCCTAACTGTACTCAAGTACGTCAGTAATGGGTGTAAAATGTTACTACACAGTTACTCATAGCAAGCAATTTATATTGTGATTACTTGTACTAAAGATTAATTACTGGTTTAGACAGGTTTAAGTTTTCATTAAAATTACTTAATTAATAATAGGCAGTTTCCCTACAGTACCTTCAAGAAATACTCAATTCAAAAATAACAACACTGACAAATTATACAGGTATTGGACCTATCGCTGTGGTTTAACTGCAGCCTACCCCTAGTTAGTGACACTAGCAGACCAAATGTCTGAGGCGGTTATGTAATAAATGACAGTAAGTTTGGGCAGGAGTAGTAACCCATAGCAACCAGGAAGCATTTACTGGTTACCTGTTCAAAAGCAATCATCTTATTGGTTGCTATTGGTTACTGCCCATGGGCAGACTTAGTGCTTTTTATTACATATGGGGGTAAATGTTTTAGCAACTTTCCCCTATTGAAACGTAACACGGCAATATATATCTCTATCGATCATCTATCTATATATATCTCTATATCTTATGTAATAACAGCCATAAGGACCTGGGTTAGATATTCATAAGAGAATATGTAATGTGGTATTTTACAAATGATACTGAAAGGTATGTAATATCAAGATCTTGAAAAAAATAAATGCATAAAATAATCAGATACAATTAAGCACACAGAATGAATGAATGAATGTTTGCTTGCTCTTGACATTGAGTCTTGACATGGATTTTAAATACAAGATAAACATGTTCCATTCAAACTGATAAGCCAAATCGGTTTCAATCTGACAAAATATAAAAGCTACATAAACCGTACTGGTTGGCAAATTGTTAGGCAACTAGTATTTAATGCCCTTTTCCATTCCTTGCATTGACATGGCAACAGCAGAATCCACCCCAAGCTTGAGTCTATGCATAGTAACAGAAAACAAAATCATCACTAATCACTCAAACTGGTTAGCAACTGAAGAAAAAACTTAAACTCGACATAAAACAAAGGGGGTGGGGGGTCCTACATAAAGCACACAGGAGCCATATGGCACAATATATAAGATAATGTTTCATCTTTTTAGTTTATGCCTTGAAGAGCAAAAGGCCCATTTTATAATCATAGTTAATAACTACTCGACAAAACACTGCTTCTACTAGTAAAATTATCGAATATCATTTTTTTCTGAAAAGGAGTTCATAGATCATAGAACAGTGCGTATATATGAACAGCCCAATTTTGTCAGCCACTAGTGTTTCCAAATAGGGAAAATATCCACTCAATTGGTGACCCAGTCAAATGAGCAGATCCTTGGTTAAGGAAATAGACTCCTCATTCATATGCAAAGCAGATGGAATTCTGGGAAAGAGAGCCCAGGACCATTCCTAATATGTCCATATACAGAAATACTTCAGAGCCTGAAGCTCATCCACCGGATTTGCCAGGCCAGTATACTGACTGGTTTTGCCCTTATTGGGACTCTTCAATGCAGTGCAGAATGTTCGAATCTGGATACACTAAAAAATAATTTTTGGTGATACACTTCTCGGTATACGGTCTTGGGAAAACGATGTTTTTTCAAAACGCATCAGTTAATAGCGCTACTCCAGCAGACTTCTGCTGCACTGAAATCCATTTCTCAAAAGAGCAAACAGATTTTTTTATATTCAATTTTGAAATCTGACATGGGGCTAGCCATATTGTAAGTTTACCAGCAGCTCCAGTCATATGACTTGTGCCTGCACTTTAGGATGGAACTACTTTCTGGCAGGCAGTTATTTCTCCTGCTTAAAGGGATACTGTCATGGGAAAAAAACATTTTTTTCAAAATGAATCAGTTAATAGTGCTGCTCCAGCAGAATTCTGCGCTGAAATCCATTTCTCAAAAGAGCAAACAGATTTTTTTATATTCAATTTTGAAATCTGACATGGGGCTAGACATATTGCCAATTTCCCCAGCTGCCCCAAGTGACTTGTGCTCTGATAAACTTCAATCACTGTTTACTGCTGTACTGCAAGTTGGAGTGATATCACCCCCCTCCCTTTTCCCCCCAGCAGCCAAACAAAAGAACAATGGGAAGGTAACCAGATAACAGCTCCCTAACACAAGATAACAGCTGCCTGGTAGATCTAAGAACAACACTCAATAGTAAAAACCCATGTCCCACTGAGACACATTCAGTTACATTGAGAAGGAAAAACAGCAGCCTGCCAGAAAGCATTTCTCTCCTAAAGTGCAGGCACAAGTCACATGTCCAGGGGCAGCTGGGAAATTGACAAAATGTCTAGCCCCATGTCAGATTTCAAAATTGAATATATAAAAATCTGTTTGCTCTTTTGAGAAATGGATTTCAGTGCAAAATTCTGCTGGAGTAGCCCTATTAACTGATGCGTTTTGAAAAAAACATGTTTTCCGATGACAGGATCCCTTTAAGCTGGCCATAGATGCAAAGATCTGATCGTACGAATCGAGGCGATTTTCGACTTGTGTGGAGAGTCCCGACATTTTTCATCCGGCAGAGATCGGTCATTTGGTCGATCGGACAGGTTAAAACATTTCTGTCGGCTGCGGGTAATATCTCTGCATATATTGCCGATCGTACGGTTTTCAGAGGGCCACTAGCTTTGGTCGGACATAACTTATGTACAATTGCCGTCAGGGGCAGAACATCGGCTGATCTGTTCTTTTGTACTTTATTTGATCGGAATGGTTAGTGGCAGGTTGGGATGGGGGAAGTCCGATCGTGCCTTGATTTGTACGATCGGATCTTTGCGTCTGTGGCCAGCTTTAATGTAACCAAATCAGTCTCAGTGGGACTTGGCTTTTACTATTGAGTGTTGTTCTTAGATCTTCCAGGGAGCTGTTATCTTGTGTTAGGGAGCTGCTATTTCGTTACCTTCCCATTGTTCTGTTGTTAGGCTGCTGGGGGGGGTGATATCACTCCAACTTGCAGTACAGCAATAAAGAGTGACTGAAGTTTATCAGAGCACAAGTCACATGACTGGAGGCAGCTGGGAAACTGACAAAATGTCTAGCCCCATGGCAGATTTCAAAATTGAATATAAAAAAATCTGTTTGATCTTTTGAAAAATGGATTTCAGTGCAGAATTCTGCTGGAGCAGCAATATTAACTGATGCGTTTTGAAAAAAAACATGTTGTTTTCTCATGACAGTATCCCTTTAACCTATACTTTACTGGCAGTCTGGAAATGACCACTAAATTCTTAGTTAAAGATAAGGGATCTTTCTGTAATTTGGATCACCATATTTTAAGTCTACTAAAAAAACATGAAATAAATCCAATAAGATTGTTATGCCAACAATAGATTCATTACAGAAAAAAAGTAAAATGTTAGTTATTTCTTTAAAATGTAGTCTATGGAGGTGTCCTTCTGGTAATTCTAAGCTTTTTGGAGAACTGGTTTCCAGATAAAGGATTCCATACATGTAGCTATATAAGCTGTGGAACCATTGCATTACCTTACTAGCAAGACTTTTAACAGTCTGCAGTCAGAAAAAGATCCTTGGCACATATACTATGTGAAACCCATCATTTACAGCACTAGAATTAAAAAGACCTGACTGGCTCTTAAGTTTCATACATGGGGTGTCCTATATACTTTTGCTGTTCCATTTTCATGGATCGGAAACTCTTTTCAGTATTATTTTCGAACATGCTGATCATATTCTCCACAACATGCACCACAGAAGCTTCGGTCCATTCATTATTAATACAGGGGGCAGCTGGTTGTGAAGGCAGTGGGCAGGTCATCTAGACCAGTCATTTGAGAGATAATTGCCCCCCCCCCCCTTTTATTTTTTTATTGCAGCACTCAAGTACCATTGTATGTATTTATCACTAATCCCAGATGACTTGGTTTGGCCAACAAGGAATACAGTGGAGCATTCACCTGGGTGCAAACCTTATCCTAACCTTCACAAAAAAAAAAAATTATGCTTTTGTTTCAGTCTTCTTACAACAGGAATCCCCAACGTTTTATACCGGTGAGCCAAATGTACAAAGAATTAGAGAGCAACACAAGTATGAAATTTGATGGCTATTTGGCAGCCCCTATGTGGACTAACTACAAGAGGTTCTATTTGGCCACACACAAAAATGCAGTTTCTCAATGTGTTTTCATCAAAGTCCGCAGTGTGGTTTTTAAAAAAGCTGACCACTGCAGGCTTTTTTTAAAAACCGCTGCGCGGCCCGCACCAAAAACACTGTGGAAATGGGCACGTGTCTGGGGCCTTTGGTGCTACACCTGGTTTTTATGTAACCAAAACTTGCCTTCAAACCAGGAATTCAAAAATAAGCACCTGCTTTGAGGCCACTGAGAGCAACATACAAAGGGTTGGTGTGCAACATATTGTTTACGAGCTACTGGTTGGGGATCACTGTATTACAACATGGAACCCAAAGGCCTATATTTTTATAAATAGATAGATGCCATGCCTTTATGTATGTTTGTATATGCAGAGATAAAACCATAAGCTTATGGCAAGCATGCAGAACAAAAAACCTACAAAGTTTGCAACACCTTTAGTAATAACAGGAAAATTTCAACTTGATTCCCCATGACCATGCTTTGAGCACCTCCTGTGACTGATTTTCCATGACATACTAAAAAGGATTACAGAATATGTAGCAGCATATTACAGACTGACTGTTACCAGACTGTTAATACAGCTATGGAAATTACATGTGCAAAACAAGGATGCAGACTTTCCAATAATAATCCCCACCAGGTTATTTAGAGGCAAAAGAGCATATGCTTGATTAAAAAAAAAAAAAAAATACACGGATCATATTTTAATGAGGTTTACATTCTTAAAAGTAAATGTGGTGGCGAATGGGGTTATAACAATAAACTGTATGTGGCAGTTTCAAAAGAGTTAAATATATAAATAATAAGATTGTTAGAAATCACAGAAAAAGCATCTGTGCAGGCCATGGAATGCCAAAGTAACTTCTATTAAAACATATATGAAAAAAATGGGAATATAATAATACTTCATGTCAAGAGCCACCAGTATCTACCAATTCATTTGCTAAACATTTGGTGTGAATGAGGATTTAAATGTACATGGGTTAGCACGAGGGGTGCAAGAATTACCCATTGTCATGTTATCTTCTGTTAAATAATGAGATACTCCTGGATCATTTAGCACAGTGCTTTTAGAGGATCTGCCTCTATCTAGGACAGTGATCCTCACCCAGTGACTCGAGAGCAACATGTTGCTCCCAGTTGCCTCAAAACAGGTGCTTATTCCTGACTTGAAGGCAAGCTTTAGTTTTTTAGTTTTTAACATTTTAATGTGGCTCACAGGTAAAAAAAAGGATGTGGACCCCAGCTCTGGGTATCATTCACTGCTACCTTACCTTATACTCCACAATACTTTTCTTGGCCCTATATGTACAATATTCAGTGCTTATTCCAGTGGAATACTTAGGCTAATGTAGAATTACTGTATATTATCGATGTACAGGATAGACAGATTTAAAGTAGGGCTGTACCAAATCGAGGTTCAGGATTCTGCCAAATCCTAGGCTTTTTTAGTTGGATTCAGCTGAATCAAAGAGCCTGACCGAACTGAACTGAACCTATATCACAGTAAAATTTTGCTCTGCATGTGAATTTCAAGCGCCACGGAGAGTTCGGATTCTGTTTTTGCCCAAATCTGTTCCCAAGGATTTGGGGTTCACCAGAACTCCAGACTACAGGGTTCGGTGCATCACTAACTTAGCGGATGCCAATGCTGAATGCTTCTGGCACAGCATTAGCAGAAACAGACCTCTTTCTTGGGCTAGTTTGACATGAGACCATAACACATCCGGAGCCTTCTTGTAAGCGGAATACAATACAACTCCTAGAGACTTATATCAGGGTCATAAAAGGTTGTGGTCAGATAGAAAGACAACGTAGGTTTAGAAAAAGTTGAAATAAAAATCAAATTCTTATGCCATCTCAAGACATGGAGGGACAAATACAAAGGAGTCCTTCAAAAAAATTGGCTGTGTCTGCCAACGCCAGCCTACTGGGAAAAAATTCAGATTAATAGTCACAAAAGGGTTACATACCAATATGTGCATTCATCAGTATTCACATAAAATAGGTTCCAATCTGTGCCATTGTACTCTTAAGTAGTCTGTGATGACAGAAACAAGAGGGGAAATCAAAGACATAATGCAGAGAGGGACTGCATAAAAAAAAGAGCACAATAAATAAAGATTGTAACCTACATTGCAAAATCCAAGAAGAAAGGGAGGAAAAAAACACTTTTGATCATAGAGCTTTCAGCTTTTTGCAGACAATATGACTGAAACATAAGAAAATAAAAATGTGGAAAAAAGGTCCCTAATTTAAGAATTTGAGCAATGTAACACTAGCTCTTTATGAACAAGTATGGACAATTATGGTACCCCTTCCCTACAACTATTTGATACGGTGCAATTTTTGCCCAAAATATTAGCTGGCAAATGCAGAAAAGCCTGTTGGAACATAATACAGGGGCTTGTGCACTTACTAAACTCCTAACTCGACAAAACAAGCTAAGCGGCTCCTGATATTCATGACAAAAATTAAAAAGAAAATTCTGGCCAAACCAATTAAATACTTTATGGAAGATAGAGGTAGGGAAATAGAGAAAATGTAAACGGCGGTAGATTTGAGGGCAGAACCAAGATTATTACCTGTTATGTATATAGGGTAACTTTGTTGCCTGCAGGAGAGGGGATCTCCCCATAGGTAACAGTGCCTGAAAATACCTTTTAGTCCTGAAGAATGGAAATCACAGCATGTAAAAGACTTGACATGTAGCACTCAAAAGGTAATCGCAGGGAAATCCATCGGATGCAAACTTCTTTATATGCAGCTATCCACATTTTTGAGAATTAAAAGAGGGCATTTGCCGCCTGTATACGACGTGATCTCTCACATGCGACAAAGCGCTACTTATGTCATTGTACTTCGACAGCTCAGTCACAAATAGGATACCAAGATCAATTTTCACAAATTATGAAAAAACTATTAGTTCAACACCAAGTGCTCTAGTGCACTTGGGCAGGGCCTCGTTATTTCCCAATGTTATCATCAGAAATCAACCAATGTGTTTATTAAAATTTATTTACATAGCCGCCAACATTTTGGAAATTTAAAGAGCGGCAAAAAGATTTGCAGCACAGCAAACAAACAAAACAAAAAAAAAAAAAAAAATGACCACGCCCATTTGTGGCCACACCCCTAATTACCATGTTTATTTTACAAAATTTAGCAGGTTATGAAAGTTTGAACACATTTCTGTGGTTTTGATAATAAAGTTTCCACAAGAGACCTGCTTATCTTAAATTGTTACAATTGTTTCTTTACTTACCTAAAATGGTTACAAAAGTATCAAAGTGCACCTGCCATGTATTATGGGCTCTCTGCCAAAAGCAATTAAGTTTTAGAAACTTTGTATCTTTTTCTGGCCATTCAGTGTAGGACAGGGATCCCCAACCTTTTTAACCCATGAGCAACATTCAGAAGTAAAAGGAGTTGGGGAGCAACACCAGCATGAAAAATGTTCTTGGGGTGCCAAATAAGGGCTGTGATTGGCCATTTGGTAGCCCCTATGTGGTTTGTCAACCTAGATTGAGGCTCTGTTTGGCATTGCACCTGGTTTTTATGCAACCAAAATTTGCCTCCAAGCCTGGAATTCAAAACTAAGCTTCTGCTTTGAGGCCACTGAGAGCAACATCCAAGGGGTTGATGAGCAACATGTTGCTCACGAGCTACTTGTTGGGGATCACTGGTGTAGGAGATCAAAGAGAAATGCTGGACATTTAACAATTCGGGGCTGCGGGTTGAGCTGTCAAAAAGGGATTGTCCCACAAAAAACAGGACAGTTGGGAGGTATGTATTTACAAAGTACCAACACACTTATGCAACACTGTACAAAAACAGATAGTAGCCCGTTTAGAATCAAATTTAGGACCCAAGAGGCGAGTTGCTTTATAACAAAGCATTATTTAATTTGTGTGTGCGATTATGCTGAATTTTGAAGAGTCAAAACTTAAAATACATGGAGTGACACATTTGCCTTTGACAGAAAAGCAGTCCAGAGTTCAAACTAACATAAAATATAAGTTTAAAAAAAAAACAAAAAAAAAACAGGGAGGTAAGAGTGGTTGTAATCAAACAGAGTTAATCTGGACCTCTTCAATCATTCTAGGGTGAGCAGCCTGTCATGTCACACAAATTAGACCCAGAGTAATTTATGAATATTCACTTGAGCTGTAATTACATTAATTAGCAGGAGGGGGCTGAGGGAGGTTTTTAAAACAGAAGAAGCTTTTGCAAGAGCCCTGCTGTGGTTCTTTGTTCCCAGGCTGAGATCATTTTGTGAAGAGACAAAACTAAAATAAGAGATAGTAACAAAGGCTAGCGGTTACCTAAGTCATGACATGTAATGGTCAGTAATTGTAGCATGAAAGATTTTATAAAATAGCTTTCCTACATCCAAGTCAAAAATAAAGTACTTAACACAGTGTGAAGACAGTGTGTGTCCCTACTGGCTTCTATAAAAAGTTTTGGGGCAGGCTTTGAGGAGGGAGCAGATCTAGACAGCTTACAATGCATGCCGAGCGATGGGCTAGGCAAAGAGGGGCTGGGGAGAACACTACATATGATCTCTAATTTAAGGTTCTCTAAAATTTAAGCTGATATTAAAGTGACGCTGGCATGTTCTTTCCAATGCAAAAGTGTCAGTATTAGGAGGCAAAAAAATACCCCCAAACCAGCCCAGCTTCACGTGAGGACACAAAGCAGAGGAGAGAGACATTTTGACCATTGTTTTTGTGTGTGACAAGGTCATCTGTAAAGAGTTTGAGGGGAAGGGGGTTGGAACCAAACATTTTGAAGCCCTCTGGCAAATGGTATCATCATGGATTGCTTTACATGCAGCACAATAAACTCTATGCATCGTTGTCAGCAACAACAGTAGAAATTAATCTTTGGCAAACTACTATTTCACTAGCAATCAAAAAATAAAATTGGGGCTGGCCACAAAATGTTGTGATATCTAAACTAATCTGGCACACATTTGATCATATCCCAAATGCTGATTACTTGCATCACTACAAAACATTTTGCCAGGTCAGTGGACAGCATTATACATTGGTGTAGATCAGATGAATGGTTGGCCAGGACTGCTATCAAATAATCACCTTTAACTATGACCCTGTACACAATCTGGGGGGCCCCATGCAAGGTACGGAACAATATTAAATAGGGATTATCAGGAACTTTCAATTACGGGGCCTTCTACAGCTGTACCACTTGTACTTCCCTTATGGTTCCCAGCTTTTAGCCATTCAACAAAGAGAGTGTCACAAGTGCACCAAAATGTGAGCAGACAAATTTGCTAGAATCGTAAATAAAAACCTGCTAACCATGACTGACCACTGCAGGAAAAGTAAAAGCACTGCATAACGGAACTAAAAACATATATACACTTATAAGCATAGAAAATATATATACAGTAAACTAGGGATGTTACTTACATCCATTATATGATTATTTCATAAAAGATATTATAGGCAACACAAACCATTTTTTATTTGTCATCCCTGTGCTATGATTTCTGCCCCCATGATTTCACAGGTAGAACTTCCCTTTTAAATCATTCCTGTTTTGAATGGAACACTGGACAGATCTTTAATTAAGGTTACCCAAGCATAACAAAATGTAATTATTGCAGTGAATGAATCAGGATTAATTGAGAAGAATTCAATTAACTCCTACAGCCACCATGCAATCTCGAAGAAAAACACCGATTTTTACATTTTACAATTTTATTCTTCAAAATAAGAAGAAGAAAGAAATGTTATGTACATTTAGTTCTAAAGGCAAGAACAGACTGAGTACCAGGAAGATATTTTGGTGGCTTGGGAAGAAAATGCTGGCTACTAATTTTGTTTTAGTAAATTGTATTTCAATAAGTTTGTTTTCTGCTGGTTAAAAGGTTGTTTTTTTTTTTAAGTTATTATTGTTATATGCCCCACTCTCAGCCTCAGCACCTCAAGCTCATGCTGCAGAGTATAAAGCAGTATTATTTATCCTTTCTTCTCCACCTGTGCTTGATTTTTAATAGAAGCAGTATAAATGTAAATAAAGCACAGGGTGCAAAAAGCTCAAGCAAATTTGAAAAGTACAGTACTGCATGCGTAAGTATCACTGCATCATTAAAAATATACATACAAGTATAAGGGTGGCATGCATGTTCATGCATAGGGCACTTTGCAATATTATTAACACATACTTAAAGTGGCAACACAGATGGAAGCTCTGTACACAAAACATTGTGTTTCAAATACATGTGAATGGCTACAGGTGGTAGCAATTCTCCATGACAGGACTGTACACAATGCACCATGAGCCTGAACCTGGTCATACAAATAGATAGAAGATAAAATATAGTACAATTTTTGGAATGCGAGTTAATGCAGCTGCTTCAATGCTGCTGAGTGGCACATACTGTAGTTGTGTGTAAGAGTCAGCTCAGACTCATTGTTCCTTTCCTTCCAATTTCACGTCACTGTTTCAGGTTGTGCATAGAATTTAGTGTAGCCCTACATGGTGCATTTTTGCTATTTACAGGTAAATTAAAGGGTCTACTGGTATACTTTAATAGATTTCCATACAGTTATGCTTACATAACAAATACTCACTTGAATGGACATTTTATCGCACAAACTTATTTTCAAATGCTGTTTTACACCATGTCAGGTTTAAAAATTAAATAGTGTGGTTTACTCACGCTTTTCATTAGCAGCTCAGTGCTATCGCTGACTCTTCATTTGATTTACTAAAATCTGTTACACTTTGATACGCTAAAGGCAACATTTATTACAATTTATTACAATTCAGTCAATGTTCATTCAATATTCAAGAAAGTTTTTTGTGAGATTTTTTGTGATTTTGTGGCAGGATATTTCTCAAATTGAAGAGTTTTCACTTCCTCCATCCTCCACACAAAAGTTTCATAGAGTAACAGATCAGCTTTAAAGGAATTATTCATAATAAAATAAAACTGTGTAAATAGATAGGCTGTGCAAAATAAAAAATATGTCTCTAATATAGTTAGTTAGCCAAAAATGTAATGTATAAATGCTGGAGTGACTGGATGTCTAACATAATCGCCACAACACAACTTCCTGCTTTTCAGCTTTCCACTGGTTAACAGGCAGAAACCAATCAGTGACTTGAAGGAGGGGAACATGGGCCATAACTGTTTATTTTTGAATCTGAACTGCATGCTATGGATCAATTGCAAACTCACTGAACAGTTATGTCCCTTGTGGGCCCCCCTTAAAGTCGCTGACTAACTCAGAGTTAGTGAGCTGAAAAGCAGGAAGTTGGGTTCTATTCTGTTAGACATTTGCTCACTCCAGACTTTGTTCATTACATTTTTGGCTAACTATATCAGATTAACACAACACGTGAACGAGTGCTTCCCAGGCATGCGATGCTGCAGTCCGCTGTGAAACTTTATACCCAATTCCGATCGACGATCCTGACGATGGGTAAGCACAATCTTTTGTGTTAAACGCTTTTTTGCTAAACTATTCTGTTTGCTTTGCAAATTTTTACCACTGCGGTAGCATTAGATGCACTCCTGCAACAGGCATGTCAAAGTTCTCTGACAGGTTAGGTAATTATCCAAAATGTGGGAGTGTTTCCCGTGATAATCGCCTTACCCCGGAATTACCTATACAGAAGAAGACAGGTCACTCAAAGCATTCCCACCCTTGCCACCCACCTGCCAAGCTGCAAATCACCCTGCATGCCAGTGCACCAACACAGAAGAAACACACGTGTATGAGAAATCAGTTGTAATGCAGGCTGTAAGCTACACCAGTTTCCAAGCAGGGTTTTCCAATCAGCACTGCAATCACTGCATCTTTCTTTTCTCTTGCAACACAGCAGCCAAAGCACAAGGTGGTGTCAGTGATTTCACTATGCAGATGAAACAGCAGCACTAATCCCCATTTGCCAATAATTTAAAACTTGTAATCAACAGTGAACTTTGAGGAGCAAAAGTAATATCAAGTACTTTTGTCTAAAAGAACTTATGTAGCTATTTACCACAAGTGCAACTAATTGGAATACATATGTATAAGTTCCCCTTGAATGTCCCAGTGGAGTCCTACTCCACTAGGTAATCAAGGAGCCTATTTATCATGCTATGTAAAAATTTGAGGAAAACCTGATCAGTGATGCAACCATATATCCCATAGCAACTAGATTTCAACAGTCACCTACTAGTAAAGGCCCCCATACACAAGCAGATATACAGTGTGTGCAAAACTATTTGCCCCCTTCCTGATTTCTTATTCTTTTGCATGTTTGTCACACAAAATGTTTCTGATCATCAAACACATTTAACTATTAGTCAAAGATAACACAAGTAAACATAAAATGCAGTTTTTAAATGAGGGTTTTTATTATTTAGGGAGAAAAGAAATCCAAATCTACATTTTCATGTGTGAAAAAGTAATTGCCCCCTGAACCTAATAACTGGTTGGGCCACCCTTAGCAGCAATAACTGCAATCAAGCGTTTGCGATAACTTGCAACGAGTCTTTTACAGCGCTCTGGAGGAATTTTGGCCCACTCATCTTTGCAGAATTGTTGTAATTCAGCTTTATTTGAGGGTTTTCTAGCATGAACCGCCTTTTTAAGGTCATGCCACAACATCTCAATAGGATTCAGGTCAGGACTTTGACTAGGCCACTCCAAAGTCTTCATTTTGTTTTACTTCAGCCATTCAGAGGTGGATTTGCTGGTGTGTTTTGGGTCATTGTCCTGCTGCAGCACCCAAGATTGCTTCAGCTTGAGTTGACGAACAGATGGCCGGACATTGTCCTTCAGGATTTTTTGGTAGACAGTAGAATTCATGGTTCCATCTATCACAGCAAGTCTTCCAGGTCCTGAAGCAGCAAAACAACCCCAGACCATCACACTACCACCACCATATTTTACTGTTGGTATGATGTTCTTTTTCTGAAATGCTGTGTTACTTTTACGCCAGATGTAACTGGACGCGCACCTTCCAAAAAGTTCAACTTTTGTCTCCTCGGTCCACAAGGTATTTTCCCAAAAGTCTTGGCAATCATTGAGATGTTTAGCAAAATTGAGACGAGCCTTAATGTTCTTTTTGCTTAAAAGTGGTTTGCGCCTTGGAAATCTGCCATGCAGGCCGTTTTTGCCCAGTCTCTTTCTTATGGTGGAGTCGTGAACACTGACCTTAATTGAGGCAAGTGAGGACTGCAGTGCTTTAGATGTTGTCCTGGGGTCTTTTGTGGCCTCTCGGATGAGTTGTCTCTGCGCTCTTGGGGCAATTTTGGTCGGCCGGCCACTCCTGGGAAGGTTCACCACTGTTCCATGTTTTTGCCATTTCTGGATAATGGCTCTCACTGTGGTTCGCTGGAGTCCCAAAGCTTTAGAAATGGCTTTATAAACTTTGAAATTGAACTCAGGTGTGATAAACCACAGTTAAGTTATTTTTTAACAAGGGGGGCAATCACTTTTTCACACAGGCCCATGTAGATTTGGAGTTTTTTTTCTCCCTTAGTAACGTAAACCTTCATTTAAAAACTGCATTTTGTGTTCAATTATGTTATCTTTGACTAATAGTTAACGGTTTTTGATGAGCAGAAACATTTAAGTGTGACAAACATGCAAAAGAATAAGAAATCAGGAAGGGGGCAAATAGTTTTGCACACCACTGTAAGCCGCCGACAGATTAAGTACATCCATACATATGCCAACTTGCCAAACAAGCGGATCTCCATATGTATGGCCATCTTAAGAAAACAAATGCAAAGATCTGATTGGTTGCTGTGGGTAACAACACCGGTGATGCATGATAAATAGGCTCCCATGTGTAATCCAACCATTTTCTAGCAAGTTTCAGTAAAGCTCCCATAGACGCAAAGATTCTTCTTGCCGACCAATTTTACCGAAGTCCCACCAATCCTTCGAAATTATCGTGAAGCTAGTGGGATTCGAACGATCATACATCTGTCAGGAAATTTATCGGCAAGGTTAAAAAAATCTTTATCGGTCCCAGTGCAATCTATCTATGTTTGCAGGGCCAAGCAGGCAGCTACCCTTTGTTTTCCTGGCAAATTGGTCTTTTTAGTTGATGGACAATTTGTACCGAGATATTCATGGTCTCATGATGACGTTCGGATCTTTTAAAAATCTCAACATCTATTGCCAGCTTAAGAAACTGACTCAATTCTACATTGTCTGCTTTGATGTGGAAGGGACCAGTTGCAGGGAAAGTGTCAATGATCACTGAAAAAATGTACTACGCTAACCGTATTCCCTTATAGCACATGGTTTGAAAAATTCACTAGCACACATGACAAGTTCAAGCAGGACAAGCCCTTGTCATTTTATCCGCAGATGTGCAATGTTTTTGGATGTAACCCCCTTTGTCAAGCAATTTTAGTAAGGCATACACTCTAGTATCTTTGTTTAAGCAAATCATTATACACCTCCATATGCTGAGGCCAAACTGCAAGGGAAGAAAATGAAACAGGAATCTTAAAAAAGGAGCATGCAATTACAGGAAACCAGTAAGAAGACTGTAAAACATAACAAAAGATTTAATATTGTAAAAAAATAAATTAAACTGCTTAGTTTGGAGTCTGTACCTTAGGGAGACTTGCTAGTGTAATATATTTTTATTATATACTTTATCTCTTTAGTGACAAATATTTTTGCAGCAAGACAAAAATGTCCTTTAACTGGTTTAGTGGCTCTTATCATTCCAATCAAGAATGGCAACGATTGCAGTAATTTATAGAAGAACCTCAAGGTGAAGTGTTTGGGCTTATTGGAACAGCTAATCTATTAGCACTACTGTGTATGTTCCTACTTCAGCAAAGTGGTGACAAATGAAATGAAAACGCATGTGATTGCATATCCTCAGCAGACATCAAACCCTGCATGCTACAAACGCTGATGGCCTCTTTGTGAGCAGCTTTGTTCCTGATTTTTTTCTCTAAATGCCTAATTAAATCCCTTTGAATTTTGCACTGAGAATTGAAAAAAAAGTCTTTTTTAGGGATGAAAGAAACTGCATTTAAAAGTTTTCAGCAGCTGGAGAAAGGCTTTGGAGTTTGTATCCCATGGTTCATTGATTCCTCCCCAAGGAAAAACTGTATGCCAAATGCTGAAATTTAGTTCTGTGAAGTTAGACAAATTATATTAGCCTGCTAAAAGAATATAAAAATAACGAATGTCTGCGTAAATATTAATGGCATTGTCTTAAGCAACTACTGTATAGGTATAGAGCAAACTGAAAGACAGGAACAAAAAAACAAAAAAAAATCCTAACCCAAACAAAAATATGTCTCAATTTTGCCAATATCTGCTGTTTTTGTGATAAGTGGGTGCAGTTTATTAATATGTATTATCTAAGGCTGGCCATAGATGATGAGATTTTTAAATGATCCAATCCTCATCGTGAGACCACGATTTTCTCTGAACGATCGTACGAATTGTCCATCAACTAAAAAGAGCAATTTACCAGGAAAACAAAGGGTAGCTGCCTGCTTGGCCCTGCAAACATAGATAGATTGCACTGGGACCAACAAAGATTTTTTGACCTGGCCGATCAATTTCCTGACAGATGTCGGCCAAAAATCGTAAGATGTACGATTGTTTGAATACCACTAACCGCACGATAATTTCGAAGGATTGGTTGGACTTCGCTAAAATCAGTCATTCGGCAAGAAGAATCGTCGCGTCTATGGGGAGCTTAAGGCTCCATTTAGCAATATAGATCAAGTGGGACTTGACTTTAGACAACAAATACAAGGTGAATGAACACAGCCAATTTGAAAACACACTGCAATAGTAACCAATGCCTTGTTTTTAAACAACATTTTTTGATGTATAAGCCACAAAGTAATGTCAAGTCAAATTAATAATTCATTTCTGGTGTTACTGGTTCTTAAACTGAAAATAGTTAATGTTATACAATGGAAAAATACCATTTAACAAACTGTATTTTCCGTCAATTGGAAATTCAGCGTGAAACTATACAATGGCTCAAACAAAAAAAAAATCTGAAGGAAAAATACTATATAGACAGCTGGACCAGCGCTAGGCTCATGCACAGTATTGTGCTTCTAGTCACCTTACAGTGCTGCACATGTGCCCAGCTTAAATTGGAGCAAGGAAAACATGGCGGCATTCTGCAGGCAAGTACCACAGGTCTTTTTTTTTTATAAAGCAGAATGCCTGCCAGGGTCATCAGTTTTAGTCGATGGGGGCTTCCCAACAAACTTGCACCCCCACTGTATATTATATGCATACAAAATTAAAAGCAGCTTTGTAAATCACAAGGGATGCCCTACAGCTAAACAAAAATATGTGAACCATAACAGTAACAGCTCTATGCAGCTGGCAGGAATTACAGTATGTGCCAGGGGAAAGTGTTGCTTTTTATTTATTTTATACAGACTTTTTCATGGTGACACCAACTACAACGTAATCATTCACAGAATTAGCTAGAGTCCTTATCGTGACTTTAATTAATCATAAGCAACTATAATTAAATCAACGTATACACCCTTCTACTGTAAAGCGCAGTGAAATATGATTGATGTCAGTGGCATAACTAGATGTTACTTGGCCCCACAGCAAATTCGTTTTAGAGCCCCAAACATATCCAGAGGCTGTCCTTTTTTTTACCAATATATGTGGAAATTGCTCATTAATTAGGGCCTCATGGGCCCCCTATATCTCCTGGACCCCCTGCAGCCGCAGGGTCTGCTTCCTATGTAGTTACGCTCCTAACGGATATAGTGCTTTATAAATATTTAATAATAAACACAAATGACATCTGGGACATGTTATTTCAGTACATAGGTGGAATTTTTTTTTTTTAAAAAAAAAAAGCATTTTATAAAAATTGTCAGTTATGCAAAGTGGGCAGCCTTCATTTATGTAAACGGTCTAAGCCTTGGACCACAAAGACAATTAGGGGCAGCTCTGCTTCAAAGTTTTTCGATGAAAGCAGGCAGAGGAGGCACACAAACATTAGAGCAGGGGTCCCCAACCTTTTTTAACCGTGAACCACATTCAAATGTAAAAAGAGTTGGGGAGCAACACAAGCATAAAAAAGGTCCTTGGGTGCCAAATAAGGGCTGTGATTGACTATTTGGTAGCCCCTATGTAGACTGGCAGCCTACAGGAGGCTCTGCTTGGCACTATACTTAGTTTTTATGCAATTACAACTAACTTCCAAGCCTGGAATTCAAAAATAAGCACCTGATTTTAGGGCACTGAGACCAACATCCAAGGGGTTGGAGAGCAACATGTTGCTCAAGACCTACTGGTTGGGGATCACTGCATTAGAGGAAGGCCCACAGCAAATTGGTTGTACATTATAGTGGCACTTTTAACACATGCTTGTTTAGTGTACAGTTCTGACCATAAACAGTTGCACTTTCTCAAGTGTCACTGGTGATACCTGCCCATTTGGCCGCAGCCACTGGGGAATGCAGCAGGGCATATTTAGAGACATTTAGGTTTGTGCTGTGTGTAAAGCTGGCCATAGACGCAAAGATCTGATCGTACGAATTGAGGACGAGAGTACGACATTTTGCGTCTGTTTTCGAGATCGGTCGTTTGGTTGATCGGATATGTTAAACGATTTCTGTCGGCTGCTGATATCTCTGCATGCATTGCCGATCGTACGATTTTCAGAGCGAGACTGTCACTAGCTTTGGTCAGACATAACTTTCGTATGATTGCTGTCAGGGGCAGAACATCGGCGGATCTGTTCTTTTGTACCATTTGATCGGAATGGTTAGTGGCAGGTCGGGAGATGGGAAAGTCCGATTCGTATGATCGGATCTTTGAGTCTATGGCCAGCTTAAGTCTCTTTGCTGAGACACACACAGTTTTTACGTGCCATTTTTAACATGCTACAAAATGTTCAATGTAGACCTTTCACTTATCGGCCATGAAATCATCAAATTAGAGTGATGGCAGAAGAGGTTGAACCTGAATACAGTGAGGTTGTTACATTTGATTTGCACTAAACCAGTCAGACTATTTAATATCTTATTTAGAGCAACATTTCAGATCAGACTGTCAAGTAGTCTAACAGCTTGGATAGATAAAAACAACTCCCATTCAAAAACTCAAACTCAAGGCAGATTTAATGCAAAACAATGTCCAGCTATTTTGATTTTGCTTTAATCATCTTCATGGCCATACCCTGCACTTGTATTTTGGATTATCAGTTGCTGCTCTCTCTCCACAAAGATCCTTGATCCCATGGTCCCTTCGCACAAGCATTGGATATTCACGTTTATGCTCTGTGTGTCGTTTACACTGTTGCCATGCCACAGGCATGCCTACTGTGTTAGGATGAAAAGCAATTCACCTACAGCATAAAATCTTAAGAGCGATCTTTATGCAAAAACTGTATTTCGCACAGCGAAAGACAATGTCGTTCCAAGCAACGTTCCACTAAAGAAGAATTCAAAAATATTAACTGCTTTTAAAGCAGTTTTAAAGCAATGTGTGTTTTTCCCTTTTAGTTCTCTGGGCTGTACATTTAAAGCAATGTATCCGATGTCAGTTCTCATTCAAGTCCCTTGATCAGCTGACTTCCGCTACATTGTTTCAGGAGTCAGTGCCGGGAGTGCAGAGAATGCAATTACTTAGAGAATCACTGAGAACGTGATGTTTATTGAAAAGTTGCTTAGAAGTACATTTCTTTCTTTATGCAAAATATGAAAAAAAAAATAGTTTTGGATGGAGGACCCCTTAAGACCTCAGTATCACCTTTCCTTCACCTCATGAGTCATGAGTCTGTGAAAACATTCCTTATCTGCTCTGTCAACAGAAGCCATCCTTCTCTTGTGGCCACCCAAACTCACACGGATATAGCAGCCAGCACATGCCATTAGGATAAGGCCAGTCACACAGGGAAGAAACTAAGTGCGAGTGTCCTATCGGTCACCCCTGCACCCACGGAAATGGCACATCCCGGCTCACCCCGGTACTCACCAACTTGCAGCACATTCTCCACACAGCCGCTCTCCAGGAGTCGAATTCCGCGGCGAAAGGGCAGAGTTTCTCCTCCTCCCCCGAGGCCTCCAGTGCCACCGTTTACAAGTCCATTTATAGCGGAGCTTTGTCCGCTCACCCCCGAGCCCCCCAGGGTTCCCCCAGAAGAGTTCCCCGAGCCAACAGGGCCCTGCTCCTCGGCCCTATACTGGAAGGACGAGTACATGCAGATTTCCCGTTCGTTTCTGGGGAATGACCAATAAACTATGCGGCGCTGCACCGGCTCTGGGATGCGCTCGAAGCGCTCCTCCACCCGTTCGAAGGCCCATTTCTCCGCCACAGCCTTGGCTGCACAGTCCAGCAGCGACTCCGGCTCATATTGAGGGTACTGTTGGGGTCGACCGACTCCTGCCGGGCCTCGGTGCTGCTGAGCAGCATGGGAAGGCGGATTAACCCGTGAACAGAGGCGTTTGGCCGGAGGTACCGGTAGCGATGGCGGAGCACCCTCACCCTCCGCCATGTCCCCTCAGCGTTCTCTTATTAACTAGCTGAGCAGCTCGGACGGACAAGCGCGCACCCCGCGCACAGTAACATGGGTGTGTGATGCAGTCGCGGCGGCGCGCACAGCTGCTCATTGGACAGCGGGACAAGCTAACAGGAAGCTGTGGCAGTTGATTGGACGCTCACCAGAAAGCCAAATAAAGAATGTTAAGTGTGCGTTCCAGTCAGAGCTGCGAGTGCAGGAAATAGAAACTGTCAAACTATTATGCTCGGTGACGACTAGTAAAGGACGGGATGTTCTTTTAAAAAGAACAGCACTTATTAACCAGATCACCAATCTGTCCTTGACTGTAATCAAACAGGGCTGTAACTGGACGGGAAGCGGAACCTGCGACCGTGGGGCGCTGAACAATTCGTTTCATTCTCAAACTTACAATATATGTTTATTATGAATGATGATTTATTCGTCTAAATTTAGCTGAACCCTCATTTTTTTTCTTGGGCTCTGTAACTAATAGTTATTTTCTAATTCATACATGGCAGATTAAAGAACGAGTCATATTCACAGGGGCATAACTGGGGGCAGGAGGTATAGGGGCCCCATGAGGCCAGAATTAATGTGCAATTGCAATAAATATTCGTAAAACAGCTCAACCTCCACCAGGACCGGGCCAAGGTATTTTGGCAACCTAGTAAGGCTTTCAATCAGCACCCCCACACCCTGCATTACCATTTCCCACCTTACCAGTACCTATGCCAGGAGCCATCATGTTGCCCCATGTACCTGTGCCAATGGCAATCAATCCCTCAGATTACGCCCAGTCTGTACCTGTGCCAGCAGAAGACAAAACATCCATCATATTGTTACCCCAATCTGTACCTGTGCCAGTGGCAGCCAAAAAATCCATCATATTGCCCCTAATTTGTATCTGTGCCAGCAGGAGCCAAAAATCCATCATATTGCCCCTAATTTGTATCTGTGCCAGCAGGAGCCAAAAATCCATCATATTGCCACAAACATCTGTGTACCTGTGTCAACAGCTACCATATTGTCCCATGTATCTGAGCCTGCAGCAGCCAAAAATGCACAATATTGCCCCCAAAAAAATCATATTGCTCCCAAAATTGTATCTGTGCCAGCAGCAGCCAAAAAAACATCATATTGCTCCCAAATATGTATCTGTGCCAGCAGCAGCCAAAAAAACATCATATTGCTCCCAAATATGTATCTGTGCCAGCAGCAACCAATATTTTGCCAACAGATATGCACCTGTGCCAGCAACTGCACAAGAGGGAGATGGGGCGTGCTTCTGCCCGCAGTACGAATCACGGGCAAGAGAGTGTTGGAACAGCCGGTTTATAAAATTGAAAAACTAAAAAAATTACCCTTAAAAGTGCGCCCCCCCATGATTGCGCACTAGCCGGGCGCCTACTCTGCCTACCCCTAGTTCCGGCCCTGACCTCGAGACATTTTGGGGGCCTGAAAAATAATTAGCTGTGGGTAGGGTTGCCACCTTTTCTGAAAAAATAAAATACCAGTTTTCCTATATATTTATCTTTTTTTCCCTATTAAAGGAGACACAAACCCTTAATAAAAAAAACCTACCCTACAAAGACACCCCTCCCCCTCAGCCTAGCTGCCCCCCTATGGGCAAATGCTCCTAACTCTTTACTTACCCCTCCGTGCAGATTCTGTCCATCGTAGTTCACGGGGCACCATCTCGAGCCACTTGGGTAATCTTCGAGGTTCGGTGCATGCGCAGTTGTCGCAAAACAGAAAATTGCTCCAACTGCGCATGCGCCGACAGGACGGTCTCACTCCAAAGATTACCAAAGAGTAGAAGAAGATGGCTGCCGTGAACTCCGCTGGACAGAATCTGCATGGAGGGGTAAGTAAAGAGTTAGGGGCATTGACCCGGGATGGCAGCTAGGCTGGGGGGAGGAGGGAGGGGGGTCTATGTAGGGTAGGGGTGTAGGTTCTTTTTATTAAGAGTTTGTTTCTCCTTTAATAACATTGGGATCAACCATCAGTAAAATACCAGCTGGGTGGTAACCCTAGCTGTGAGGTCCAGTAATATCTAGTTAAACTGACTGGGGTTGGCAATTTGTGAACAGTCCCCCCCCCCTGGACAACTTCACAAGAAATTAGTATTCAGCATTCCCCAATAGTTGGTTTACAGATACTGTGCAAAGGGGTATAACACAACTATTGCCACACACCAAAAGGAAACACCGCCCCCTGCACTGCACCAGTATCGATATTATAAAAGGCAATCTTTAAAAATATAAATTAATTTACATGTCAGAAAACAATGGTACAAAAACTCTAAAAGCAATTAAATATACAGAACCACTCCCTCTCCAATCAATCACCATAATTCACAGTCATATACCCAAAAGTATTGAGTACACCCGAGTGTAAAAAAAACCTGTAATCAAATTCATGAAGCACCAAATAAATACTGTATAGAATTAGAAATCCCTTACTAAATACATCAAGAAGGTTATATACTCATTCTAAATCAAGTTGAAAAGTTTGCCCAAGCAAATCCGAGGGTAAAGGAGATGTATTTAATAAGGAGAGTGCAATGCCGCTCCAAGTATATCGCCGGTTGATCTAGATTTGTCAGAAGTAATGGCAACTTACATGGCCTACCATAAATAGGGTCACAGGAGGGGTATGCAATTATATATTCAAATAGCACAGACCACCCCAAATCTACATAAGTGAATGCACAAAAGCAAACCTGATAAATATCACAATAATCACATATACGCATGCACAGCACAACCATATACAGTATATGCGCATGAGTAAAGGTAAACCTACACAATGATCACAATTAGTGTGAAGCTCCTCTTCACTCCAGGACTGGGATTTAAAATAGGCTCTGGCATTTCAAGTACACAAAGGCCCAAAATATCCACACAGGCTCAATAAGTAGTGACTGTCTATGGCATTTTACAGCAGCCCCTCTGGCATTTGTGAGCTGGGTAGGCGGATGCACAGAGTACTTCCTCAAGTAATGGCTGAGGAACCATCATGGGATTGAGTGAGATTGAAGCCAGCCACACATGTCCTGATGGCAATAAGATAAGGTCAGTAGGGTTGCATTTTTTGTTTCTGGAAACTAGCAATATAATTATGATTAACATGTATTTATAAAATGCCAAAATATTCAGCAACGTTGTACAATAAGTGGGTGTATACATTAAACACAGCAAATAAAAAAACACACACAGAATCACTAATAACTAATACAGTACATAAATGTAAAGAGGGACCTGCCAAAGGAGCGTAGATTATATAATAACATGGGGATCAATTATCCTTTTTAAATAGTCAGCCCAATCCAGCCAATTCTTTATTGCCAACCAGGAAAGAAACTACAAAGGATTCCAAGATAGCATATCCAGAAAAAACATTTTTGTTTTACAAACTATTTCAACATTGTATCAAATGTTCTTACAATTGTTAGCTTCTTTTTTTAATGTTTGTTCCATACACAGTTCTCCAAGGAGATTTTTTGGACGCCATCAAGATTCCATAATTGTTATTTCAGGATATTGTATTCTTTTCCTGCTCCAACCATGTATTTTTCTGCTTATTTTCTTAACAACAAAGGGGTCAAAAAAGACTTCCTTTACTAGGGTAGCACACAAGAGACAACTGCATCCTTTAGCCTTGCTCAAGCCTAATAATAATGCTGTATGATTTGCCATGCTGTTTCTTGTTCACAAACAACCATGCAGGAATTTATTACATATTAGTGAGAAGTGCTTCTTGGTTGCAAATGGAACACTGTGGGGCCCATTTACTTAGCTCGAGTGAAGGAATAGAGGAAAAAAATGTTTTTTTTGGCTACTTCAACCATAGAATAGGCTACTTCGACCTTCGACTTCGAATCGCGCGATCGATAGTTGAAGTACTGTCTCTTTAAGAAAAAACTTCGACCCCATGGTTCGCCACCTAAAAGCTACTGAAGTCAATGTTAGCCTATGGGGAAGGTCCTCATAGGCTTTGCTGGCCTTTTTTGGTTGAAAAAAAAATAGTTTGATCGATGGATTAAAATCCTTTGAATATAGTGAATATATATATATATATATATATATATATATATATATATATATATATATATATATATATATATATATATATATATATAGAAACTATTGGAGGCCAGCACAACACGTAAGTAGGTAAATGTTGCCTGGGTGCGATAAGCCCAAAAAGTAGAACAACAGCGTCGAGGAAGGTACGCACTCACAGGTCTTATGAAGAAAAAATGGTGTTTATTATTCAAAGCAATATATATATATAGATATATATATATATATATATATATATATATAGATATATAGATATATATATATATATTCACTATATATATAACAACTAGTAGGTTGCATATATATATTCACTATATATATAACAACTAGTAGGTTGCATATATATATATATATATATATATATATATATATATATATATATATATATATATATATATATATATATATATATATATATATATATATATATATATATATATATATATATATATGTGGAAGGGCTGTGGCACACACTTACTGGAGTCGAGACCCAGGTGCTGGTCAGAAAGAAATTGTATATTCATGTAGAAAGCTGACGCACACTGGGATTTTCTCAAACAAGAAGCATATTTATTGGATCGACGTTTCGGTCCTCACATGGACCTTTATCAAGATAAATATAAAGTGCAAGTGTACATAGTTATATAGACTCACCCACCAGTGAAACTTCCCATGGACACGCCCACATAACAAGTGAATGTTTTAACCCTAGAAGACCCACAAGTCCAGCGAATATGGATGAATAAACATTGGTCAGAAAAACAAAGTGCAAATAGCATTGTAATATATAGGAAAAATCCATAGTAATATTAAATATATTAAAAAGCAATAGTAAGATATTCATCTTAATAAAGTGACATTACGATAAATATAGTGTTAAAAGTGTCATAAAAATCTCTAAAAACATTAACAAATGTATCCATAAGACATAAGCTGTTGGCATATAAATATTTTAAGGATAAAATGTCCAAATCTAGGCTATGTAGTTACTTATAAAAAACAAGAAAACGAGCAATATTCATTAAGACCCCTGGGAGCAATGGTATTTAGCGTTTTAATCCAGTAGACCTCCTTTTGCAGTAACATGCGATCCCAGTCACCTCCCCTAGCGGGTTCAGGAACTAAGTCTATGCCCATAAATCTAAATGTTGGGAGATTATGGCCCATTTTTAAAAAATGTTGTGGTAGCGGTAAATCTGACCTTCCAGTTTCGAAGGCTTTTTTAATAGAAGACCTATGGTTGCCCATCCTCTCTCGGAGGGTGTTTTGCGTCTTCCCAACGTATGATAAAAATCTATGTAACCCTCCGGGTAGACCAATCGTTTCATCAAGGGGCAGCTTACTACACCCCATTGGTTTATATCTTGATCATCATTTACAGAGCACAGTTCAGTCCTTACCTTACTTTTTAAAGGATACACAACAGCTTTTGGAAATTCTAAAACAGACGACACTTCCTGATGGCCCTATCGTACTGGCAACCCTAGATGTTTGCAGTCTATATACTATAATTCCCCACCAGGAAGGCATAGAAGCGGTGCATTGGGCTCTCTCCAATTCCGCCACATACAGTGGTCCACCAATTGATTTCATTTGCCAACTTCTGGAATTAACATTGAAATTGAACTATTTTCGTTTTGAGAAACAATACTATTTACAGAAGGAAGGCACGTCGATGGGTGCAGCGGTGGCTCCTGCTTACGCTAACTGTTTTATGGCCCATTATGAACAACACAATATTGTATCTATGTTTGGCGAATCTCTATTGTTGTATTTACGCTATATAGATGATATTCTGCTTATTTGGCGTGGGGAGGCACTAGACTTGCTGAAAATGGTTGAATATTTAAATGCTTTAAATTCTCCAGTCAGGTTCACGGTTACATATAGTATGCAGAGTATCCAATTTTTGGACGTTGAAATTTTTAGACAGAGCAGTGGATTAGGATACAAATTATACCGTAAACCAACAGATAGAAATACTCTTCTATATTCCACAAGCTTCCATCCACCTAGTTCTAAAAAATCAGTTCCTTTTTCACAATTTTTACGTACCATGCGCAACAACTCTAACCAGGATATCCGTGAAAGACAAATAGCTGACACAGCAGATAGATTTAAGCAAAGGGGTTATAACCAGCACGTTATTACTAGGTCCATTGCAAAAGCCCGCGAACATTTAACGCAGACACAAGACACCCAGCAGAATACAAGCTCTAATGAACAGAATCGTTTCATTTTAACATCTAGTTTCACTACGGGGTCCAAGGCAGTTAGAAATATAGTGGAAAACAGTTGGTCAATTTTGAAATGTGATAAAAAACTTTCCCAATCACTGACCCAAAAACCTTTGTGGGGTTATAAACGAGGACCAAACCTGAGAGACTTACTTATGCAGACAGATCCAATTAAATGCTATGAGACCAGTGGCAACATTTTAAGTAAATTAAATAAAGGTTGTTACAAATGTGCAGGCTGCATTACATGTCGATACATGATATCAGGTAAATCTTTTAAACATCCACACACTGGAAAAGAGATTATGATTAGACACCGCATTTCTTGCACATCCACACATGTTATCTATATTATAACATGCCCATGTGGTCTATCATACGTTGGGAAGACGCAAAACACCCTCCGAGAGAGGATGGGCAACCATAGGTCTTCTATTAAAAAAGCCTTCGAAACTGGAAGGTCAGATTTACCGCTACCACAACATTTTTTAAAAATGGGCCATAATCTCCCAACATTTAGATTTATGGGCATAGACTTAGTTCCTGAACCCGCTAGGGGAGGTGACTGGGATCGCATGTTACTGCAAAAGGAGGTCTACTGGATTAAAACGCTAAATACCATTGCTCCCAGGGGTCTTAATGAATATTGCTCGTTTTCTTGTTTTTTATAAGTAACTACATAGCCTAGATTTGGACATTTTATCCTTAAAATATTTATATGCCAACAGCTTATGTCTTATGGATACATTTGTTAATGTTTTTAGAGATTTTTATGACACTTTTAACACTATATTTATCGTAATGTCACTTTATTAAGATGAATATCTTACTATTGCTTTTTAATATATTTAATATTACTATGGATTTTTCCTATATATTACAATGCTATTTGCACTTTGTTTTTCTGACCAATGTTTATTCATCCATATTCGCTGGACTTGTGGGTCTTCTAGGGTTAAAACATTCACTTGTTATGTGGGCGTGTCCATGGGAAGTTTCACTGGTGGGTGAGTCTATATAACTATGTACACTTGCACTTTATATTTATCTTGATAAAGGTCCATGTGAGGACCGAAACGTCGATCCAATAAATATGCTTCTTGTTTGAGAAAATCCCAGTGTGCGTCAGCTTTCTACATGAATATATATATATATATATATATATATATATATATATATATATATATATATATATTCACTATATGCAACCTACTGGTTGTTGCTTACTACTCACAGGGGCAAATTGACTTAATATATATATATATATATATATATGTAAGATAATCAGGAAGCCGGCACAACACGTCAAAAAGTCATCGCTGCCTGGGTGCAATACGCCCAGAAATTAAGTAGAGAAGTGAAGAAGCTCGCATTCACAGGACTTATCAAAATCAAAAATGGTGTTTATTTCAATGTTAGTAACTAACGTTTCGGCTTGCACTCAAGCCTTTCTCAAAAGAGAAAACTAGTTTCGCTAGTGTTACTTCGCACCCTTACGCCTGGCGAAGTTTCGCTAGTGAAGTAACTACGCGCAGTGTACTGAACGCTACCTTTTACACTAGACTTCCTTCGCCACCTCAGACCAGGCGAAGTGCAATAGAGTAGATAGGGCTTGCTTCAAAAAAAGTCAAAATTTTTTCTAAGTCACAAAAAACGCTGGCGTGTTTTCTACATTATGGATGATAGGCTGAAAAAGATCGAAATTTTTTTTGGGGCTCCCCTCCTTCCCCCCTACATTTCCTGACTCATTGCAACTTACCTAGACAGTGGGCACATGTGTAGGGCAAAATAAAATTTTTATTTGAGGTTTTGAAGGTTTTCTAGCCATTTGTAGTGCTGATACGTATTCCTCCATTGAAATTTGAATTTGGCGCCGTATGCAAATTAGCCTTCGCTAGCGTAACTTAGCTTCAGTTAGCGAATCAACGCTAGCGCAACTTCGCAACCTTACACTACCCCTGAGCGCAACTTCGGATTTTAGTGAATTTGCGAAGCGCTGGCGAAAATACGCCTGGCGAAGTGCGGCGAAGTTACGCCTGGCGCAACTACGAATCTTAGTGAATTTGCCCCACTGAAACATGTGTATTATAATAAATAAAGTACCCCTGTTGCAAAATATGAGGATATTAGAAGTCACCTCAAAGTTCCATGACCTATATAAAAAACATGAGGCCGAATATGGTCATGGTACTCCTCGGTAACTTATAATATCCTTATATTCTACAAGAGAGGGTACTTTATTCACTATATTAGGGTTCAACAAACCCAAGAGACTGCATGAAGCAAAGCAGAGCTGATAGCAAACACACTGTAGTAAAAACAAGGCTTCTGCTGCAAATAAATGATTTTCTTTTGTATATATACATATAAATGTGTGTGTTTTAGTTTCATGATCCTTTAATATTATTTGTATTTTAATGCAACTTTTGCAGAGTGTCAATTTCTACATTCTTAAACAAAAGCATTGGAAGTTTACTGGAAGCTGCAGCTGGAAAAATAAAGACCTGAGCATTAGTATTTTCTTTTGCCTCTGCCCCTCAGCCAGCCAAGACATCAGCTGTCACTTTCATTGTGGGGGAGAGGCCATCAGTTCCTGCTGAGTACACAAGGGGCACATTTCTAATGATATGCATCAAGAGAGACCTTGCGTGACTCTGCTGTTATCATATTATCGTTGGCTACTCCTACTCTCTAGAGTCAAGCTCATAACAGCTCTTTTTTCAAGCAAGGGTTTAAAGGAAAAACAGAACTAGATTAATGTTGCCCTTTCTCAAAAAGGCGTCATGTAATATTCAGAATTATTTTTAAAATCAATGTATATTTTTTAACTGTTTTACTACTACTTTAAATACCCAAAGCCAGTGTTCTTGTGTACAAAGAACCACCAATACTTGTAATCACTAGATTAATACTTGTAATCACTATATAGTGTAATAAAATGATGATACATTTATTACACGCAATTGTTAAAACAATATCAATATAAACATAGAATCAGATTGATTTCATCCCTGTATAGACTCCTGTTTTTTTAACAAGGCTTTTTTATGCATTTTTCCCTAAGTCTTTGTGTTAATATTTCAGCTTTTTTCTCAATAGTCTTTCCCTAAACACATATATTATCCATATATATATATATCTGGGGTACATTGCAACCCCACCAAGTTATTGCAAATTGTATTGTATTTGTATTTATTTATTTATTAATATAGCACCACAAATGTACGTAGTTCTTTACAAATGTTGTATAGTTATTACAAATTAGTCAGTCTGTGTTCCAGTACACAGTTGGGATGAGGTCTTATCTATCTATCCATGTACATATTATAGCAAATGGAAAAGTTGTGCTCATCTTTAAACAATTTTAAATTATTAGATAGGGTTGTTTGTCCATATATTTCAATACAGCTATCGGAGCTGTTATCTTGAAACCCATTATCCGCGAAGCTCTGAATTACCAGATGGCCAGTTCCCATAGAGTCCATTTTAAGCAAATAATTCTAATTTTTAAAAATGATTTCCTTTTGCTCTGTAATAATAAACAGTAGCTTGTGCTTGATCCTAACTAAGCTGCATGAATCCATATTGGTGTTAAAACAATCCTATTGGGTTTATTTAATGTTTAAATGTTTTTTAGCAGACGTAAGTTTTGGGGATCCAATTTATGGAAAGATACCTAGTCCGGAAAGCCCCAGGTCCTAAGCATTCTGGATAATAGATCTTATCAAGCTTGCCAACTACATCATCCCTGGTCTAGCCAGTCCGACACCCCTGTAGCTCACAATCCTCCCACCAAGCTGATACTTGCAGATTCCCTGGATAGCTCTGCTTCTTCTAGCTCAGTGCGATCTCTAGGGACTGGGTGGGTTGGGAAATTCAAATCTCAAAATTTCCAGCTCAGTCCACTGTTGTGATGGGGCCAGCAGGTGGCATGCCACTCCCCAATGTTTGGCTCCCTAAGCCTGAACCTTTGTAGGCTTTTTACAAATATGGGCCTGGTCCCAAATTGTTGCCCTTTTTATTTTAGATTTTTAGTTTAGACTATAAGCTCATGTGAGCAAGGCCCTCTGGAAATGAAATTTATAATGAAATAGTAAAAATCTTAGATGAAAGTGAGTGTAGAACTGGCCAGACCAGGTATGATTTTGGCATAGCTGATCACTTAAATATATTGCCATATACTGTATATTAACATGTATTTATATAGCGCCAACATATTGCGTAGTGTGTATAGTCAAACAATCCCAGTTTTGTTTAAAGAGGATTACTTTTATTTTCAATTGACATTTTCCACAATTTTACAGAATTTAAAAACAAAGCTCAACATGAGATATGAGTATGTGTTGAGGGTATTTTTTTACTAGTTTTACTTACTGTATTTCCAACACATTTTGTAACCAAATCTGTACTGCAATAAAGCATATTCCTACAGTATTTGCCTTACATCTGCCTGCCTGTATCCAAAATCAGCCTCTTGATTCACGCATTACTCCAAACACTACTACAAACGGAGTCTCTGAAGTGGCCTCCTAGTTATTTCAGAAACAACTGGATGAGATACATATTTTATGTCTCAGCCTGGACCTATTTATAATAGCTGCAGCACATACTGGCACCACAAACACATACAGTGAGAGACTGTGGTTGCTTGCACTCCAAGCACATTGCACAATAAACAATAGGTAACCCAAGCATGTTGTATACAGTGAGGGGCAGAGGGTATTGGCACTCCTAGCACATTATATTCAGTACCAACCAGTAGGCACTGGCATCAGAAGCACATTGTATAAATGGAGATATTGAAGGTAGTAGCACCCCTAGCACTGTCTGCCTTCCTGGCAGGGAACTGGAACTGGGTTGCAGTTGAGAAGCCATGCCATGACTACATGAATACATCAGGAAATGTAAATAGCTATCAGCACATGGATCTCTATCTCATGCCAATTAGACAGTTGTCCAACAGCACCTTACTGCTGCACCCAGGTCCTGACTGAGAGTTTAAATAAGTCCTGGCATTTCAAAAAAATAGTTTTTTTGGCATCTTATAGCCTTTTCCCCAACCTGGCTGCATCACTTATACATCATCATGTTTAAAAATCCAACAATCCAGCAATCAGGCATTGGCAAATACTGAAGAGACCACCCAATTACAGTATGACAGTCATCACAGATACAATATATTTACAGAGCATACCCTGTGTAATTCAATGGTCTCTATGCCAATCCACTGTTCTACTTTTGCTCTTTTCGTCTGTATTGCACATTTTAAAGTATTTCCATTTTTTGTCTCACTTACATTTTTCTAGTCCTACTTTGCTCTTTTGCTCTACCCTTCTCCTTCATTGCTTCTTTTTTAAATCCAACAATTTTTACACTCGAGGCCCCATTTTCTTTTCCTTATTGGTTTTTACCTCATCCCTCCCTTTGTTTCTTCTCCTAGACTTCAATTTTCATCTTCTTCTAAGTAACTGCTCTTTTATTACACACTTTCTAATTTGTATTTCTTCCTTTGATCCATTTACATCCATTTCCTTATTAATTAGCATTAGCTCTCACCTACTTGTTCCTGGTACCCCAATGTATTCAATATCTTATTGTCATATTATATTCTGTCACTATTTTCAGCTTTCCTGTTCCTCCCACACATCTCTGCTCTTTCCCTTTCTTTCTCACCATCTGCTCCCAACTACCCATATCTCTGCTTTTCCATCCCATCCACTGCCCCATTCTTTTCCTTTTTCATTGAACAGTATTTTTCCTACTGGTCTTTTTCACTGACAGTACCACAAAGCAGGAAGAAGCTAAGAGGGAGAAGGGGAACAGCGCAGTATTAGAGTGATCTACTTCAATGCTACCAGGCCTGGCACCAAATGTTTATGTATACCTTGTGGCTCCCGATGCTGTGAGACTGAGTGACTGCGTATTGGAAGATGGTCCAGCTTAAAGTTTGTACTTCTGTGCTCTGCCTCCACACTGATACCCATGAGTCTCACTGCATGGTGGTAATGGAGTATTATAATACGCTGCTAATATATGGATAGAGAGCTTATTATGGGGAATGAGGCCAAGAGTATCAGTGCTCTTTGGACACAGAAACATAGTCCAAAACTGGTCACTTTGGACCAATCAACAACTAATTAGATAATCTGCCCTTTTTGGTAGAGTTTGATACAGAAACAAATAGAGTAGTGTGCCAGTGCTTTCTTGCTGTCATTACTACAGTACTTAACTTAATGTGGGTTTCAAGACCAGAAAACTATATGTTCAATATTCACTGAATACACAACTTTAGGTCCACCCTATGACCCACATGGGCATGTGTTTGAGCAAACAAATCAATCCTAACAAACAATGCATATAAACAGTAAAGGGGCAAATAATTGGTGGCTGATAGGGGTCCCATTCCCCAAACAATGGAAGATGGCTCTTGTCCAGCTAGCTGCTATTCTCCCATACAACTGATAATCCCCCTACCCAGGAGACAGCCGCAGGGATTCCCACTGACCTTTAACCTTTGATGAACTCTGCCATATCTAGATGAACCTCAGGCTTCATCCTAATTACATGTGACAGAATGGTGTCCCCTCCAAGGGACAAGAAAATGCATTTAGTGTCAACGTTGTTATCTCTTCTCTCACAACCACCTTGAACTTTCATTGTGTCAATGCACATATCTGTGCAATGATAGCGACATCCTGTGTATGAAATGATTTCATAATAGATAGAATTCTTTAGTGAAATACAAATGCTTTAAGCGTAATGGCTTGCATTGTTGCAAGCTTACTGCTAATGTCACACCAGGCTGATTCCCTGCCTGAGGGTAATCACAGCCGAGAATCAGCCACTACGATTGAATCAGCCTAACCCTGTGACTGCACCCAGAGCCACCTTAGTGGTTCAGAGTGCAGTCACAGGGTTAGGCGGATTCAAACATAGGGCCTGATTCTCGGAAGAATCAGCTTTGTGTGGATTTAGTCTAAACACAACTCCTGTCCTCATCATTGTTATTCTACTAACCAGTGGCGTAACTAGATATTACTGGGCCCCACAGCAAATTATTTTTCAGGCCCCCAAAATGTTTAGAGGTTGACTTGTTTCTCCAATATTTATTGAAATTGTATATGAATTAGGGCCTCATGGGGCCCCTATACCTCCTGGGCCCCCCTGCAGCCGCAGGGTCTGCTTCCTCTATAGTTACGCCCCTGCTACTAACTCTGGAAGTTTGCACAAAAGGTGTGGTCTGTGATTATCATTATGGTTGTATTCTAGTCTTATAGCTGACCTGTAACTGTCATCAGTGGGTCTGATTGGTATGCCTCTAACCTGCTATCATCACGTCCCCAATACAAAGGCTTTGTATCGTGTTACAAATCAATTGCAATTATTTCCTTCATACAAAGTTTACATACCCCTGAAATGACCTGTCCTAAAAGGATTGTCTTTTTCTTTGGACTCGTGTGGCCACTACATACCACCCTGAGTTTCCTTAGCCATATGAAATGGATGATGTATGTAATAAAGGATGATGTATGTAATCTAGACATGAAATTTGTTTTAAACTAAAGGTTAAAAATTGTACAGTAAACATATAAAAAAAAAACAGAAAAAAAATCAAGAAAGATAAATATAATCAAAATAATTGTAACGTGCTCATAAGAGGAATGACACATAGGAATATTTTGGCTGCTTTAAGAGCAATGTTTTTTAGTAGCTTGAAAACTGCAGTGCTTGTCAGGTTATGCTAGCATGGGAAAGCCTAGTGACGCTTATCTAGATCATCACTTGACAAAGAAACAAATAAAGCCACTAGAACCTCTAAAAAATTATTGTCTTAAATATAGCTTTTATTGCAGAATAATTAGAAGAGTGAAAATCACAGGCATATTATCTCTAAATGTTCAACCCAGTGGATTATTAATCATAGGCATATGAAAGGAACCACAAAACTAGTGTATATTAAGAAAAAAGGCAATCATATTTAAAAATGACCAATACACTTTATGGAAGGTCGGATGTCAATCCACTTATATTATATGTCTCCAACCTATCCTAAAGGGCAAAATTTGGCTTTCAATCAAAACAAATTTAATTCTGAAGGGTAAAAATCTAGAATTTGCAAATTTGCGCAATCTAATGTTGCTACCAAATCACCACGTCTGACAGACTGGGAAACCATCTAGATTATTTTAACCCGAAACTGAGATATGTCACCTCCAACACATTTAGAAAAGTGTCTCCCCCCTGGGGTTTCCTTATTCAGACTATCTAAAGCAGGGATCCCCAACCTTTTGAACCCGTGAGCAACATTCAGAAGTAAAAGGAGTTGGAGAGCAACACAAGCATGAAAAATGTTCTTGGGGTGCCAAATAAGTGCTGTGATTGGCTATATGGTAGCCCCTATGAGGATTGTCAACCTACAGTAAGGCTCTGTTGGGCAGTACACCTGGTTTTTATACAACCAAAACTTGCCTCCAAGCCTGGAATTCAAAAATAATCACCTGCTTTGAGGCCACTGGGAGCAACATTCAAGGGGTTGGAGAGCAACATGTTGCTCACGAGCTACTGGTTGGGGATCACTGAAACTATTAAAGCTGATCTTTCAACCTCCATGTTGTACCCCCTATGTATTGTACACTAGAAAAGTTGTGCTGCGGGTAAAATGGCCCCTAATATTGAACTCACTACCCATGTTGGTGGAAAAATGATGGACACATCTAAGACCTGGCAGCATTTGTACTTTACACTTTACCTGCTAAAATTTAACATGCAGGCACCTCATGTAATCATGGGAAAATTAATGAAAATGCCACATGTATGCCACCCCCATTTTACATATGTCAATCCAAATGTAGTTGATGGAAATGTATTTTCTGGTGCTTTGTCCTTCATGGCAAAGGCTACTTTTCCTTTGGTTGACAAAGCACCGAGTTTGGTATCATGCTTTCGCATTACTAAAAAAAGCTGTATTTAGGGCAATGGCACATGGGACAAATTGCTGGTGGGGAAACATATGCTGCGTGGATAGTTTCTGAAGTAGCTCGAAGTTTTCTTGCTTGTTTTGTTGCCAGCGGTAGAGAAGATTTATTGTGGGTGACAAAAGTCCCTGGTGCCATTATGAGGCTGAAGTAGTCCTATGTGTTATTATCCATAAAGGAGAGAAATTCATTATAAATGAATTATAAGGACTTTATACTGGACAAGTCAATATATTGGCCCTTCAAATTAACAGATGTATATGTAATGTATGCATTAATGCAGCTTGTAGGTCTATGGCACACAGCGCATTTAACCGCTCTGGTATCTGCCCAAGTACCTTCTCATCTGAAGCTGATTCTATTGGTTGAAATGGGAAATTATTATTATTATTATTATTATTATTATTATTATTAACATGTATTTATATAGCGCCAACATATTGCGTAGCACTGTAAAGTAAATGTGATTATACAACTAAATCACATGAATTACATACATAGAACATATGGAGTAACAAACATCACAATCAATACAGGTACAAAAAGGTGAGGGAGGCCCTATGCATAGGCATACAGCCTAAAGGGAAGGGAGTAATACACGAGGTGTGGGAGTGGGCAAGATCGAATTAAGTGGGTGAGAAATGTGGTATTGTATGTGGTGTTGCGTTTGGTAGTTAAGCAGAGTGAGGGTAGGCTTCTCGAAAGACGTGCGTTTTCAGAGATTTCTTGAAAGCAGAAAGGTTGGGAGAAAGTCAGACAGACCGTGGTAGAGCGTTCCAGAGGAGGGGTGCAGCCCTTGCAAAGCCTTGAATGCGAGCATGTGAGGAGGTAAAGGGAGTTGAGTAGCAGGTCAGTAGAGAAGCGTAGTAAGCGATTGGGTGAGTATATAGAGATGAGTTCAGAGATGTTTTGTCTTTGGCAGATGCTCTATATTGGAGGGAAATACTGGCATATTACTATCATTCCCAGTGGCGTAACTTGGTGGCGTCAGGCACCCCGCTGAAAAAATCTACTGAGGGGGCCCAGAGAAAACAGTCCTCCTTCCCTACCCCCCTACCTACCCACTCGCGCCGCACCTCCCAGACGGATCTGGGAGGGGGACTGTAATGCAGCAGAACTGGGCCCCTCCTCGGCTGTGGGGTCTGCTGTATAGGTAGTTATGCCAGTTATCATTCACATATAAAGCAATAATAACAGACTTCAATATGGCCTGGATGAATGAAAGCCTTCATAGACATATTTATTAGTAGCATGTCTGTGGCCCTACAGCGGTTGATGTACTACAACTCCCAGGACCTACCAACAGCAACTTTTGATTAAAAATGGCTAATTCTCCCAAGCCTAACACATGTGTGGCAAACTTGCATAATTTGCAAATCAGGCACTGATCTACAGAGTTAACAAAGCATGTGATATAAAGATTGACACACTAGCAATGTAAATGAAAAAGCTGGTACAGGAATTTGCACTCTACAGGGGAAAAAAGCTTCAATCAACTCAAAGCAAAAAGCAAGTATTTCTGCTCTAGTTTATCAAATGTAAAATCTAGCAATCAGCTAACACAAATAGCTTGCCTGAAAGCCAACTGAACAAAAGAAAGAAAACAAATCTACTGATAAGGCAGGGAATGGGGAAAATTACTCCATTAGGGCAGAGACACACGTGGAGATTTTGGGAGATTTAGTCGCTGTCGACAAATTGTCTTTTCTTTGGGCGACAAATCTCCCAGAAATGCCTTCCCGCCGTCTAGAATCTAAATCGCTGGCGGGATGGCACTCGGAGAGCTTTGTTTTCCGAAGTCACCCAAGTTTCCCCGTGAGGCAACTACGGCCAACTTCAGAAAACAAAGCACTCCGAGTGCCATCCTGCCAGCGATTTAGATTCTAGACGGCGGGAAGGCAGTTCGGGGAGATTAGTCGCCCGAAGAAGAGGCGATTTGTCTCCGGGCAACTAATCTCCCTGAATCTCGACTTGTGTCTCTCCCCTTAATGTGGCAGAGGTGCAAAAAAATACTACATTTATTTGAGTAGAATGTCAACCCTCTTTTGTCAGATATGAAACTTGCTTTTATTCATCAGTTTGCTTTTGGGGCCATAATGGTTGCCTGGTTGCTCCTAGGGATTCCATTACTCAGGTGTGCCTGGGTTGCCTTGCTTATATGCTAAAGCCAACCAAGAACTCTTTACTGACTACCATATGGAGAGCATGATATGAAAATATTTGAGAATAAATTTGATCATTGATTTCAAAAAACTCAATGGAGCATAGCTTAATGAATAGCTCCTAGAGGATCATCATCTTTAGCCATTAAAAACATCTTAAACTGATTCCTTTGTGCATAGCATTGATCTGATGTGAAAAATAAAGTCAATGAAAAGTAATTTTGCCTCCTTTTTCTTGCAGTGCTAATTTACTGAGTAGGCCAAATGCTACAGGGACCTGACACCATGTCAGGAAAATACATTACCATTCATATTTGATATACTGTCATTTTTATAATTAAGTGAAGATCAGTATTTGCAGTAATAGGGTGAGACTATCAAATTGCTATGAGGTATGCTAGCCTTGCATTTATACAAGCTTTATGTTTGTAATGCAGTAAGAAACGGAACAAAACCTCTGTATTAAGCAATATTCCTGCCTCTATATTATCTTTATGTCAACTGCCATCGAAAGTTAATACGATTTAGTAATTGTCCTTTAAAAGGACATTATTGCTTGAATAAATCATTTAAATTAAGTTATTACAGCATAATATAAGTAGTAAATATGGTTTATTGTGCATTTGTTTCACCCAAATACACAGTAAAGCATTGTATAGGGACTATCTTACACAGCCTATAACAACAGCACTAGTGGTCAAAATAGGGCAACACATTTTTATACAGCTGCAGCCTAAATGCTAGGGTAAACACTAAAAATGTATGATGTGCAAGGCAGGGTGCACTCTGTTCTGCCATGATGAATTGCCATCTGCCTATGGGCTCCAAACCGAAGCACGGAGACCTTGTGTTCCCTCAAAGACTATCACACAAGTTAGTATTCATGAGGGGCTGGTGGCGCATGGCACATAGGTGTAACCCTCCCACCACTTACCCCTCCACAAGGTACGGAGTGCCACAATGGGGCCCTTTACTGACAATGCTCCCTGCAAAGCTGCACTCTGCTCCTTGTGCTGAATTCTTTATCTGGCAAGGTGCATCACTGCCCCTTCTGCAAGATGGAAATGAATGGCCACTAAGGAGCACATTTCCATACCTCCCAATTTTGACAGCTCTGCCCGCAGTCCAGGATTGTTAGTGAATTGTATTTGAATTATGTATAATCGCTGCACATGTGAGAGTGGATTCACTTGGTACAGATATGGGATCTCTTATCTGGAAACCATTATCCAGAAGGCTCCGAATTATGGGAAGCCTATTTGCCATAGATTCCATTTCAATCAAATAAGTCAAATTTTATAAAAGGACTTTCTTTGTCTATGTAATAATAAAACAGTACCTTGTACTTGATCCCAACTAAGATATCATTAATCCTTATTGGAGGCAAAACAATCCTATTGGGTTACAATAATGTTTAAATAATTTTTTAATAGACTTAAGGTATGGTGATATAAGTTACAGATCCCTTACCCAGAACGCCCCAGGTCCTGAGCATTCAGGATAACAGGTGCCATACCTATATAAAGATCAGTCTGTATTAAGATGTGCAGGCATATGAGCTTGAAAGGGTATGCCCATTTTTGTATTTCCATCCAGCTCTTATCCACAGGCAGAAAACATGAAGGCACAACTAGGAACAAAAAACAGACAATAACAACAGCATGGCATTATGAAAAAAAATATATATTAAAGACCAGAGTATGAAAACTACATATGTAAAGATTTTTGAGTTGAATTATATTAGTAAATGCTCCTTTTTATCATAAAATAGATATGCTGTTTTATGCCATACATAATATTTAACATAATATTTTGCCTGTAATTACTAATTTTCTGGTCTTTTTGCCCCAGTTTTAATAAGGTTTCTTGGATGATAGTTTTGGTTCTCTTGAGGTGTATGGCTGTTAAGAGGTTGGTGCTGGGAATGGTCATGAGGTCTACGATCGCTGTCCAATTTTTTATGGTCTTTGTTCTTTTCCAAAGTCTGACTTGGTTCTTTATTGACGGGTCCATCCTTGTTTGGTAATGGAGATGAAGAGTTGTCACTTAATGATAATAAAGCTGTTTCATTCTGTTAAAGAAATTCAGATTTTTAGTAACATTTGTTTATTCGCAATAACTAAAACTTGCTCATCCTGTAAGTACATTTTCTAGAGTACTATATATATATATATATATATATATATATATATATATATATATATTTATATATATATATATATATATATATATATATATATACTGTATATATATATATATATATATATATATATATATATATATACAGACCACTGACTGTGATCAAAGCTCCACCTCTTTTGTAAGAAAAACAATAGGAATTCAGAGAAAAAGGACAAGTTTCGCTTCAAAGTTCTCCTTTCACATACCATACCTTTTAATGTACTGAAAACTCACAGCATGAGCTGAGCGGCTGATCAGATCCAAGTTACAGACCAATGTTGCAATTACTCTTGCTCAGCACAGACTTTTTGATGAGCAGTGTGACGAAGAATTTTTGATCAGCAAATTGTGACTTTGTTCCAAGGATTCCTACTGTTTTCATATATAGGCTAAAGCATGGGTGCCCAAAAGGTAGATCAGGATTGACCAGTAGACCTTTAGCTGGTGTTCAGTAGATCTCAAGACACTGTCAACAAACAGCTTGACTAAATCACCCTCCTACCCTCCACCCTCATTCTTTTTCATTTAGATATTTATTACATTAAGGTTACATAAGAAATAGTTAATACTGAATATGTCTGTGTTCTGTGTAAGATTAGGTAAGATTAGGGTATTTAAAGTGAGTAACAACATCACTTCTGATCTTTAACTGCTTGAGAAAGCCCTAGTGTGGCGAAACGCGTTGCAGGTGGGATCATTCCTTGGTGCGTCATCTTTGATCATTGTGAAAAGGACATTTGCAGAGAAGCAAATTCGTGAAACAGGCTTGAGGCTGCTAAGAGTTCAAATCCGGCTGTGCCCTTGAGAAATTCCGGAATTGTGTATCTCGTGAGATTATTGCAACTTCTTTTTGGAGGGCCTTTGCAGCTGGCAAGGAGGAGGGAGTGGGGGACGCCCCAATATACCCCTTTTGATAATCTGCTCTCTAGATCCAGCCATCCATCAGTCTGCCTGTTATATATCTAGCTAAGCACTCTGCACACTCCACTGCTTCACCATATTGGAAAAACATTCCAGCTCTAATTCCTGGGAAATAACTTTTTTGCCTTGTTGAACTACATCTCACAACTATTCTCTTGTCCTGTAAAATTACAAGCATATACCAACACCAAGGATTAGTCAATTGAATTTTTCCCTACAGGAAAAGTGATTACCCACCTGGATTGTATTTATTACTGTTTTTACTACGATTTATTCATAAAGTATTCATTGTGTTTCCTGGCCGGCCAGTGTTTTAGTAATTATATAATAAATTGTATTTTTAAATACCGTATATACTCGAGTATAAGCTGAGTTTTTCAGATCCAAAATGTGCTGAAAAAGTCTACCTCGGCTTATACTCGGGTAAGCAGGCAGTAGCTGATATTGCAGTCACTTTTAATCATTCCTATACCAACAGTTCACTTGGGGAGAGACTGCAATATCACACAGTGCCATCTGTTGGTTATATGAAAGAATAACAGTGACTGCAATATCACACAGCGCCATCTGTTGGTTATATGAAAGAATAACAGTGACTGCAATATCACACAGTGCCATCTGTTGGTTATATGAAAGAATAACAGTGACTGCAATATCACACAGCACCCTCTGTTGGTTATATGAAAGAATAACAGTGCGCCCTCTGTTGGTTATATGAAAGAATAACAGTGACTGCAATATCACACAGCGCCATCTGTTGGTTATATGAAAGAATAACAGTGCGCCCTCTGTTGGTTATATGAAAGAATAACAGTGACTGCAATATCACTCAGCGCCCTCTGTTGGTTATATGAAAGAATAACAGTGACTGCAATATCACACAGCGCCATCTGTTGGTTATATGAAAGAATAACTGTGCGCCCTCTGTTGGTTATATGAAAGAATAACAGTGACTGCAATATCACTCAGCGCCCTCTGTTGGTTATATGAAAGAATAAGAGTGACTGCAATATCACACAGCACCCTCTGTTGGTTACATGAAGGATTAACAGTGATGGCAATATCACACAGTGCCCTCTGTTGGTTATACGAAAGATTAACAGTGATGGCAATATCACACAGCACCCTCTGCACATGGTAGTGGGACAGTGGGACAATGCACACAGTAATCCATTTGGCAATTCTCTGTCACCATCAACTTTGCAAAGAAGTCCGGTTGATCGCTGGGGGGGTCACTTTGGTGGAATGTGAGCTCCTGGGAGACAGGGCTGTAGTTGTGTCTAGGCTTATACTAGAGTCAATAAGTTTTCCCAGTTTTCGTAGGTAAAATTAGGTACCTCGGCTTATACTCGGGTCGGCTTATACTCGAGTATATACGGTATATTGGTTTTGCAATCCACCTTCTAGTTGTTCTTTGTATTTTGGTTTTTATCCCCAATAGGACCTTGGGGATTGAAGGTGTGCAGTCTTGACCAGTATACTATCTTTCCCCCCATCTGTCACTTCTATTTGTAGTATCTTGTTATATATAAGTATGGTAATATTGTAACATCACCCCAAGTAAAGGAAAACTGGCAGGAAACTTCAGATGCTAAAACACAATAAGCCTTATTTACAAAGTGCAGGGCAGGGTGCAAATTGCAAACAATGAAGGTTCGGGCAGTGCAGTTATGGTCGAGTAGCAGGGACAGAGTGGTCATATAGAGTTTTTGGGTCATGCACAAGTCTACCAACCAGACCCACATAGGACTCTAGCTATAGGTAACTGATTTGAGATGCACAGGGCTAACATATTGTTATAGACTTATGGAAATTTTCTCAGATATAAGAATGGAGGATTTGTCCATATTATTTTCAATCCATGCTGACAGAAGGTAAAAAAAAAATAAAACCACCTTGTGTAAAAGTGAACAGCAATGTAACAAGTTACCATTGGCATCAGGGTGCTGTTGGAAGTAAAGCTGCAGTTACCACAGAAGCTCTCGTTGTACGTGAACTTAATGGCAGCCTCCACATATGGAAAATGAAGGAAACTTAGAGGGAGACGAATATGAAATGTAAGACGACCACACCTGTATAAAAATATTTGTGTTAATTAAAGGGATTATATCATGGGAAAACATGTTTTTTTTTACAAAATACATCAGTTAATAGTGCTCCTCCAGCAGAAGTCTGCATTGAAATCTGAAAACAGATTTTGAAATCTGACATGGGGCTAAACATGTTCTTAGTTTCCCAGGTGCACCCAGTCATGTGACTTGAGCTCTGATAAACTTCAGTCACTTGTTACTGATGCACTGCAAGTTGGAGTGATATCACCCCCCTCCCTTCCCCCCAGCAGTTGATCAACAGAACAACGAGAGGATAACCAGGTGTAATGGAATCCGACTTACCTGGCGTCCAAGATGGCGACCTGGATGACGTTCCTCTGCTCCACCATGCTGTTCCTGCTGACCTTGGTTTGACTGCGTCAAAAACGAGTCGCCCTCGGATTGGACGCCGGCGTCAGAATGGACGCCGGCGTCAGAATGGACGCCGGCGTCAGAAATGTGCGCCAGCGTCAACGTCATGACGTCAGTGCGTCAAGTTTCGGCGCCAAAGGCTGGACTATTTAAACCCCATTTTCCTCTGTGTCCTTGCCCAATTATAGGTTCCATTTCCTTGTGTTCCTGGGTGTGATATATATATTGTCTGATTTCTCCGTGTACCAATTCCTGCCTGTTTTCTCGACACTGTTTGATTGCTGCCTGAACCGACATTGCCTGTACCCTGACTATTCTTCCGGATAAACCTTTTGTACTTCGAACCTGGTCTGGTCTCCTCTTTGGTCCTTACTACTACTGTGCCTTCGGGCCCGTTACAGTATAATTGGGCCATGGACCCTGCGGAGGGGACCCAAACTTCGCCTGAAGTCCGCCAAGCTGTCCGTGGACTGTCTGAACGCTTGCTCTCCTATGAGTCCCAGCAGGCCCATCTCGGCCAAGTTCTTATGGCGATCCAGGAAAAGCTGTCTGTATTCCTGCCAGTGGTCCAAGCACCTGCTCCGGTTCCTGTGTCTCCGGTACGTGTCTCTGAGCCCCGTATCCCTGCACCTCCTCTGTATTTCGGCGATCCAGAAGCATGTCGCGGATTCGTCATCCAATGCGAAATCCAATTCTCTTTGCTTCCTGGCCAGTACGTCACAGAGCGTGCCAAGGTGGGCTTTATTATCTCCCGGCTGCAAGGGAAAGCTTTGGAATGGGCATCCCCACTCTGGGAGAAGCAGGATCCAGTCATTGATGATGCTAAAGTTTTCTGCCGGGATCTCCGCACAGTTTTTGACGCCCCAGGTCGGTCTGCCTCGGCTTCTGCTCGGTTGTTCCAGTTACAGCAAGGAACTCGCTCTGTGCCGGAATACGCCATAGAGTTTCGTACCTTGCTGGCCGAACCATCCTGGAACAACGACAGTTATCATGCTGCCTTCTATAACGGCCTGGCGATGCGGATCAAAAACGACCTCGTGTCCCGTGAGATTCCTTCCTCCTGGGAAGATTTGGTTTCCTTGGCGGTGAAAATCGACACCCGGCAGAGGCAACATCAAGCTGATTGTGAGCGGGCCTGGAAATTGCAAAGGCCTCAACTTGCTTTAGCTCCTCGCTTCCAGAGACCCGTCCTTTTTCCTCCGGCAACTTCCTCTTCTCCTGTTTCTCCTCCGCAACTTGCCAAGAAGCTTGTGCAGATTGGACATGATCATCTGTCCAAGTCAGAGAAACTTTGCAGGAAACCTGCAGGACTTTGTCTTTTTTGTGGGGACAAGGCCCACTTCGCTCTGGAATGCCCTATAAAGCCTAGGAAGTCCGGTGCCAAGTCTGGGGAGACTTCCGTGGGTGGAATTACTCACACTCTTCGTTCCTCTGCTCAGCGTTTTCTTCTCCCTGTACAGATCCAACTGGGCTCTCGAAAGATTTCCTTACAAGCTTTCCTTGATTCTGGGGCCGCTGGAAACTTTATGGACAAGGTCTTCGCTTCCAACCATGCCATTCCTCTTCAGTCCCTGGCAAATCCTCTCCGGGCCCTTGCCATTGATGACCGACCCTTGTCTTCTGCTATCATCTCCCAGTCTACACAAGAACTCTCTCTCAAGGTGGGCACTATGCATTTGGAGAGACTGTCTTTTCTTATTATTGACTGCCCTTCCACTCCAATTGTATTGGGACTTCCATGGCTGTGCACACATAACCCAGTCATTGATTGGTCTTCCTCACACGTCTCTCGTTGGAGTCCTTTCTGTCAACAGAACTGTTTGCCTGTTATGCCTCTTGTCAAAGTCTCTGCAATTTCTTCAAGTTCCTCTCTGCCATCCACTTATCAAGCATTCGCTGATGTCTTCAATAAAGGCTCTGCAGAGATTCTTCCTCCACATCGACCTTACGACTGCCCGGTTGAGCTTCTTCCTGGTTCCATGCCTCCCCGTGGTCGCACCTATCCTCTTTCTCCTTCCGAGACTGCAGCCATGAAATCTTATATCCAGGAGAATCTCCAGAGAGGCTTCATCCGTCCTTCTTCCTCCCCTGCTGGTGCTGGATTTTTCTTTGTCGAAAAGAAGGATGGAAGTCTGCGACCTTGCATAGACTATAGGGGGTTAAATAAAATCACCATTAAGAACCGTTACCCTCTCCCTTTAATTTCTGAACTCTTTGACCAGTTAAAGGAAAACTATACCCCCAAAATGAATACTTAAGCAACAGATAGTTTATATCAAATTGAATGACATATTAAAGAATCTTACCAAACTGGAATATATATTTACATAAATATTGCCCTTTTACATCTCTTGCCTTGAACCACCATTTTGTGACTCTATCTTTGCTGCCTCAGAGATCACCTGACCAGAAATACTACAACACTAACTGTAACAGGAAGAAGTGAGGAAGCAAAAGGCAGAACTCTGTCTGTTAATTGGCTCATGTGACCTTACATGTGGTTTGTATGTGTGCACAGTGAATCGTACGATCTCAGGGGGCGGCCCTTATTTTTTAAAATGGCAATTTTCTATTTACTATAACCCAATGGCACATACTACTAAAAAAGTATATTATTATGATAATGGTTCATTTACATGAAGCAGGGTTTTACATATGAGCTGTTTTACTCAGTATCTTTTAATAGAGACCTACATTGTTTGGGGGGTATAGTTTTCCTTTAAGGGGCGCCAATCTTTTTACCAAGCTGGATCTTCGGGGCGCCTATAATCTCATCCGAATCCGTGAAGGGGACAAATGGAAGACCGCCTTCAATACTCGAGATGGGCATTACGAGTACCTAGTAATGCCGTTTGGTCTCTGCAATGCCCCCGCGGTCTTCCAGGAGTTCGTTAATGACATTTTCAGGGACTTGTTGGGGCAAAGTGTGGTCGTCTACCTAGATGACATTCTTATTTTCTCCAAGAACCTCCAGGAACATCGTTCCCAAGTGAAAGAAGTTCTTCTTCGTCTCAGGAAGAACAACCTTTTTGCCAAATTGGAGAAATGTTCTTTTGAGGTGTCATCCATTCCCTTCCTTGGGTACATCATCTCCCAACAGGGCTTCAAGATGGATCCAGCCAAGGTTTCTGCAATTCTCGATTGGCCCCTTCCTACAAGTGTCAAGGCTATCCAGAGATTTATTGGTTTTGCCAATTATTACAGACAATTTATTAAAGGTTTTTCTTCCAAGATTTCTCCTATTCTTGCTCTCATCCGCAAAGGGGGTAAACCTCAGCACTGGCCCTCTCTTGCCCTGGAAGCCTTCGAATCCCTGAAAAAAGCCTTCTCTTCTGCTCCAATTCTCAGACACCCTGAACTCCTTCTACCTTTTTTCCTCGAAGTTGACGCTTCTGATATAGGAGCCGGTGCGGTCTTGTCACAGAGGTCCCCTTCGGACGGCAAGCTTCATCCTTGTGCATTCTTCTCCAAAAAGTTTTCCTCTTCTGAGCAGAATTATGATATTGGAAACCGGGAGTTATTGGCAGTCAAATTAGCCCTGGAAGAATGGAGACATTTGCTGGAAGGATCTTCTATCCCTGTGACCATCTTTACTGACCATAAAAACCTTGAATTTATCCAGTCCCTCAAACGCCTGAATCCTCGACTAGCCCGATGGTCATTATTCTTCTCCCGTTTTAACTTCATCATTACCTTCCGTCCCGGCTCAAGAAATCGGAAGGCTGATGCTCTGTCCAGAAACTTTGTTCCCGAGATTCCTTGCTCCGAGGACCCCGAACCCATTTTGCCTCCTTCTAAGATCGTCGCTGCTCTGTTTCCTTCCTTGGCCTCACAACTTCTTTCCGCCCAGACTGCCGCTCCGGATAATATTCCTCTGGGGGTTGCCTTCGTTCCTCCTGATTGTCGTCAGTCCATATTATCTCAAGTCCACTGTTCTAAACAAGCAGGTCATCCGGGAATTGAGAAAACTACCGAACTCCTCTCTCGTGTGGTGTGGTGGCCTTCCATGAGAAAGGACGTCAAGGACTTTGTGTCTTCTTGTACCATTTGTGCGGTTTCTAAGACTGGACATTCTCCTCCCAAAGGTCTTCTTCTTCCATTACCCATTCCATCGCGCCCTTGGACTCATCTTGCCATGGACTTCATTGTGGACCTCCCTGTTTCCTCTGGACACACCGTCATCTGGGTTGTCATTGACAGGTTCAGCAAGATGGCTCATTTCATTCCCCTCCACAAGTTACCCTCTGCTCCTGAACTTTCCAAACTTTTCATCCACCATATTTTCCGTCTCCATGGCTTTCCGGCTGAAATTGTCTCTGATCGGGGATCGCAATTCGTTTCTAGATTCTGGAGATCCCTGTGTAAAACCCTCAATATCTCGCTGCAATTTTCTTCTGCCTACCACCCCCAATCCAACGGAGCTGCTGAGAGGGTTAATCAGGCTTTGGAACAGTTTCTTCGCTGCCATGTCTCCTTGTGCCAGGATGATTGGTCGGATCTGCTGCCTTGGGCTGAGTTCGCCCATAACAACGCCCTGCACTCTTCTTCCCAAAGGTCTCCTTTCTTCTGTGTCTACGGGCAGAATCCTTTGGCATTCCATCAGGACCTTCTTCTCACCAATGTCCCTGCTGCCAACGATCAAGCTGCCCACATGATGGCTATCTGGCTTGCTGTGGCTTCTAATCTGGAAAAAAGTTCCCTGGTGCAGAAAAGGTTTGCTGACAAAAGAAGAATTTCTTCCCCTCAATATGCTCCTGGAGACAAAGTCTGGCTCTCCACTCGAAACATCCGTCTTAAAGTTCCAACACCCAAACTTGGTCCCAAATTCATTGGTCCTTTTCCTGTCATTGAAGTCATCAACCCTGTTGCTGTCCGGTTACAACTCCCTCCTGAGATGCGGATTCCAAATGTCTTTCATGTCTCGTTGCTTAAGCCTGCTGTGCCCTGTTCCTCTTCTTCTTTCTCAGCTCCTGTCCTGGTCGATGGTCACCAAGAGTTTGAGGTTAAGCAGATTTTGGATTCTCGTTTTTCCAGGGGCACTCTTCAATATCTAATCGAGTGGAAGGGTTTTGGTCCAAAGGAATGCTCCTGGGTAAAGAATTCGGATGTCCATGCTCCTGCCTTGGTCCGTAAGTTCCACAGACTTTTTCCCTCTTCTCCTAGTCTCGGTGGTCCTGAGGCCCCCCCTAAGGAGGGGGGTACTGTAATGGAATCCGACTTACCTGGCGTCCAAGATGGCGACCTGGATGACGTTCCTCTGCTCCACCATGCTGTTCCTGCTGACCTTGGTTTGACTGCGTCAAAAACGAATCGCCCTCGGATTGGACGCCGGCGTCAGAATGGACGCCGGCGTCAGAATGGACGCCGGCGTCAGAAATGTGCGCCAGCGTCAACGTCATGACGTCAGCGCGTCAAGTTTCGGCGCCAAAGGCTGGACTATTTAAACCCCATTTTCCTCTGTGTCCTTGCCCAATTATAGGTTCCATTTCCTTGTGTTCCTGGGTGTGATATATATATTGTCTGATTTCTCCGTGTACCAATTCCTGCCTGTTTTCTCGACACTGTTTGATTGCTGCCTGAACCGACATTGCCTGTACCCTGACTATTCTTCCGGATAAACCTTTTGTACTTCGAACCTGGTCTGGTCTCCTCTTTGGTCCTTACTACTACTGTGCCTTCGGGCCCGGTACACCAGGCAACAGCTCCCTGACACCTGCATTGCTTAAAATGCTCCGATGCCCCACCTAGTGGTAAACAGGCACTTAATGGCTACATCGAGTTGGAGAAACAATAGCCTATCTGAAAGTAGTTCCATAGTGAAGTGCTAACACTGACGCGTATAACCAGGCACAATGGCTGCCTACATACCAATATTATATCTAAGAAATACATTTATTGGTTCAAGAGTAAAATTTTGAATGGCAAAAAGAAATTGCAATGTACACAGTGTAATTTAGTAATAAAAACTTTATCATAAAAATCAATTCAAATTCAACCTGCCATTTTTATATTTAAAAAAAAACTGAGAAGCGTCTGTTTTGTACTTGCATTACTCCAAGTCATGGAACAAGCACCATCTCAGGTCCTACTCACCTGTCATAGATTAGAAAGTCGTCCTTGTTTCCATTCAGTAAGTCCCAGACATCTTCTTGACCTGGGGTTTGCTGATACACTGGTATTCCTTTTGGGGCCCAGCGTTTCAACTCAGGGAACATATCTGTTGAGGTTTTACTCTGGTCATTCACTATCAAGTACTTTATATCTGTCATGCCCTGAAGGTATAACTTGTCACGCAGAGGTCCCATTCTGAAAAATACAATTAAAAATAATTCATTGTCCTTTTAATGAATAGAATTTTCCATTAGAAGATCCGTGTTTTTGTAGCAGAAATCAGAACTGTTCTACTGCTGCCTATGGTGGTGGTGGCAGTGGAGGGTAATAGTGAAATCCAAAGGCATATCAAAAGGGGCCGAGCCCAGCAATTACTGATGTATGGTTTCAAAATATATAGACAAAACATATTTTGTGAGCTTAAAATGATTTTGCTGTAGGACCCAAGAAACTTCTAGTTACCAGGCCAGTGGCGATGTAGTTCAATATAAATGCCTTATTCATCAGATTTTTTTCCAAAAAACTCAACTGCATTCTGCAACTGCAAGTTAAGAGGAAAGGAGGTTAAAATTGCAGAAAGATTTTCTTTGCATCATTTCACTGGATGGAGGAATAAAAAGATTTTTCAGTAGTGCAGGCAGAAGACACATTGATTTATTTTGTGTCCTGGTCCATTAAATGGCCTTTTTGTTATATTTATTTTCAAGATGTTGCTTTATAATAGAAAACAAGAAAATGTCCCCAACTGCTTATCAGGAGTGAGGGTATGATTGCAACCTAGGGTGTTTCTATAGAGGAAGCAGACCCTGTGGTTGCAGGGGGGGCAGAAGTGAAGAGGGCCGGCTTAAGCCCTAATTATTGTGCATTTTTAATATATCTTGGTAGAATAGGTCAACTTACCAATGTTTTGGGCCCTAAATTGAATTTGCTGTGGGGCCCATTAACATCAAGTTACACCACTGACTGCAACACCAACACCCTGGCCACCAATGTTTTTTTAAAAAATTTATGGGGTCCCTGATCACAAATGTTTTTTTTAATGTGTGTAGAGGGCCCTTGTCTGCAATGTTTTTTTAACTTGTGTAGGGGACACTGATAAATGCTTATTTTTAACTTATGTAGGGGGCACTGGCCAGCAATGTTTTTTTACTTGTGTAGGGGATCCTGGTCACCAATTTTTTTTGTTTTTTTTACTAGGGGATTAAACCATATGGCTCCTATTTGTACTTTATAAATGCAGACACATTTTAAAATTAAGTGCAATTAAGGTTAGAGTAGGTACCTGCTATAAAAAATATACAGTACTTGAAGTGATGGCAAGCTTAATAATTCTTTGGCCAAAAGTGTTTTTACTGCATTAGTGCTCATGCCTGTGGTGCCTTTTTACTGTGGTATGGGGATGGCCAGGACTGGTGAATGTGAGAGTGAATGGGACTCATGGTTAGAGCCTGATACAGATATCAATAACTCTTCATCTGGAAAATTATCTGAATTTTTCATTGTGGTGTTTTAACCTCAATTAGTGTACAAAGAATGCAATGCTCACAGTCTGATTCTGATGCCTCTTCCTCTTACCATAAGAGAACTGCAATTTAACTCAAAATATAATCATACATCTGCCAACTCACCTGGCAGCCTGTATGAGGCAAAAGCCACAGCTAGCTTGAAGAAGAGCCACCACTGTCACATTTCCAAGTGCCTCAGCCATTGGCACCTCATCGTCTATACTCCATTTTGGAGATGGCTTGCAAATTGATGAATTGGTCTGCTCAGAGGAGGATACCAGACCCAGTAACCCCATTAGGGCACTTATCATAAGAACTGATTTATGCATCCTAAAGGCCCCTAAAACCTGCCAAAATAAAGATCAGTCAGTAACTACATAAACTTTCAGTTTTACCCCCAGCACATAAAATGAGAAAAACAGTGTGTGTACAGTTAATTATGATGGTCCATTTAAAGGTTCCTCATTTGGGCAGATCATATCTCTTTTTTTCTCTTGTGAGTCTTTTTATTCCATCTTACACAGTAGTTCAGCAGGTTCATTGGGCACCAGTCCTATTAGGAAGGGATTTAATTCTATACAAGGTAATGCTATGTGATTCCTTCTCCAAATCAGCAGTTTGCTAGCCTTAAAAAACATGCTACAACATCCTGCTAAACCTGGTGGGCACCCAAGTATCTAAGGACATAAATCAAGGGAAGTGGGTAAATATAGGTAATAATCCGTTCGAGAGAAAGCTTTACAGGTTCCTAAGAGAAATCTTATGCACTCACCTATTATCAATATTTGTGCATTAAGCTACCAAAAAATGCCCTCCCCTTCAAACAAAATAGAGACTGCTTGTCCATATATTGCAATATACTCAAGCTGGCCAACTACGTCAGGTAAAACACAGGCCCTGTGTAAAATGTATGCTGAAGTAGTACAATTCATATTGAATCAGATAAAAGTCAGTGTTGGATTGGCCAGACAAGGGATGACTTTGACATAGTTGGCCAGCTTGAATATATTGTGATATATGGACAAACAATTCCTGTTTTGTGTAAAGTTGAAGGTATTTTGGTGGCTTAATGAACAAAATGTTTTAATGTCCTTAGCATATTGATAATGGGTTGAGTGCAGAGGACCTCTAATAGTGGTAACCACTGGTCCACAAAAGTAAATAAACAAAACAACATATTTTTTTATAATAACTTACAATACCTGTTGTATATAAGGTCAGGCAAAGCTAGTTGTTTGTCCCAAGCCACTGCTTAGAATTTCAGCTATTTATGGGCACGTGTAGTCTAACAAGTACATATATTCAGTGACGGAACTAGGTGGGGGCGGGCCCTGGTGCAGGCCGTGCATCTGGGCCCCATGCAGCCGGGCCCCGCCCCCCACCCTCGTCCGTGCGGCGCTACAGCCGACTCCAGCCAGTGTTACTGCCGGGGGGCCCTGAGGGCCCTGGCCCAATTGCACCCCCTGCTCCCCCGGTAGTTACGCCACTGCATATATTAATAGCCTTCTCTAAATGATTGATTTCATACAGAATCTTATATGAATATATAAGTCTAAGTAATTCTGGTTACTGCTCTATCAAGCAGTAGTATGGGCACAATCATTAAAGGGATTCTATCATGATTTTTATGGAGTACTTTTTATTTCTAAATTACACTGTTTACATTGCAAATAATTCACTTTACCATTTAAAATGTTGTTCTTGAACCAACACATTTATTTTTAGTTGTAATATTGTTGTGTAGACAGCCAACTCATTGCATTGTGTCTGATCCTGTGATTTCAGAAAGAGAGAGCATTTCACAAATTAAATGCTCTCATATAATCTATTGGTTCTCATACTCAAGTCACAAGTTCTATAATAAATTCTTATGTCTACCACTAGGTGGGTCATGGGAGCACTTTTAGCAATGTAAATTATATCTGAATTTGTTTTAATCTCTACACTGCTGAAATCTTCTCCACCTTTTAGGAAACCTGCTTTTTGGAAGGGTAAGGGGGTCTGGGGTGTCAGAAATCATTGACTTTCATTGTATTTTATTTACTTGGGGCTAGCATTCCCACTGCTTCTCACTGTATTTAACATGTTTTAGGTCTCTACTTCTGGAGTTATATAAGTAAATGTACCATTATTTACGAGCGCTTACTATATACAGTAAGTATATCCTTTACTGTACAAGTTAATTGAGGCTCATGGCATATGGGGCAGTTTTTCCACAGTGTATTTGAGCTGGCAAAGAAATGCCTGAATCCACCATAAATTACCCACTTGCTAATATTCACTTAATTTGCACTGCAGCAGTAAATAGAGACTAAATGGGGATCTATCACAAAAATTGAAATGTATTATCTGCTTCATCTTTTTTAAATACAAAAAATTTGAAATTATAATTAAAATTCTGTACTATTTATGAAATAATTAAGTTACTCTTCATTCACCCCCTCTGAGCAACCTGTCTCTCTTCATTCTCTCTCTTCATGAAGTAGGTAGATTCATTTTGCACCCTTGTCTATTAGAAGTATCAGAGCTCACTTTTTCAAAATAACCAGCTCTGATGGAAATCCTGTTTCGTTGCATGCAGGGGGTTTGCCAGTTATTTTGTTATCTTTTGTTTGTGCTGGAGTTGGTTATTTGAGATTTAAAGATATCTGCTAAGAAAGGGAGTCCCCCCCTAACGTCAGAGGCCGACGGGGATATTTGTCGCCAGCGATTATTTATTTGCGACTGCGGGCGTCAAATGTCCAGAAAATTGCACTTATCGAAGCATCATGATATGCTGATTTTACCGCCATCAATTTCAGTTATTTCCAATAGATGCATATTCAGAGATGCATATTCAGGAAATTTGTCGCCCGCAGTCACACATAAATATTCACGGGTGACAAATTTCCCCGTCGGCCACTGCCCTAAAAGATAAATTAGACTCACCTGTTAATCAAATGCTGACCCAGACCTCAGCATGAACAGAGCATGTAGAGTGACAGATTGAGGAGAGTTAGGGCTCTTACTCACGAGCGTTTCTTCATGCGCTCCCCTGCGCTCCGTTTGGCTGCGTTCAGCCGCAGGGGAGCGCAGGTCTAGACGCTGCTAATATCTTTCTATGTGCCTGTACTCACACAGGCGCATGTAAGCGCTGAACCATTGAAAAACGCAGAAAAATGCAGCATGCTGCATTTTTCCTGCGTTCAGCGCTTACATGCGCCTGTGTCAGTACAGCGTCTAGACCTGCGCTCCCCTGCGGCTGAACGCAGCCAAACGGAGCGCAGAGGAGCGCATGAAGAAACGCTCGTGAGTAAGAGCCCTAAGATACTGAAAAATCACTTGAATGTTTCTTAAACAGTACAGAATGTTTTATTGTTTACATTTAGAAAGTGTGTTATTGAAGCTTTTATTACAGGCATATTTTTAACATGGAATACAAACATCACTGGTAATTTTTTAACCATAACAACCAATGAGGCCTTGCTTTTGTTTTATAACTTGTATGTGACCGATTGCTGCTTGGTTGCTATGGGCAAAAATCTGTTTGCTCTTTTGAAAAAGAAATTTCAGTGCAGAATTCTGCTAGAGTAGCAATATTAAATGATGCATTTTGCAAAAAAACATGTTTTCCCATGACAGATTCTGTATAAGTCTTGTTTTTGTTATAAACATTCCATTTATAAATCTGTGCCCCAGGCCTTACCATTAACTACATCATAATTTAGTTATGGATATGGAATATAGAGTCATACCGCAAAATACTGATCAGTATTTCATGACTTAAAAACCAGTTGTCTTATACTATTTGTTTTTTAGCTATAAGCTAAGCATGTACAATCAGAACGCCCTTTCCCTCGTATGTCTGTGAATTCCCTGTCACGGTCAGCACCCAACACCAGAACAAACACCAGGCACCCTGGTCTCGGCTCGTGCTTCACCAGTAGTGTGACCGCCTTTGGGCCTCGGGAGGAGCCCTCGGCTTACTTGGATGCCACCTGGACTTAAATGAGAGGTGCAAGATGAGGGTTCTGGATAGGCAGAGGGGCACGACTATAAAGCAAAGTCTTTGGACAGAAGATCGTAGTACAAGGCGTCAGGCAAAAGAGTAGTCAGATCAGGCCGGGTCGAGGCAGGCAGAGAATAAACGTTGTCAGGCAGGCAAGGGTCAAACCAGAAAGTCAATCAGAGGGTTAATCAGAAGAGGTGGTCGGTAATCAGGCAAGGGTCAGAATCCAGAAGTCAGAATAGTCAAAATAGCCAGGCAGGGGTCAAAACAGGAATCAAACAGGTTCAGGATATAGCAAACAAATAGCACAAGGCTCAGAAGCACCAGGAAACACAATCCTATCACGGGCAAGGTCCCACCGCCCTAATGGGCTTTAAATAGTGTTTGAATTTCGCGCCAATGGGCGCTGACGTCATTACGTCAGCGCGCCTGTGCCTTTAAATTACACAAGAGCACGCCGTGCACGCCCTAAGACGCCGGCGCCTGTGGCCTAATGGAAGCCGCTCGTCGCGGCGGGCGTCCCTGCCGTCCCCCCACTAGACCACCAGGTACGCTCCTTACATTCCCATTAAATGGACATACAGGCGTAACCCTTATTGTTGCTGATTTTAAGATATAAGGCCTAATTTACAATGATTCATGCAGTGTACAAAGTCAGTGCTGGACTGGGACATCAGTGGCCCACCCAAAAACCTTAGACCAGGGGCCCACCCAAAAAAGATCAGGAGCCCACTCTCATTACCTCTATTCTCCTATTCTCCCATATTATAATGTATTATTCAATCTATTTTGCCTCTTTATTCTCATAGAAATAAAGAATGACCATGAAATATGCCAAATGCATGAGCGCCCACTGACACCTGGGCCCACCGGGAGTTTTCCTGGTATCCCTGTGGGCCAGTCCAAAGTTCAATCTGCACTGACATCAGTGTGTACTGATAGGCATAGAATCAACTAACATTACAGATAGGGTGATTTTTTGTGAAAATGCATACTTTTGCATTTCTGTGGCCAAAATCCACCCTGTCTGTGCACTAACAGGCCTGCCGTGACATGGCCCTAAGGGGACACAGAGTGTTGGCTCTGCTCAATGTTCCCTCTAAGGTGTGCGCTTGTGCGTGCACACACAAATTTTGAGGCCAGCGCACATAACAAATAACAAAATTTTGCATTAATTCTAGCCTGTGCACAGAGATTTTACAAAATGTGCAAACCAGTTTAAGATAATTATTTTGCACACATAGTCAAGAACAGGGATTAGAGGGAACATTGGCTACAAAGCTCTCAGCCTGTGTTTTTTCTGCAGGCATACTTTTCAATGCAGATGCAAGGAGATGCAGAAGAAAGCAGATCTGCTTCTCTCCGCCTGCAGAAGAAATGCAGGCTGACAGCAGAGGGGCCAACAGCCCATGGGCTCTTGCATTGAGAGTAATTTATGACATAAATAAGACCAAAAGGTAAGAGAAACCTCAAAATGGTAGATTCTGCACCATAAGTGCTGACATTTTACTTGGATTTCCCCTTTGTTATTCACAAGTAGGAGAAGATTTATTAACAATGGTGATATGGGTTTTCTGCAAAATCTAAAAAAAAAAAAAAATCTCAAAATTTAAAAATGAAACTTACACCATCTAAAACCTCCTGAAATACCATAGAGCACAATGGGAATTGTATCTTCAGCATTTAACCAAGCTTTTTCTGCAATATTATTCCAGTCTTGATTTCTCAGCTTGCCTAAATGTTTGTGTTAACACTTTCTACGACAACGCTATCATGATTAACCCATTTAAGATTTTACATAAATATTCACACAATCACAGAATAACACACCATTGCAATGTTCTTTCATGACAGCATGTTACTGTGTATTCCTTGTTAAATAAGCAGTAAAGCATTACTGTACTGTATATCTGTATAAGAACTGTGATTTCTTCTAAGCCCTGTGAGTGCGGATCATTCTCTGATGATAAACCATTTTTTTTTTCTTTACTATTATTAGACTGTTAAATCAGTAATATTAATACTAATAATATTTTTACAGTCACCTTCTAATTGCTAAGAGAACAAATGTAAATTCAATCACTCCCAACTCTTTGTGACATTGTATCATTTTCTACAACTTAATTGTATAACTATTTGGATTCCTAAATGCATAGCTGGATGTAATCAGGCACTTATATTCTTACCCACCTCTTACTTGTAGTATGTATGTCTGTTGCCTTGTTACTGGAACCAAAGTTTGTGAAGAGCTTTCTCATATTTGTTGATGAGGACCCTTGGACTTTCTATCCAAACTCCTCCCTACTAGTGGGTGAGACAAGGTGTACCCCCCATTCAAGATCTAATTCCTTTATTTGAACATCATGATCTCTATAAACAAGCCATTGAGAAATGTGAACTATTATGTTTACAGTCATTAAGTTTACTGTGCGGGCTTAAAAGCATGTGTTGTCTGCTCCAAATATGCTTGTCAAGATTCAAGCTTGTGGCGCTGCCTTCAAATGATGCTGCCTAGTTCTACCAACAGATCAGTTCTTTTTGGTTCTGAAAATTCTTCAATAATTAATGCACATACTTTTGGAAAACATTATTTGAATTTCTGAGTACTCTTAGCCACTTAATTTTTAAAACACTCTATCACATAAAAACAGAAGCCTCACCATAAAAGGAAATGTCGTTTTTGTAGATGTCTAAATCAGAGGTAATAGGCATAAAAGGTAATTTAAATTGAACTGGCAGGTGCACAAATCCTGCATTAACTTCGAGTGAAGGATTCGAAGTTAAAAAATGTCGACTTTCGAAGTTATTTTTGGGCTACTTCGACCATCGAATGGGCTACTTCGACTACGAATCGAAGGATTCGAAGTAAAAATCATTCGACTATTCGACCATTCGATAGTCGAAGTACTGTCTCTTTAAAAAAAACTTCGACCCCCTAGTTCGGCATCCAAAAGCTACCGAAGTCAATGTTAGCCTATGGGGAAGGTCCCCATAGGCTTGGCTAACTTTTTTTGATCGAAGGATATTCTTCGAAGGATTTTATTTCCTAGTCGAATATCGAGGGTTAATTAACCCTCGATATTTGACTCTTAGTGAATCGGCCCCATAATGTCTGGTAAATTTAATAGCGTGAGCTCTAATACATCTTCTGGCCAAAAGCAGCACCCTATAAGATATATTGGATCTAACTGTCAATGAATATCTGACACCCAACTCCTGCATGAAGAAAATGAAGAGAAACAGATGCTGAGAAAGGGAGAGTGAAGATAAACTTGATTATTTCAGAAATGGTTCAGAATATTTAATTGTTTATATTTAGAAATATTCTTATTTCAGTATGCTGGAGCTTATATTAAATTTTCAACCTTGTTTTTACGATTCAGATGAATCCTAAATCAAAAGGACAACTTTTTTGCTACAATGTGATGTTTTCTTTACTTTGGTTTGCTTGGAGTTAAACTGTAACTAACATTTCTGACCCTAATATATTCAGGGCTATTACTACATTTGTTAACTTATATGACATGTGTTTAGCAAAACCTTCTGCTATGAATAACAGACTGTAAATTATTGATTTTATGCAAACATTTCTACTAAACCAAATACCCTAAATATTTAGCAAGTATTCTGTAAACAGATTTGAAATCTCAAAACCACAAACTCGTTTCACCTTTATATTGCCAAAGTGGGACCTGTGTTGTTTAACTCCATAACGATGTGGCTTTGCAGTAAGATCACTGTATGAGCCAGTAACTATATATTGTATTTACTGTATATACAGTATTATAATACACAAGAGCCATGAATATCCTGTAAATTATATCCTTATGCTTAGTGATGCAGTTATAAGAGCTTAGTGATGTCATTTCTGTCACATGACTCACTGAAACTTGTGTATTATAATAAATAAAGTACCCCCTGTTTCAAAATATGAGGATATTAGAAGTTACCTCAGAGTGGTATAAAAACAGGTCATGGAACTTCTCGGTAACTTATATCGGTACTTTTTTTTGCCTCTTCTAGCGTCGGTCTCCGTTGTGTGGCCCCGCCCCTTTTGACATCACACCACGCCCCCTTTTGACGTCACACCCGCCCATTTGAGGCTCTGCCCCCAGCAGCCGGTAAAATTTTTTATAAAAGGTGGCAACCCTACTCAGAGGGGGAAAAATTCCTTCCTGACTCCAAAATGGCAATTGGACTAGTCCCTGGATCAATTTGTACTATGAGCTATCTCCCATAATCCTTTATTCCCTCACTTGCTAAAAAGCAACCCAACCCCTTCTTAAAGCTATCTAATGTATCAGCCTGTACAACTGATTCAGGGAGAGAATTCCACATCTTCACAGCTCTCTCTGTAAAAAACCCCTTCCGAATATTTAGGCAGAACCTCTTTTCTTCTAATCAGAATGGGTGACCTTATGTCAGCTGGAAAGACCTACTGGTAAATAAAGCATTAGAGAGATTATTATATGATCCCCTTATATATTTATACATAGTTATCATATCACCCCTCCAGCATGAACATCCCCAAATTGGCCATTCGAGGTAAAAAAAACCTCTACATTTGACCTTTGATATATCAGCCCCCAAGTAAAAAAAGAGACGCATTTAGCTGCATGGTTTGTACAAAGTATGCATAAGCTGAAGCTCTTGTTTCCATGCATCAGTACTTAATTAAGTGAAAAAAGAGAGTATTTTCTTTGGGGGAGAAAGACAATTCCTGCTTTTCTCTTTATTTGCCATGACCTCTTCAAAAGAAACAATTCAGCCTTTTAAATTTATAAAGACCTTCTTAACTGCAGGAGTGTCTTTAATGGAGTGGGGTTGAAAGACCAAGCAACACAACAGGAGAGAGCCACCTTCCCATATTAAATATACAAAACAAAAATGTGTCTCGTCCCCAAATTGCAATTAAAATCAGTTGGGTGCCCAAAGGTGTGTATAATGAACAGGGTTTGTGCTGATGCCACATAAAAGAAAGTATAAACAGTACCACTCAAAAAATAGTTGATAAATCAAAAAATACAAAACTGTTTTTTAAATTAAATTGATTGCAGAGGATTTACTTACAGTTCACCCCAGTCCCGAGGTGCAAGTCCAAAACACTATATCCGAAAGAGATGTGAGGACCTCCAGTAATAAAGAAGCAATTATATTAAAAAAATTGAAAAATTTATTAGGATATGAAAACCCATGCCCAAAGGTATGGCTTGTTTAATTTACTTACTATACACATTACCCCGGCACTCCATTATATAGCATTAAGCGAAAACTAGAATTGAATTTTAACATTCAAATAATAACTTAATCTCGTCTACATTTAGTTACATGGTTTGTACAAAGTATGCACAAGCTTACGCACCTACTCAAGGCAGTGTTCATGCATTAGTTCCTATCAGTGATGTTCAGCCGGACCGATACCTGCGGGTTGGGGCGGACCTCGCACTCTTCCTCGCGGGTGGCATCAAATGCCGGCTTCCTTCTAGTTATATGAGAAGGCTGTTTGAATGGTAGGAAACACGTGAAGCTTGACCTCTAGGTAAATATAAACTAAATCATTTGCTTCAAGTACAGCTTGCTTTATAGCCAGTGATAGATGGGGTAGCCACATTTGTACATATATAAATAGAATCTTTCCATAGCTTACAATATTTTAATTGAATTTGCATTAGGCATTGTTACAGTTTTCACTTCCAGTTCTTCGTTCATTGTTGGTGTGTACTACACAGGACTCATATGACGTTGCTTTAAAATAAATTAATATTATTTTATATATAAAAATATATAAAGGGGTGGTCCACCTTCATGTAAACTTTTAGGGGCACATTTACTATGGGTCGAATATCGAGGGTTTAATTATTTGCATTTTTCTTCTGACTCTTTCCAGTTTTCAAATGGGACCCCATCTAAAAAACAAATGCTCTGTAAGGCTACAAATTTATTGTTATTGCGACTTTATATTACCGTACTCATCTTTCTGTTCAGGCCTCTCCTATTCACATTCCAGTCTCTTATTCAAATCAATGTAATTTGGATCCTAGCAACCAGATTTCTGCAACTGCAAACTGTAGAACAAAAGGCTAAATAACTCAAAAACCACAAATTATAAAAAATGACAACCAAATGAAAATTGTCTCAGAATATCACTTTCTACATCATACTAAAAGTTAACTTAATGCCGATCAACCCCCTTAAGTGAGCATATAAAGTCAGCATAGGTATAATTTGTACTGAGAATTGGAATAAAGTAGTTGTAACATACACAAGCATATGGAATTGTCTACAGTCACATGGCCAGGCCCAGACCAGCAATCTAGATTAGGGCAACTGCCAGAGGGGCTACAGTAAGATGCCCTAGACCAAGTGTCCCCAACCTTTTGAGCTAGTGAGCCACATTCAAATGTTAAAAGTTTTAGGGAACAACATAATCATGTTTCTAAGGTTTGCCAAATTGTGGTATGCTTAGCTGTTGAAATGACGTATTTGGATGACCAGGGACTTCTTCAAGGGGTTGTTCACCTTCAAATTAATTTTTAGTATGATGTAGAGAGTGATATTCTGACACAATCTGCAGTTGGTTTTACTTTTTTATTATTTGTGAGCTACTTCGCTTTTTATTCAGCAATTTCAGCAATCTGGTTGCTGGGGCCCACATTTCCCCTGAATAGGAGAGGCCAAAATAGAAATATGAGTAATACAAAGTAGCAATAGCTATACATTTGTAGCCTTACAGAGCATTTGTTTTTTAGATGGGGTCAATGACCCCCATTGGAAAGCTGGAAAGAGTCAGAAGAAGGAGGCAAATCATTAAAAAACTATTAAAAAGAAAAAATGAGGACCAGTTTGAATAGTTGTTTGGAATTAACCATTTTATAACCTTCTGAAAGTTAACTTAAAGGTAAACCAACAGCAGCTGTAACTTTTCTGAGCTGAAAAATGCACAGTAGACAAAAGGTCAAGATCGGCTTCCGTAGTGTGAATGGCTGCCTCCATGGCTACACAGCAGTCTATTTATATAAACTATAATAGTCTTTACTAAAGCAAATACTTTTTACAAAAACTTTTACCAATGCAGGGCAGCAGTATTTTATATTTCCATTAGCTTGTGTGTAGCTTGTATTATTTACTATACACATTACCCCGACAGTCAATTATATAGCATTAAGAGAAAACTAGAATTTAATTTTGCACACATTCCAACTAGAACTTAATCTTGTCTACATTTAGTGAAGAGACACATTGTTACATGGTTTGAACAAAGTATGCATAAGCTTACGCTCCACGTCAAGGCCGTCAGTTCTAAAGGTGCCCATACACAGGCTGCTATAAGCTAAGGATGTTGCAGTCACTTTTATATTCTTTGAGTAGGAGCCAATAGGATGTAATGGTAAACTTCTGATGTTAAAATATCTTATTAATACATACATCATAAAGAACATTTTGAATTTTCAAGTGGACCACAATGTATTTCAGTTTGTGGGAAAAGTGCCCAAACTGCCTTTTCTCCTCTTATTCACTTTAGTGTTTTTGGCCATTTCCTATAAATGTGAGGACATATTTAATGACCCATGTGTTTTTGAAGAGGCACAAAATAGTTTGTACTGTTTATGTCTTTGGTTGGATTAAAACCACTTTTCTATGTATTCAACATTTTGAATATCAAGTTTTACAATAAACATGCAAATTACACATTTTCAAAATTTCCAGAAGCAGGAAATGAGAACGTGAGATTCAAATAGCAATCTTGCCCCCAAATTCAAGTGACCAGCCCTGCATTGCAAATTAAATGACAGCTGAACCATTATAACTGTCAATTTCATATCTTCACATCTCCTTTTAGGTAACAATATTGAAAACTTCACATTGATCTCTCATATAATCCAACTGAGCCATGTCACAGTCCAAGTATCCAATGCTGCTAGAGTTATTAAAGAGTTTGTGACAAAGTACTAGTTTCATTCATTTGCTTCTCGAAGGTTGTATGGAGGAAGTCCATGCCTGGTTGCTCTGAGAAATGGAGGAGTTGTATTTATGGTTAATGAAAATACTCAGAAGACCCATGAGAACCCACCTCCATTTCTAGCATCATCTCTGCCTTGCATGGTACACCTTTCTCTACCATCACATTCTATGTTTATGGCAACATTTTTAAACCCCTGGCACATGACTTCCCCCAGGTGTTGTAAAAATGTATTCATGGGTTTGTAACTTTTAGCATTCTGTTTGACTTTGTAAAAAGAACATTTAGCAGTACGAACATCATGACAACAATATAATGTTTTTGATTGGGCACTAGATTTGTTCAGATGGGGCAGGCATATCACGTGGCCTGCGCATTATCACTCAAATACGATACAGAGAGCATGCAAATAGCCTTTGTTGTGCATAAGTTAATATTTACTTTTGGGACAGTAAATGTCTCTGCATCATGCAGCAAGTAAAACTGGGGCATGTTAGTGTCTGAAAAGCACAATTATATTATTGTAATTAATAGGGAACTTGAACACATGATATATTTGTGTTTTCTTGTCCTTTAAGCTCCCAAATCAGTTTACTAGTTGCATATGGCCTCCTAAATGACCGATCAATAAAGTTGTTTGTATACGCCAATGCAGACTGTGGCAAAAACTACTTTTGTAAAAAGAGATTGAGGAGACTGGCTGGGTATATACTACTGCAAGGATACCCATCACTCACAGGCACTCAATACATTTTTTCAAATATAAAATTTTATTTCACATACAAAAGTATAAAAATATGACTTTTTTCCTGTATTCAATCTACAAAAGTCTGACAACAACACATGGAATAAAAGGCAATTTATTACAATTAGGGATGAGCTAAATATTTTGCCACGAGAAAACACCAACTAATGTATAGGAAAAAAAAATGTTGCCCAGAAAATATGCTCATTGACTTCATTGTGTTTGGCAAATTTTTGCCGTTTCGTGAATCTTCGGTGAAACAAAAAGTGTCAGATTCAACCATCACTAATTACAATGCCCGAAACTTCTGCCTGCTCTCCTTGCCCACGACCTTAGACTGCTGGCTTCAGACTTCCTGTTTTATAGGCTCACGCCTACCCCACCCGCACTGAAATGTCACAAAAGGGGCAGGTGGGTCTATAAATGGAAGGAGGAAGGTGGGCCAGGTCGAGGTTTTCTCGACCCACACATCACTAATTACTAGTACTACTCATTTGCACTAAATTCCCTCCCTCACTTAAGAATGTTCTACATATTTTCTGCACAGAGAACTCTCCTGAACATTGGTGTCAAATAAATGGCTTATTTCTAGTTACTTTGTTGTCTTTGTGAATGAATATGTCATCATACAGCTATTTTCACATACTTTTTTCAAACTACCATTCTTTTACTACAGAAATTGCCACATATTTGCATACAAGTATAACAATGATTTAACAATGTATAATATTACATGATAATTAAAGCTGTGAAATTAGCAGGGTTGTATTTATGTCTGGTACTGCTCTTGGCACCAGACCCCTAGACTTCCTTAACTCATACTCATCAGACCTGTCCTGTGCATGCGCTGATCACAGAACAGAGGGGTAACCTAAGTGTGTTTTTTTCCTATATACAGTAGTCATCCATGGGTCACCCCCTTAAAGCTGCAGCCCAATGAACAGACCCTCAGTGCCTATATAGAAATACAGCCCTAGATATTAAGCTATATTCTTTTGCTACATTTTTACACAGCTTTATAAATATGCATCTTACATGCAAAAGCTTAACATTTCACTCTTTTAACTACTTAACCTCCGGTAAATGGTAAAATCTAGGCACCACCTGTCAAGTACCTGACAAGTACAGTCGATTCCAAGTGTCTGGAATATTTTCATTTTTTGCCATTTGTTAGCTGGTAAGATCAACAGTAACTGGCAGGGAAAGGATAAATCATGGGTTATGCTAGAAGAATCAAACAGGGCTATTTTGGGCACTTTGCCTGCCTTGCTTTTAGTAGCTAGGGACGCAGCAGTTGCAGACGATTGTTATAGCAGCCAATGGTGAGGTGGGATTTCTAGCTGCATTCTAGCTAACAAACTGCAAGTAGTGCCCGAAATTTATGCCATTGTGAAAGAGTTCAGGAAATTACATCATGATGGACAATAGAATGCGTAGAATTAGCAAATGTAAAATGTAATGTGCTTATACATTAGGTTACTGTGGTACAGCTGTTTCTGGCCTCCGTTCACTTTTTTGTGGCTAGCTTGAAAAAGCTCTGTATAGACTGCTGTTTTCCCATTTCACTCTTAATTCTTGCAGATGGTAGCTGGACAACTATATCACCTTTCCGTTTCTTAGACTGCAAAAGAAAGCAAAAGTATATGTTTTATATACAGTGCATACAGTGTATGTGTATATATATATATATATATATATATATATATATATATATATATATGTATGTGTGCATACATACATACATACACACACATATTCTCTCTCTCTCTCTCTCTCATATACACTAATACATTTTCCTATTCTCTCTCTCTCTCTCTCTCTCTCTCTCATACATTTGCCTTTGTATTATTGTACTCACCCTGTTAACAGCAGTACAGCTAGAATTGGGACTCTCACACAGCTTCATAATCTGTATAGGCAAAAACTATGATGAGAACTGTGCTGCTCACCTTAAATTATATTTTAGTATGTTTTTATAGTTTGTGGTATTTCAGTTATTCATCTTTTGGGTCAGCAGCTCATCTGACATTTAGACCGGTTTATAGGATCTCTATTATCATAGAAACTCTCTTATCATAACCAGGCAGCTGGAAGATGAATTGGAGGGGGCATAAGCTATGGATAAGGAATACAAAATATCAATACAAATCTAGCTTCCAGATTGATTATCTTGTCGGATGCCTCACTAGTATTTTAAGTTTCAGGCTGGAGAAAGGTAGACTATAAAGGCAAACAGCTTAAAAAAATCCAACTGCAAACAGACTGTTTACATCAGGGGTGTCCAACCTTTTGGCTTCCCTGTGCCACATTGGAAAAAGAAAAATTGTCTGGGGCCACACATGAAATACACAAACACTTTTGATTTGTAAACGTAAAGAAAATACACAGAAAAGAACTACAATACCAGTTGGATAACCAGATGGAGCTATACACTGGAATATGGGACACCTGGATATTAAATAGACTTATTATTATATTATTATGACGTTTGCTTGGGAAATGATAAACAGTTTGTAAAATAATGCTATAACTTCACTATGTCACTATGCCCTGGGCAGTTAACTCTAGTACAGTGCTGTCCAGCTGGTGACCCGTGGCCCCTCCTTGTGTGGCCCTACATTGAAGTCTGGTTGCTTTAATTGCTTATCTTTGTGTAAACTTCAAAGGGTATCAGAACTGAGATGAACTGACTGCTGCATTGTTCACACCTCATATTCAGTCTGTAAAAGCCTTGCATTGTTTACACTTCTAATCCTATGCATTAATGGTGGTGGCACATCTCCCCGAAATGCCTTCCCGCCGGCTAGAATGTCAATCACCGGTGGAATGGCACTCGGATCGCTTCATTTTCTGAAATTGCCTAAAGAGGAAACTCACATTCTAGCCAGCAGAAAGGCATTTTGGGGATATTAGTCGCCTGAAGAAGAGAGGATTTGTCGGTGGGCGGCTAATCTCCCCGGAACGCTACGTGTGCCACCACCCTAAGACCCGGTATTAACACCTGTAAGGACCTATGCCATACTCTGCCTGCCCTCCTTGGCCTGTATGTGCTCTACTGTGAATGCATGTGCCATAATCTGTCTGCCCTACTCTGCTTGTGTGTGCCATATTCTGCCTGCCCTATGCAGCCTGTGCGCCACACTCTGTCTGCTCTCTCTCTGTGGGGGGTTGTTAGCATTTGAAAATACCTGCTAGGGGTTCCCAAGGTGTTTGATTATATGCTGGGGGTTGCTGTACTATGCACAGTGGAGGAGAAGGCATATAGATTTAAGGGTAACTTTTTTCACATAGGAGTGCTGGGTGATATTTCTGCAATGAGTGCCAACCATTTAGTTTTTTGGTGTGCTTCCACCATTAATATGGGTATCGTCTTAACATTTTTTTGATAACATGGGTGTGGTTTTAATAGGGGCAGTGTTGTTAACACTGCCTTACATTATCGGCCCTCCACCACATAGAAAAATTCTGACGTCAGTACCACAGAAGTTGGACAGCGCTGCTCTAGTACATCACTGGTTTGTACACATTTTGATTTGATGCTGTAAGTAAAGAAACAGGGGGACTGCTCCTTTAAACTATAATGATTGTTTTTATTCAAATTTACTAGACTTGTGCTATATTCCTCCCATATATCTCATACAAACTGTATTCATGCTGGAAATCAGCTTTTTAAATTGTTTATTTTTACGCAATGTTTTCCACTTCTTTTTTAAATTAAATACACCATTTAATAAATATGTCCATAATTGTAATACAATAGCTATTAAACAGACTCTCTGATTAGGTTGACTTTTATTACAATGTCAGCTCTAAGTAAACTGTTATGACAACTCTTGTTTGTTGTAAAGACCAAGCATGATTGACACCCAAATGAAATGTGTGGCTGAGCAGTGCTTACCTTTTTCATCGCAGTGGGTATAGCTGAATTCAGAAACTGTTCCTTGGTGACCCAGCGTGCCTGAGGATGCTCGGTTTCCCCTATTTTCACAGAAAAGTTTTCGGTTGTGTTTTTTGACAGAAAATACACCATATATGTCTGGTGAATATGGGAGAATATGTGAACCACCTGCAGGAGAAAAGCTTCATCACTTCAACAGTCTGGCTTGAAAAAAAGAACTGGAAAAGGGACAGATATGACAGTGGTTGCAGGGAAAAGCTGAAAATGAATGACTAGATAGAGCTTTTTTTTGTCTTGTGTGCAATGTGATAGGTTTCTGGTGTTCAGCAAGTGCCTTGCCAATCATTTAATATATTTCCTGAGTAATATAGTGTATGGTCATTTACCTCCCCTTTATACTGTAGCTTTTGCAAAGGGAGAGAGTGACCTGACAAGTCTTGAAGCAGCTTTAACAAAGAATGCTTTTGATCCTTCTCAGTAAGATCCTTGTGTAAAAGAATGCTGGGAAATTCCCACATCCCAGCTAGAAGCCCTAGGGGAAAAAAAAAATAAGCATGAAGCACTGGACGTCCACCAGCTAAACAGGTTGTCACACATAAGATGCGGAGATATGCAGAAATACCTGAACTGGGTCGCTGAACTATCAAATATTCCAGTTCCCCGCGGTCTCCACACTTTTCCCACACACATGTTGCAGTTTGCTCCACCCGTGAAGGCTTCTTTGCAGATTTACGAGGAAAGTTTGCCACTCCCAGGGAGCTGTCCCATGGATCAGATGAGGGAACACATAAGGCACATGAACCAGATCCAAGATCTGTTAAAGGTACAAACATTAGCTTCTCCGTCTACCTTTGCACAGTCCTTTCCTTTCCACCGTCATTTCCTTTCCAAGCCACTACACACATGCTGTGGCGAAAGTAAAGGAACATGAGAAATATAGAATGTACTCACCACATTCCTCTATGTCACCTACATCTTCATCATTGAGGACAGTTTGTTTTTTAATACGAGTTTTGACAGCGGGCTCTTTTTCTGCTTTCATCTGCAATAAATATAATCAACTCTTTGTTAGGGACCATGTAAAAAGCAAAATATATTTAAGATGATAAAACATTGAGAATTCCATAAAAAAGGATAAGGCAGCAGAATTTTCAAACAACCAAAAGGTACAGTATAAAGACTAAAGTGCAGAAACCCGTGTCCTGCAATGATGCGGTCTTCTTAGCCTAATGCACCTGGGTCCATTACCTTTAAGAATGCTTTACATTGTCCTTGCAATGGGCACTCAGTACACAGAGGCTTTTTGGGGGTGCACACAGTTGCACCCAGCTCCATCATACCCTGGTTGAAATCTCCTGGTCTCTCTGGATCCACAAGGCCATTTGCCAGGTCCCTGTGTTGGACACATATGTTAGAGCTGTAACGCATGTAGCTGTCAACACATTAAGTTACAATTAAAAGTACAACATATTTGAAATTAGAAAAAAATAAAGGTACTATAATTACATTTTTTTCAAGCCTGGCATATGGTCTAAATCCTATGTTTGCTTCCTGGTGTCCTCAAAAAGTCTCAAAAGTCCTCAAAAACCTACTTGAACAGCTTATAGAAAAAATGGAACCCTACCTTAAGCATTCTTTTTTTAACAAAATTTTTTTTATTTAGTTCGATACAGTACATTAACATGTATGAAATACATGTTTACTCAGTATATTCATGTAACACAAACATTATTACAGCGTTGTAATCAGTTTACAATAGCCTATGACATATTTATACCATGTTTGTACCATTATTCCTTGTATGTACTACCTTAATTACCTTGCTACTAGATTTCCAATAAACCTAACTAAACTTAACTTTTGCACTGCTTCATTATGTTTGTATTGCACTCTACCTATGGTGGGGAAGGTCTGAGTAGGGCATGTTTATTCTCCTTCCTTGTTTAGGTTATCCTTGGAACCATTAGGGTTGTTGCCTTGGTTCTAATTGTGACTATCACGTGCGTCAATCCAAGGGGACCATATTTTCTCAAACTTTGCCGGGCAACCTCGTCTTATATAGAGAAGTTTGTACAGTGGTACTGCATGTTTAATCTGCGTCTCCCAGAATTGTATAGTTGGGCGCCTTCCATTGCATGGTGATGGATTTATGGGCATAAGCAAACATTATGGAAATCAATGCTTTCTCTGCTACCGTGGGAGCTAGATCCGCAACTTGATTCAGAAGCATTCCCCGGGGATCCACCATGATTGGTATATCCATCATGTCAGACATATACTGTGCTATTTCCCTCCAGAACCTTTGTATCTTATTACACAACCAAACCATGTGCATGAAGTTTGCTGGGGAGAGATGGAACCTGGGGCATTCATCCACCTGGATTGGGGAATTTTGGCTAGCACACTAGGGGTAAGATAAGCTCTGTTTAAGAACTTATATTGTACCATTTTATCTCGGGATGCAACAATATCGTCAAAAATAGAATCGAGGACCTCTTTCCAGGCGTCAGTGTCTAACTCAGGGATATCAATACGCCACTTCTCGAGTAATTTACCCAGTGGAGATTTCCCCGCAATAATCAAAATGGCAAAGAAACTGGACAGGTTTTTGGTGTGTAGGTTAGCTAGTGCCCTTTTTTCTATTTGCATAGGCTCGGTATTCATTATCACCCCTTTGAACTGGGATTGTGTGGCATGTCTAAGTTGGATATACCTAAAAAACATTTTATTGGGCAGATCGTACATCTCTTTCAGGGTTTGAAAATCCATTAGTTTACCATCTGACATTATATCCTGAATATTCTTTATTCTGTAGTTCGCCCAGGCTTGAGGATCCGGTATTGTTTGCATATGTGGTAGTTTGGGGTTGCACCAAATAGGGGTGAGCCCTGAGCACTGACCCTCCAGTTTGGGGAGAAGACCATGAGCTGTGTTCCATGTCCAAACTACTTCTCTCACAGGTGTTGTTGCATTTATTGCATATTTACAACCTCTGTAGAGGAGATTTTTAAGTTCCTCATATGACCCAATATTTTGTGCCTCTAAACGTGTGGTAGGATTGTCCAAGCATGGGGTCACCCACCCCTTTGCTGTAGCCAGCTTCGCTGCTAGATAATACAAGAAAATATTCAGGGCTGCCAACCCCCCTGCATGGGTTGGGAGCTGTAATTTTGCCATGGCAATTTTTGGTGTAGAGGGGTTCCAATATAGCTGCGTAAGTAGACACCTGATTTTTTTGAAGAAAGTATTTGGGATCCTTACAGGGGATTGCCGAAATAGATACGTAAACTTGGGTAACAACCATTTTAAATTAATGCGTCCAATCAGGGACAATGGTAGACTTTAATTTTCTGTTCCAGACCCTGCATCAAGGGCAGTAAGTTTAACTCTACAAATTTACCTGGATCCTTATGGATGTTAATACCCAAATATTTGAAGCTATCTGTCCAGTTTAAGCCTTCTGGTAGTATCGGTAGAGGGTTTGGTAAGGGGTCTACTGGGAAAAGAGCGGACTTACTCCAGTTAACCTTAAGGCCTGAATAAGAAGTGTGGACATAAATAATATCCAATGCTGCCTCAAGGTCACGGTACCTTAAGCATTCTGTGTACACTGAGTGTAGAATAACTACATGAATTATGCTCTTATGATACCCACCAAAGTTTGTCAGAGACTGCAGGGGTGCTGGAATCTGCTCCAATGCAGCGCATTCGGCTCAGTACCCTAATCACATTTCCATCTACAACACCAGTTACCTGAAAAAAAAAACAGGGTATGATTACTATACACCTGTGTAGTTATTTTGGTCCTGTTCTAGTTGAAACTGCTGCTTAACAATAGGATGTTTCCACTTTGTAGAGAGATTTAAAGGGAATCTCCACCCAAAAATAATGTTTTGCCTAATAAGAGAAAGCCTAATTCTAAGCGGCTTTGCTATATACATTAATTACAAATGCCATTATTTGTGTATGTATGTTTGTATGTATGTATGTATGTATAATCTATTTTATTTTGAACTATGGTAAGACCTTACCCTAAATATGCAGTGAAGGTTTGGCAGAGATATGCAAGAGACAGGTAAAGGGTATGGAAGAATAAACTATGAGGAAAGAATATCAAGGTTGGGGTTGTTTTCTCTGGAGAAAAGACCCTTGCAAGGAGACACAATTACTCTTTACAAGTACATTAGAGGACATTATAGATAGATAGTGAAGGAACTTATTTTACATTGACATGAACTAATGAACACGAGACCAACCCTTTAGACTTGAAAAGCACTGAACTTTCATTTGAAGCAGTGTAAGTGGTTCTTTACAGTGAGGTTATGGAATGCACTGCCTGATGATGTTAAATATGTTTGGGATTTTGCATATTCAAATTAACTTAATTGAGGCATGAATAAATTGATGGTTTGATCTCGTTTTGGCTCCATTTTCCCAATGGTCATGGGTATTTGCACAAGTCACTACTTGTTATCCTAATGTTGACCAAAACGTTGGAGACAAGGGGTATGTGAAATAAAGAGATTTTTGTTTTAAATTGAATACAAGAGAGTGCTGGTCCTTGTCAAACATATGCATACTTAACCAACCGTGCACCTCAACTTTGAGATTATACATGTGTGTGTGTGTGTGTGTACTGCATTTATATAGATATATGTATGTATTAAATATATATATATTGACATATGCACTGGAGGTCATTTAGAGGGGGAATGGAAAATTTGTCTAATTTGTTTAAACCCAAATTAACTATATAACTAGGTTGTACATTTAACATTCTAAGTTTTACCTGCTCATAGGAAATAGATGCTATAGCCCCTGCTGTGTATCTACCCACTCCAGGCAAGAGCTTCTGTAGCTCATCAGCGCTCCGAGGCATCGATCCTCCCAATTCAGAAACAACCTTCAGGAAACAGATGGAGGCTCCAAGTTAAATGCACATATCCATATAGCTCAGTCAGAAACGTTTCCTATTTTAATTAGTGCAATTTTAAAAGAATGTTTAAGGCATCCACCACAAATCACTGTGAACTGTCAACTAATTGTTTTCTAACATATATTTTAAGTGTTATTGTTTTTTATGGCAAGATTAAATATATTTAATGACTAAAGTAAATTGCTTTAGTAGACAGTATAGTAACTAGGCATGATAATTGTAACTTTATTTAGTCCCACATTGGAGTAAACAGGTGTAGCTGCTCCAGTTTATTTGTGATTTAATACAGTCCCCCTTTCCCTTTTGATACAAATTTTGATTAACATATCAATTTCCCACTCTCTTAGTGCTACTATTGCAAATTCTTTATACGTGAGCTGACATTGCACTATTTTCTTGGTGACAAAAGACATTTTAGCTATTTGGAACAAATAATGAAATTCACTTGTAAATAGCCATGTATGCCAACCTTCTTTGCTCCTTCCTGTAATCTTCTTCCACGGGAATAATAACCCAAGCCTGACCACATCTCATTAACTTCCTATGTGCAGAGGAAGATAATCACCAAGAACACAATGTAAAAATAAAGTCAGTCTGTTCATAATTAACATAATTAATTTAACAACATGTTTTAAATTAAAGATTCCTTTCAAGTTTACCTCTAGAGATGCACGAGCAAGATCCTCAACTGTTGGCCATACCTATAACATTAAAAATAAAGGATTTAAGCTACCTTTTTTTGAGTATAAAATTGCCATGTGAGGAGGCTTATTTATCAAAATTTGAATGTGTATGTTTTAGAATTTTTTTAATCCGATCCGTGTGAAGCACTTAATTCTCTAAAATTCAAGTCTTTAAAACTCTGATTCAAATTTGTGTGTTTTCTCTTAAAGTGGACCTGTCACCCAGACACAAAAATCTGTATAATAAAAGTCCTTTTCAAATTAAACATGAAATCCAATTTCTATTTTTTATTAAAGCATTCATGGCCAGTGTAAGCTCAATTAAAAATCTCAGCTGTCAATCAAATATTGTCTGCCCCTCCTCTATGCCATGGGCATAGAGGCGGGGCAGACAATTACTTTCACTTTCCATTCAGCACTTCCTAGATGTCACTGCTCTCCCCACATTCCCCTGTTCTCTTTAACATTTAATTGTGTAGCCAGGGCATGGGGATGGACATCAGGTCCCTCATTCTGGTGCAAAAACAAGATTTTGAGATGATGCAAGGCTTGTCTTAATAACAGTGTCCACAAAATGGCTGCTGCCTGCTTGCTATCATTTTGAATTCCCAGACTGAAGGAAACAAGATTCAAATAATTTATACAGTGTAATTAAAGTTCATTTTGCTTGACTAATGTGATAAAATAGGATTTTGAATAATTTTTTTGGGTGACGGGTCCCCTTTAAATTTTTTTTAATGGCAGTAAAAATTAGAAATTGAATATTGAGAATTCAGGTCCTTAATCTTTAGGGCTAAAATTTATATTACAAACTTCAGCAAGAAACATCTGGGGACAAATACATATCAATAGCTGCCATTGATGAACTAAAGCTAGTTATATTCAGACAGATAAGTAAATGAGTCAGAAGAAGAGGGGGGAGGGTAATGTGCAGACTCATCAGGGAAGGCCTTTATAAATGTGTGTAGTTCTTACCAGTTGGCAGGGCCCATTTCACAGGCCAATAAGCTGTTGACTCTGGAGTGGCCAAAGTGGCAGCCAATGGCTTCTTTATGGCCAGTTTAAGAGGTCAATATCAACATAATAGAATTGTACTGAATCACAAAGCTGTAGTCTGTATGGGACTGATTCTTATACCAGGCTGCAATACTTTATTAAGCGGGCCTTTCTAAAAAAATTCTTTCCATGTATACATACTAGGGATGCACCGAATCCAGGATTCGGTTCGGGATTCGGCCAGGATTCGGCCTTTTTCAGCAAGATTCGGATTCGGCCGAATCCTTCTGCCCAGCCGAACCGAATCCTAATTTGCATATGCAAATTAGGGGCGGGGAGGGAAATTGCGTGACTTTTTGTCAGAAAACAAGGAAGTAAAAAATGTTTTCCCCTTCCCACCCCTAATTTGCATATGCAAATTAGGGTTCGGATTCGGTTCGGTATTCGGCCGAATCCTTCGTGAAGGATTCGGGGGTTCGGCCGAATCCAAAAAAGTGGATTCGGTGCATCCCTAATACATACATATAGTTTTAAAGAAAAAAAAAAAAACGCAAGCACATCCTATCATCTCACCTTCATCCATTTGTTGTAGTATTTAATTACAGTAGCAACCTGGGTCTGTTGAAGCATCACCTCTGAAACCCACACTAAGAGTAAAAAGAAAGACATTTTTAATAAAACTGCATTGCTACATTCTATAAACCATTCTGGGCAGATAAATTGCACAACGGGGAGCTGATATAGTAAATGCCTTTTTGGATTAGTAAGGCTATGGTACTATTCAGACAAAAAAGAAAACTTCATAGATCAGATAGACAGAGCTAGATCAGACTAAGCAAAGTGACAGTGTGACAATATCATGAAAGGGCACCATGACAGAGAACAACTGCTAATGGTTGAAACATTACATAACATTATGAAACCAAAAATAATCTTAAAGCTGGCCACAGACACAAAGATCCGATCGTACGAATCTACGTACGATCAGACTTCCCCATCTCCCGACCTGCTACTAACCATTCGGGTCAAATAAAGTACAAAATAACAGATTAGACGGTTTTCTGCACCTGACAACAATGGTACGAACGTTATGTCCAACCAAAGCTAGTGACAGTCTCCCACTGAAAATCGTATGATCGGCAATACCTGCAGATATTACCCGCAGCCGACAAAAATCTTTTAACCTGTCTGATCGACCAAACGACCAATCTCCGCGGGACAGAAAATGTCAGGACTCTCCACACATGGTCCGAAAATCGTACGAGTCCTCGATTCGTACGATCAGATCTTTGCGTCTATGGCCAGCTTTAGACTGGTCATAAAAGCATTTAGAACACTGAATTATGTAGGCACTTCTAGCCTGTGTAGTTAGTGAATTAATTAAGATTTCTCTTTTCTCATTTCTCTTGTATGGAGTGACTGCTTTGAACTTGTCAAGTCTGCATAGAAAAGTGTGTTGATTCCGCTGTTGCAGGGGAAGGGGGGCTGGAAGCCCTGTGTACTTGTATAAATTACGACCTCCCACACATCTTATGTATGTCAGTCTATGATAGCTAGAGGTGAAAAAACTCTTACCAGTTGTAGCCCAGATAGAGGGCTTTTAAATCAAACAGACTGTTGGGGAGTAAAGACTGGGGAATTTGGGAACTCTTTGCATGGCCAGGTCTCTGCATAATGGTTACAACATATACAAAGTGGATGGAAAGTGAGTAGTTGCTGAACTATAATTATAGACACATTAGGGGGCCCATTTACTTAGCTCGAGTGAAGGAATAGAGGAAAAAAATCTTCGAATTTCGATTGTTTTTTTTGGCTACTTCGACCACGATTCGAACTAAAAATTGTTCAACTATTCGACCACTTGATAGTCAAAGTACTGTCTCTTTAAGTATAAACTTCGACCCCGTAGTTTGCCACCTAAAAGCTACCGAAGTCAATGTTAGCCTATGGAGAAGGTCCCCATAGGCTTAGCAATCTTTTTTTGGTTGAACAAAAATAGTTAGATTGATGGATTAAAATCATTTGAATCAAACGATTTAATTGTTCGATCGAACAATTTTTCGTTCGATCGTACGAATATCGCTAAATCCTTCGACTTCGATATTCGAAATCGAAGGATTTAATTTCGACAGTTGAATATCAAGGGTTAATTAACCCTTGATATTCAACCTTAAGTAAATTTGCCCTTAAGAAATCAATCAATGCAGAAAATTTTAATTACCCTATGTATTTGAGACCAATGTGGAACTCCCCTCAGTTTAATGGTGCAATGAAATAGCAATTGATGAATTGAGTGTAAATATATTTATGAAATGGTTTCTAATAAGGGGAATTAATTTATGGTATGGGAGGAATTAATTGGTGTATTCATGAAATTGGGAAATAAAATGTAATTTGCTATTTGAGCTGGGTATGGACAGCAGGTGATTGGCCCAAGTGGCAATTAAGATTAATTATGGGTTTAAACGCAATGTGCTAGCTAAGAGGCACTGTTGAGACAACTTTCTATACTACACGAAAAGCCGTAGCACCCCTCTCATATGAGGTTGCGTATACGTAAGATAAAATGTAGTAGTGGTCTTGAAAAAAAATTCGTATTACAATATTTCAATGATCTGAAGGACAGAAAGGGGCTGGCGTGATGAATTAAAAACATTTTTTTTGCTTAAAATACTGTCTTGGTCTCCTGCAGCCATGTAATAAATCCCTTGGCCCTATTCTCCAGAAAGCTGGAAGAAAAAAAACTAGGTGAGAACAAGCCAGTGCAGCAGCCTATTTTGCTTTTGGTTGATGAACTGCTCATTGGTGAACAGAAGCCTAAAATTCCACTCAACAACTTACAGAAATTCTGCTCTTCCTAGCTGAGCACTGGAGCCATGAATTACCTGGGTGAGATGATTAACAGCTCAACAGTCAGCTGTTGAATTAAAGAAGAGCTGCTGCCAAAGCACACTAATGAACATCTGGAATAAGGGAACATATAAGTGAATATATTTTATTGGAACCATACACTTCTCTTCTCAGAACCCAAGGTCAGCTGTAGAGAAATTACGGAATTTCTTAGTTAGCACAAGTGTGCACCCTTATTGGTCACTTAAAAAGCACTTAACTTCTTAAGGTCAACGAATGCAAATCGGTTATTTTTCCCATAGATCCACTTCCAGTGAATTGCCCCATGAGAATAGGGAACTTGCAAGTAGTCGATACTTTCAAATATCTTGGGATAGAGATACACAGGGACTTGCAGCAATATGCTGCTCTCAACCTAGACCCTATAGTGAAGGCCCTTTCTGCCAAACTTACTACATGGCAAGAGCTCCTGCTCTCACTGCCTGGTAGGGTGAATATCTTTAAGATGGTTAACCTGCCAAAATTTCTTTACGCCTTCCAGAACTCTCCTATAACCCCACAAGCAGGTTGGTTTAAGCGGGTAGATAGACTGCTCAGAAACTTCCTATGGGCGGGGGGTCACGCATAGCATTCAAGACACTTTGTGCCCCCATAACAGGAGGTGGTTTAGCCCTGCCAGACCTCAAACTGTACTTTCTGGCAAGCCAATTGGTCTTCGCACATTGGTGGCTAAACCCGAAACTGGATAACCAAGCTGTGGTCTTGGAGGCAGCGGCAGTAGGCTCCTTTGAAGGTCTGGCTAGGTCACTATACAGGGGTCCATCCCCGTACTATGCCACTACTTTGCCTATGTTAACTGTGGCCCGTGCATTCCAAAAAGCGCTGCAGCTGGTATGGACTGACCCTTTAACCTGGTCGATCTGGACCCCCCTATGGGGCAACAGTAATCTACCCCAATTTCAACTTGTGCCAGATGTTAGTTGTTGGGCCAATCATGGTATTAGGGTACTAGGGGATATTGTGGTGGGGGGAGAACTTAAACTGTTCCCAACTCTAAAACAAGAGTACAATCTCCCTTCCAATATGATTTTCCGATACCTACAACTTAAGCATGCATTCTTATCACAATTCCCTACTAGGCCACTACCGACTGCAGAAACAACACTAGAGAAATAAAAAAAACAAGGGAAAGTTGTGCTCACCACTAATTTTTAAAACCATTAGGCAGGGGTGCAATGAGGCTGTGACCACAAATACATATAGACAAATACAAGAGTCCTCTGCACACCCTTTATCAATATATTGGAGACATTTTGTGCATACTGCTACTGAAAAATGCCTTACCCTTTAAACAAACACAGGTGTACAGTGTTTTATTAACTAAGGAAGATTACATTGTTTAGCATACCTGCATAAGCCTTTCGATCCAAATCAGGTTCTGTGCTAGCCTGAAAGATAGTACTTGATAAAGGTAAGAACCATACATAAAAGTTTTGCATTCCATACTAATTGTTTTTGGTCTTTATTGCCCAGAAAAAAACTCCAGTTCTCTAATATTAATGGTACATACAAGAAAGACCTGAGAGATTTCTTGTAGCTGTGTGCTCTGACTCTTAAAGGAACAGTTCAGTGTGAAAATAAAACTGGATACATAGATAGGGCTGTGCAAAATAAAACATGTTTCTAATATAGTTAGTTAGTCAAAAATGTAATGTATAAAGACTGGAGTGACTGGATATCTAACATAATAGCCAGAACACTTCCTGCTTTTCAGCTCTTTTACTCTGAGCAAGTCAGCGTCTTGAAGGAGGGGAACATGCAGGCCCGGACTGGCAATCTGTGGGTTCTGGCAAATGCCAGAGGGGCTGCTGTATGCTTTCATAGAAAGTTACCATATAGTGGGCTGGTAGGGAGCTATTTGGGCTGGTAGAGGGCTGTTTGGGCCTCTGTGTACTTGGAATGGCAGGGCCTATTTTGATTTCCAGTCCAGGCCTGGGAACATGGTACATATCTGTTCAGTGAGTTTGCAAATGATGCTCAGCATTCAGCTTAGATTCAAAAGCAACAGTTATGTCGCATGTGCCCCCCCTCAAGTCTCTGATTGGTTACTGCCTGGTAACCAGTCAGTGGAAACCAAGAGAGCTGAAAAGCAGGAAGTAGTGTTCTGGTTATTATGTTACACACCCAGTCACTCCAGTCTTTATACACTATATTTTTGGCTAACTATATCAGAAACATTTCTTATTTTGCACAGCCTATCTATTTACCCAGTTTTTATTTTTACACTGAACAATTCCTTTAAAGGGGTGGTTCACCTTTAAGTTAACTTTTAGGATGTTATAGAATTGTGAATTCTAAGCAACTTTTCAATTGGCCTTCAATGTTACTTTTTTATAGTTTTTTAAAGTTTCTTTTTTTATAGTTTTTGAATTATTTGCATTCTTCTTCATATTCCAGTTTCTTATTCAAATCAGTGCATGGTTGCCAGGGTAATTTGGACCATCCAGATTGCTGAAAGAGAGAGCTGCTGAATAAAAAGCTAAGTAACTTGAAAACTACAAGTAATAAAAAATTAAAACAAATTGCACATAGTGTCAGAATAACACTCTACAGTATACTAAAAGTAAATTTAAAGGCGAACAACCCCTTTAGGATGCACGTTAATGTTTTAAAAAGGTAGAAGGCTTTTTATGAATAGGTGACAGATAGCAGTACCTCTGCACTTGTCAGTAAATCCAAGTGCAGAGTACACATAGAATGGGGATTTTTTTCAGAGGTGCCACCACCTGACGAGAGGTCTGGAAGAATTGCAGATCCATTCGCAGCCTACTAAATGGTGGAAATGTACTTCCCACCACAGCATGAAGGCCTGATACCCTTTGAAGTAAGATGTGCTTTAGTTACCGATTACTTATTGCTGTCACATAAAATTCACGAAAAGCATTCTCAACATGCACTAGAGGGAACATATTTTATTAAATTGAATTTGCCTCTAGCAGATATGAGGAACAACATTTTTTACCGGCTGTCTCCAGGAGGAGTCAGTGGGAGTGAGGTTCCCATCCACTACATAGTCATGTTTTTGTGTCATAAAAGAGAAAAGGAGCAGTATCTTATTCTGGGGTATTTGGTAAGTATAAGTGTGTCTATTACTCCAAATAGGCAGTGCAAGAGTGATATGATTTGTGAAAATGTGTGTAGAAAGGATGATATTAGTTTGGTATCTACTTCTAAAACAACATGACCACATCATATGGTAAGTCTGCTACCTCTGTACCACATATCAGACATACAATATCTGCCATTCTATTGCATGGAGTCTCATCAAAAAGTTATATATAACTAATGAAGTAGTTTAACTGGACAACACTGTTGTATTAGATTGCAGTGTCTCACATTTGTCATATATCCTACCGTTGTCCTCCATGGCAAATCTCTTTTGCACTTGTCATACCAAGCAAGGAGTCTCTCTCTGATTGCCTCAGTCTCTTGTGATGTAAAGGAGTGATACCGTGAGGACTGGAGCACATGTTCTACAAAAAAAACCACAACATGACCTGCTTTCACAAACACTAATCTGTGCAGGACTATAAACTTTCTTTCACTCTCTGATAAAACCTACCTTTCCTTTTTGGAAAGGCCTCCTTTGGTGGTTTCCTCCTTCCGCTAGTTGATGCTGATCTACCCATCCTGCATTGAAGGACCATTGACAAGTCACCAGTAAAACAATGTAATTTGATAATGACAACTTAGCTAACATTCATTGGCTGATGTAACCTAGCATGTATGTGTGCCCTTGGTTTGTGTGTGAGCACAGTGAATTATGTGAGCCAGGGGGTGGCCCTTAGTACTTAAAATTGCAATTTTCTATTTAGGATTATCCAACAGCACATACTACAAAAAACAAACAAACATATATTTATGAAAATGATTTATTTAAGTGAAGCAGTATTTTACATATGGGCTATTATGCAATATATTTTATAGAGACCTGCAATGTTCAGGGGTATAGTTCCCTTTTAATCCCTGTATGATAGTTAGGACTTTCAAGTGATACGGACACGTTCCTATAAAAATCATAGGAACGTGTCAATATCAAGTAAATGCTGCACCCGTAATCGTTCCTCTCAAAGCCCCCCGCAAAGCCGCCTCGAGCCCCCACAAACCTGCATTCATCCTACCCTCAGACACTGCTAAAAGACCTTCTGAGCCGTTTCAGTGATGCTTGGCTGGGGCGGCGCGATTCTTCCATAGGCTGATTACGAATGAAAACAGGAATTCAGCCTATGGAAGGATAGATCCACCCCCAGCCCAGCGTCGCTGAAACAACCAGGAAGATCTGTATGTAGTGTTAGCGAGCCAGCAGCACACAGGTTTGCTTTGCGGGGGGCTGTTCGGGGAACGATTACGGGTGCAGCATTTACTTTATACGGACACATGCCTATGATTTTTATAGGAACGTGTCAGTATCGCTTTAAGCCCTGTAGTGAGTACCAAATGTGCACACAGGATCTGCTAAGGATTTTATGAATCCTCTATCTATCCCTTGATTGCAAGTTCAGTGTTTAATAAAGCTGCCAGGCTGGTTCCTAGCATCTGTGCTCTCTGTTTTCTTATTTTATTATCACTGAAACTTGGAGAGACACTTCTTCTTTACACACAATGGGGTGCTTCAATTGAATGGTGCTTCAATCTGGTGCTGCAACACATAACACTACTTTTGTACCATACTTGTAAGTAATCCTCCCAGACCCATAGTGTGCGCACTCAGCATTCTTAAAGGAATCTTGTACATTTAATGTAGGGGAGGTCCCACTAACGTTACCCAGTTTTTATGACCTATGACTATGCTTTGACTTATTCGTAAATTGTTATTTACGCCTTACATATATTGTATTTTTTATTTATTTCAAAGTGGCTATAGGAATCACTAAAACGCAGTCCCCAGGTATTTGAAACACCATCTGTACCTGGTTTTATCTCTGGATGGATGCATTTCACTCCTGCAAATTTCCCACTTAGCAGAGGCTAGGAACCTGCTCTGCCGCAGTATAGCCCTGGAGATTAGAACCAACAAAGGTTAACAATCATTTCAGAAGACCAATATAGTAATGTAATAACAGCATGACGTTGCATATTCTAATTCTTTTTTTATTTAACATGGCCTGGCCTGTGCAAAATGTTAAACAATTCAAGAATAGAAAATGGCACTGCCAAATGACCAGAATGCCATCATACTGGCAAAAGGGTTAGACAGAAGTCCTGCACATCACCTGCTACTACAGCCCATAAGGTCAATGGCAAAACAGCATCAAATAATACAATGACAATTCTAAATATAAATCTAAGTCTGTCCCATTTTTTTTAGAAATAAAAGTCAAGTAATACATGCTAGAGACAGGTAAAACACTTACTATAGTTTTACTGTGTACATGACTGCCTTTTCTCAAACATTCTGATAGCTTTACTCCAGTAATCTAACCTCTTGCAGTAGCAAAACAAACTGCACTGATTATATTTCCGTCCTAATTATCTTACCGTAGCAATAGTCCCGTAAGACATTAACTTTGCATAGAAATCCTCTCCCAATACAAATGATCGCGTATCCTATACCACTCTAACAACAACTCTAACTACTTGAGTGTAAAGCAGCAGCACACCTCCCACGCTTTCCTGTGCGTTTCAGATAGTCTGCGTTCCACCCCTCATTCACGGTCTTTGTATACCATCTTTGATAGGGTAGAGGCAAAAAAAAAGGAGGTCGGAACTTCAACCATTGGGACAATGTCATTTTGAAGCTGCCATCCTCGTGCACAAAATAGAACGCACGAAGCAGCATACAAGTGAATAGACGTCATCTGTATGCGCCGGAAGAAGCGGGGAAGCTGGTAGTTACTCCTGAGTGCAGAAAAAGTCCTAATCAGAGTGAGTTATTAAGTGGTGTCATTTTTTCCCCAAATACATGGCAACAATTCATGTATTTATAGTCTCACATTATTTGTGTCTGCTGTAATAGTTTTACAGTGATAAATATAAAGGCTGGTGCAAAGAAGGGTAACGCATTGGACAAAGGCAACCTTTTTCCATACAGTGTCATAGAGAGAGGGAGCTTGTTTGCATGGTGACATACAGCTACAATACCAAATCTAAGTTGCTAAAAACAGGCATAAATTAGGAATTCTATATGCGAAGGCAGATTGATGCAGTGCAGCCCTTTTGTAAATGTGAAGATGCAGTAGAATACAAATAACTTCCAGATTATTCCTCTGTTTGCAGAGTGTGATTGACATGTTTTTCCCTCCCTTATATACAGGCAACTAATGAGGTGACCATGACCTGTTTAATAATCCCTGTGGTTGATATCCACAATGAGAACTTCGGTGAACTCTGGCCTTCCCTGTTGCTGGCTCTGAAGACATCCACTTTTATAGCTGTAGACACTGTAAGTGGCAGCAGTGAACTGGTTATGCATTCCATTCTAGATAATTCCACTAGAGAAGTTTAGTGAACAAATTAAGTTACAGAGGAGCTTGAAACTAAAAATCTGTGTTTCTCAATATTATCTTTTAAGTGGTATGGTAATGGTAGACCTAGAAATTACTGCAATGTAGAACCCATTCTAGAAAAAATAAGAAATTGAGATAAAAATGAAACCTAACTAAAAGAATGCATTCCCACCCATCCTGTATTGAGCATCACCACTGTTATTCTTTTAGATACTTTTAGGTTATACGCTACCGTGCTCTTTGCACCATTCTTATTTTTTGTGTACTGTATGTACAGAGTTTGAATTTTACATGGATCGATGCAATCCTACTGTTACATGAAGCCTTGGTTATTCTTTTCAGTATCCTTTTTTCAGCACAAAGGAAAAGGTTTATCAAAATAACAGTGGAAATCATATAAGACTAAATTAAAGAAATATAACTTATTGTGCATTTCATGTTTTTGCAGGAGCTAAGTGGCTTGGGAGAAAGGAAGAATTTGCTAAACCAGTAAGTAAGAGGCCTGGTCTTGGAGCTAAACTTGTTTAGAAGGATACTTCATTAGCTTTTGAGACCCCAGCATTTCAGAGTGTTCGCAGGGCATGCCAAGTTTTTGTGCCACAGTACACTTTAAACTAAATTACACTTCATTTAATGTATCACACAGCAAATAAAGGGATGGATTCAGATTACCTTTCAACAATTTGCTAAAAATACAGTTTGTATAGTCATTCTCTAATAACATAGATAACATATGTTATCTATGAATGTGTCAGCATCCTTTAAATACAGAGTCCTGTCCCATCTGTTTGTTGCAAGGCTGTGCCATGCATAAGGCCTCCAAGAGTAAAGATGCAGAGTTAAAAAAATAAAATGAAATGCAAAGAGGTCTCTAATTAAAGGATGCTGACACAATAGCCCTGTGACAGATACACTTAAAAAAACGAATCATTTGTTCTGATATCAGACTTTAGTCTACTCTATGCAATATAGTTATTGAGGATTTGATGTGCAAGAAATGGTGGGAGCTGTACTTCTGTAGCACTGAAGATCATTTAATTGTAGTGCAAGGTATTATATTTGCAATATATTTGCATCTTTTTGGGAGATCATCAACATGGTTGTGCTTATTAAAATTAACAATAGCAGAAAATATTTTTTTGTGCTCTGTTACAGGTGTGTAGAGGAAAGGTATAAAGCGATATGCCATGCTGCGAGAACACGGTCAGTCCTCTCTTTGGGTATCGCTTGCTTCAAAGAACTACAAGAAAAGGTACATAAGCATGATGAGAGTACAGAGACCCTATGCATACATACACCATACCAGCTTATAGGTTAGACCGTTAGACTAAACTAGGCACAGCACACCTATTCCCAGTAACGCTCAAGATGGTGGCAATTCTGCATAAAAAATTCCATCTATGTTTATTACTGCACAGACATTAAAAACTGTTTAAAAAAAACTGTCCTATTTTTTATCAAAAATCTATCTTCAGTTTTCCAGTTTTGCTTTTAAAACATTTTTTATCAAAAATCCATCTTCAGTTTTCCAGTTTTGCTTTTAAAACATTTTGGATGTTTAGATGTCCATAGCTTGTCAAATGAATGGAATTGTTTTTAGCATTATAAATCAATTTTTTTTTGTAATCTGGTGCTTGTATATTGTGTTTTTTAGGGGGAGAATGCATACTTGTCTCAAATTTTCAACTTGACACTGTTGTGTATGGACAACTATACCATAGAACCACAGTCTGTACAGTTTCTAGTTCAACATGGCTTTGACTTCAACAAACAATACTCAGCAGGTATCCCTTACCAGAAGGGCAATGACAAGGTAGCTATCAGAATGCATTGAGTACTGCAAGAATTATTATTGCCTCATATATCCTTAATATACTGTCATTGTGCTGCTTATCTTATCACTCGAGTGATAAATGTGTTTGAATGTTGTGTGATTCAGCCACATAACTTGAAGAGACGAGGGAACAATTCGCAGCACCTGTCACTTCTGGGTCTCAATTCACTAGCCAAACTCCAGAGCATCAAGCTGGAGAACCCGGCAGAAAGCCAGACCTATATTTATACTTTCTTTATTGGTAAAAACTTCTGGGTCTGCCAGTGTTCCTCCATATGCCCATGGAGGCTAATTGTAGGCTGAACTTCTGTCTGAAGAGTCATCAAGCACCCGATAGGACTGCAAGGCAGTATATCAATAAAGACAAACTGCCTGTATGATGATCTCTTGGCCAAACACAGTGGCTCTGGCTTTATACTGAAACGTAATTAATTATACACAATTTAGTTTTGTAAATGCATGTAAATGTATATTCTTATTGGCACTTTCAGTAATCTGAATACAGTTTGTATCCTATTCTATGTGAGTGTAGCTTGTAATTAACTCATAGAATGGAGATATTGATATTACTGCATATGTCTTTCAACACAGAACATACAAACTCTGCTATTTATTGTTTAATCGGCATGACTGGATTTTTGTATTATTTTTTGTAGGGCCATGAACATCATGTGAAGGGGGTTCGAACTCTGTTTCTGGAGTTGCTACGTGCGAGAAAGCCTTTGATCTTGCATAATGGCTTGATAGACCTGGCTTTCCTTTATCAGTGTTTCTACGCCCAACTTCCGGACAATTTGGGCAGCTTCATTGCTGACCTCTCAGAAATGTTTCCAGCAGGAATCTATGACACCAAATATGCTTCAGAATTTGAGATTCGTTTAACAGCATCATACTTGGAGTATGCATATAAAAAATGGTGAGTCAAGAAGTTATACCTCCATATCTAGGCAGATTAGCAACATCCCCGAATGTTATTGTTAAATACTTGCACATCATAGCAACCAGACTTTTGCTAGGGCAAAACGATAAAGTACTCCGCTTAAAGAACATAAAACAATGTATTTGATGAATTGGGGATGCTTAGTTCAAAAGCTAAACTTTAGTTTATTTTTTGGAAGTGCACAAATCCGCAAATTCCACTCTTTAAAGCAAATACAGTGATCAGGACCAGGAACTAGAACATGTTATTTTGGTAGCTATTGGAGTAGCTTGCATATTTTTTTGTTTATGCCAGATTTTGCATTTTCTTTTTTAGCAAGCGTGAGAACAGTAAGTTGATTGATTTACACACGAAACACCTGAGCATTGAGTTTTGCCGTTACCCAGCCAGCATGTCTACTTTTGTGGATTATCGGAACTGCTCTATGCCAGACCCAAACAAGTCCAATGCTGTAGAGGAGAACATCTGCGAGAGGTTTTCAGTGAGTTATGTTAATACTGGTCATAACTATCACACGCAATAGTATATGCTGTACCCTAAAGCTGGCCATTGATGCAAAAATCCGATCGTACAAATCGAGGATTCATACAATTTTTGAACTGTGTGTGGAGAGTCACACAGACTCTCAGAGATCGGTCATTTGGACGATCGGACAGGTTAAAAGATTTGTCGCCTGCCAATAATATCTCTGCGTGTATTGCCGATCGTACGATTTTCAGTGGGGACTGTCACTAGCTTTGTCGGACATAACTTATGTACGATTGCTGTCAGGGGCAGAACATCGGCTGATCTGTTCTTTTCTACTTTATTTGATCTGAATGGTTAGTGGCAGGTTGGGAGATGGGGAAGTCCGATTGTTCAAGGATTCGGGCGATTAGATCTTTGCATCTATGGCCAGCTTAAAGTCTGAATTATGAGGAAAAAAATCAACTTTTATTTTTTTCCATAAAGGTTTTATAATTTTTCCATTAATCTAAGCAGCCCCCAGAATGACTTACCTTTCTCCCTCCAGTAGCCAGCCAGTAGTCAATCTCGGTACACAATGTGAATTTGCACAGTAAATTGCCATAACAACAAATGTTAGAGGTGTCTAGCACTTTGACAACTAGTGTGGATAGTTCAATTGGGGTTCTGGGGGACCCCCTGTCATGGACTCGGTTGGGCAGGCACATTTTTTAAGGTACAGAAAGGTAAGAAAGGTACAGTTATATAAATATATTGGAAGTATGTACAAAATGGCTAACTTCATTCTAGGTTAAGCTCTTTGTACAGTTAAACTGGATTATTTTGTATAAGTAAGATTACATGTTTTTTCTTTTAAGGCATATGGCTGGTGTCCAAATGGACTTAATTGTACCCAGTCTCACAATATTGACCTTATTATTGATGAGGATGAAAAGACATGTGAAGAAAAGAAGGAAAAGAAGAAAAAGAAGAACAAGAGGAAAAGACAAAAATCCATGGAGCCTTCAGATCAAAGTGTAAAAGAAGAGGGTCCAGAAAAAGGGTTGTTTACTGAGATGGAACCCCCGAGAAAGCAATCATGTGGGACCACTTCATTGGCTGGTACTAGTATTACACATGGGTGTTTAACTGAGGGTTTACAGGAAGAACTTTCAGGCACATTAGATTGTAGAATGGAAGAAGACAAAGAGAGCAAGAGTCCTAATATTAATGAAACCGCTGTAAGGAGTGAGGATCCTGCAGTTGATGTGAAAACAATTGAAGGCACCAAAGACTTGACGGGAGGAGTAAAACGAGAGAACTCCAAATCTGCTGAAGGTGGCACCCACAGAGCTGGGTTTGATGCCTTTATGACAGGTTATATTATGGGCTATGCATGGATGCTAAAGAAAGGGGGAAGCTCAGACACCTCCCCAGGAAACTGGCTTCCAGATTGCCATAATAAAGTATACCTGAGTGGAAAAAATGTCCCACTTCAGATTGTGAAAAGTGTTTTCTCCAAATCCTCCAGGGCCCATGCTCAGAAGATGAAACTGCTGTCTGATAGCAGCTTGTGAACAGTGGTTTGTTTTGATTTCATTCATAAGGCTATGGGCGCACATGCTGTTGGCAGGCTGCATATTTTTGCAGGCTGAGAGAAGCAGATCTGCTCAGTGCCCCTGCTCAATTGATTTGAATCTGGTCAGCCTACTGTATGTGTGGTCAGTATTTGGGTTGACCTCAGCCTGTGTGTGACTGCACACAGGCTGATCTGATTCAAATAAATGGGACAGGGGCACTGATCTGCTTCTGCATATCTGCTTCTCTCAGCCTGCAAAAATATGCAGGCTAACAACAGCCTGTGAGCCCATAGCTTTAGACTTAAGCTGGCCATAGACGCAAGGATCTGAACGTACGAATCGAGGATCCGTAAGATTTTCAGACCGAGTGTGGAGAGTCCCGACATTTTTCGTCCGACGGATATCGGTCGTTTGGTCGATCGGACAGGTTGAAAGATTTCTGTCGGCTGGGGGTAATATCTCTGCATGTATTGCGATCATATGATTTTCAGAGGGAGACTGTCACTAGATTTGGTAGGACATAACCTTCGTACGATTGCTGTCAGGGGCAGAACATTGGCTGATCTGTTCTTTTGTACTTTATTTGATCGGAATGGTTAGTGGCAGGTCGGGAGATGGGGAAATCCAATTGTACGATATTCGTACGATCGGATCTTTGCTTCTATGGCCAGCTTTAGGCTCAACCCTGTTTATTACTATAATTACACGAGGAGCAGGGGGAAAAAAGGAAAGTTCAGGCTCATTTCTCACCACTAGAATGTAAGGAGCCATTTATTTTAAAAACAAGAATCGATGAGTTCTTAAAGTAAGATAAGTTGACTGTGTTGATGGTCGAATGTATGTGCTCTTAATTTTGGCAAGGTAAAACATCCACTAGTTTATGGCTGTTACCCCCGTACTCCCAACACTTGTGAATGCCATCACCCATTATCTTCAAGTGGTAAACCAACTGCGGATGTTTTCTGTATATTGACATTTTATTTCCTGTTTAAATCATTTCACAATTAAATCTGCATAATCTTGTCTACTTTTACTATTGCCTGGCTTGCTAATCAACCTTATAGATTCAAAAAGAAACTATAGAGCTTGCCAGTATATAGGGGCTTCAATTTCTAGCAAGCAATATATATTGTAACATGCAGATCCATATAGAAGCGGGTGTAAGTTTGTAGGGGTAGCTTGATGCAACCGTTGTGCTCTTTAGTACAGAATTAAACAGGACTTGTCCTTTCATGCTTCTGTGCACATGTATATACATTTAATGTACTGTATCCCTGCATGTATAAAAAGTGTGTTTGCTTCAGAAGCTCTAATATACTTTATAAAAATAAGCTACACTGTAGCTATTGTAGCTGCCGTTTTTGTAAGCCCTATTATTTATTAAGCATTTTTAGTTTTTGGTATTACTGACCCTTTAGGCTAACAAGGCAGACATGACAGTTTCTCCAGTAGGAAAATGCCCATACTGCCCTTTCCACTCCCTGCTGAGTATAATGGAAACTGCCTGTAACCTGGTAAAAAGACTTCTTGGCCAAAATTGCTGGTTACACCATTAGGGCAATGACACGGTGCTACTTGTAGTGGCTACAGAACACCAGAAAATACCCTTCCATAGACAATAATGAGAATTGTCTGATTTTTGAGCAATTATGTGATTTGAGTGTTTTAGCAGAGGCAATTCTCAGTAGTGTCTATGGAAGAATATTATCTGGCATTTTGTAGCCACAACAGTTTGCAGAGATAACAAGTAGTACTGTGTGTCTTTGCCCTTAGTGTTATGGCACTCAAGTGTCCAAAATTGTCCAAGCTTCCTCCTCATTGACTTAAAAACCACAGGACACTGCTGGTATAGACATTTCTTTTTCTGAAAACATTAACACTTTTTTTTGACTAAGAACCAGTGGCAGGCACATTCTGTAAAAGTTAGTGGGAGACAGAGTAGATTTGGGCTCTTCTCAACTAGCTTATATATGCTAGCAGAGAACACTCGGTATACCATCAGCTTTAAAGGGGGTAGTGCATCTTTAAAATAACTTTAAAAAATAGTTTGATGTACTGTATTTTATTGCAGCATGTTTCAGTCCTGCTGTGTTTGTTTAATCGCCTTGTTGTCAAACATAATTACTTTCAGTGTAGATCCTCTCATTTTCATTTTCTTGTTCAAGTCAAATCACTGCTCAGGTTGCTATGGTAAATTGGACTCTAGCTACCCAAAAGCTGCTGAAATTGCAAACTGGAGAGCAGCTTAATTCAAAAACTAGGAGAAATAAAAAGACCAATTAATTACTGTCTCAGAATATCACTCCATTGTACTATAAGTTTAATTTAATGATCTACCGTTTAAGATAGCCATATCTAGCCCATCATTGTGCCAACGAAGCCACTTCAGACTAAGTTAGCAGCTTATGGGCCTGTATGTGGCTGACAAAATTGCAGTCTGCAGGAGCTCTAGGTTGGACATCTCTAGGGTTGCCACCTTTTCTGGAAAAAAAAAATACCGGCCTTCCTATATATTTATCTTTTTTTCCTATTAAAAACATTGGGATAAGCCATAATTTTTTACCGGCCAGGTCTGTAAAATACCGGCTAGCTTTGTAAAATACCGGCCAGGTGGCAACCCTAGACATCTCTGATGTATACACCTCATTATCTAACAATGTTTATCTCCTCCACCCTATGCTAAACCCAGGCCTGCATACTGTAGCAATTCATTGGAAACATTCTCTCCCGGTAACAAAATAAACATTTTAAAGTAATTAAAAGTATAATGTACTGTTGCCCTGCATTGGTAATGGTATGTGTATGATTTAAAAAGACAGATCACCAGAAATAACGACTTTTTCCAATGACTTTCCATTTAATATGTGTCACCATTTTTCTAATATTGAAGTGTAAAGTGTAATTTTTCACCTTCTAAAGCAGCTCTGGGAGGGGGGGGTCGCAGACACTTAATGGTTCTAAATTGATACATTTAATTGATACATTTCTTATCTTTGCCCCTTTTTTTCCCAATCACTTTCAATTTGTGATCATTTTTTAAATATTGAAGTTTAAAGTTTCATTAGTCACTTTCTAAAGTCTTTCAAAGGGGGGGGGGGTTCACAGACTCTGTAAAATTTACTAAATTGAAATAATTAGTTGATACATATCTTATCTTTGTCCCTGCTGTCCTTGCTGAGCAGAATCTATGGGTTTTATTAAAGGCAGCTGTTAGAATTGATACAATAGTTGTGAATACTCCAGAGATGCTGCTGAGAAATGTATCAACTAAATTTTAACAGTTCAGAGTCAGCACCTGAATTACTGAGCTGCTAGACTGCAAGACCAGAGACACGAACATTCAACTTAGATTTTGGAAAAACTGAAAAAAAATAATGGAAAATAATTGAAAAAAAGTCTTTCTGGGGAACAATCTGAAAACAACTGAAAAAAGTGTTTGGAAGGTGAACAACCCATTTAAAACAATCACTTTTTGGTATTAGTGTTCATTTCATTTGGAAGACAATGACAACACAACACACAATCATTACAGGAGACACTTTAATCTGAAAGTAAGCTATTACTCCAATACAGTCATAATGGAAAAGATTTAGCCCAAGTCTTTGTTTTCCTATAAAAGAAACATGTACACAGATTTCATTGGCAGAGTGATGAAGCACATGGTTAATAAATACACATACAATGACTAAACAGACATAGGCTTAATAAGTAATTCACTGGCAGTGTTACATTTCCAAGGCTCTCAGATACTCTTAATCTTTTAATTACATCTGTTATATACAAAATGAATGGATTTTAAGACTTAATACATCTCCTTCATAAATATGAAAATAGACCATCTCTCAAAGTGTCTCGAAACCAAGGTTGATGGTCAAAAACATCAAATGTCTTGCATAGAAATGTAGTGACAGCAGAACATAAGTGCAAACAACAAGTATTCAAGTGTCCATAGCTATCAGATTAGGAAAAAATGGTTCATGCAAAACATAAAGAGGTCATTTCCAAAAACCCAATCGGGATTGCCTTCCAGGGGAATAAGGAGCTGAGCAATTTTTAAAGTCTGTCATTTACTGGTGTCACAGTCGTTTATACAAAATAAAACAGGTTAAACAGATGTTTATAGAGCAGAAAGATGAACAGACTGGATTATTGATTTCATATCTGAAACCATTTCATACAATTTAAAACAAATAAAATGACACACTGATCAATTGCTTCTATCTGTACATATTTATACATCAACATCATATTGGGAGGCACAATGAACACATAAGTTCCCTTTGCAGTAACATCAAGTTGAATAGTTGCACCCACCCTGTGGCCTATATTTACTATTCTATAGATTTAGGGCTATGGCACATGTGGAGATAAGTCGCCAATGATAAATCTGCTATAACACATGCAACTAATAGCCTGAAAATGCTTTCCCATCCACAATAATTTAAATTACTTGTCGCTTCAGTTTAGATATAGGTATATACACAAGAGCCATGAATATCCTGTAAATTATATCCTTATAAATGGTGCTTAGTGGTCATCAGTTAGAAGCTAGTGATGTCATTTCTGTCACATGACTCACTGAAACTTGTGTATTATAATAAATAAAGTACCCCTTGTTGCAAAATATGAGGATATTAGAAGTCACCTCGGAGTTCCATGACCTGTATAGGGGCCTTTGGCCTAATTTTTTATATGGTCATAGAACTCCTCTGTAACTTATAATATCCTTATATCTTATACAAGAGGGGGTACTTTATTCACTATATATATATATATATATATATATATATATATATATATATATGTATGTATGTGTATATATATATATATATATATATATATATATATATATATATATATATCACCGGTCACTTTCAGTACTGCTGCTGTGAAAGCATTTTCAGGAGATTAGTGGGGAGATTTAGCATGGACGAGTACTAATCGCTGCATGTACGATCGCCTTTATACTGAGGAACATATAAAAAAAAAATCAAAGGTATTTGGAAGATTAGGTTAAAAACCGTGGGTGTGGGGGTTAAACATGGCCTCACCCCTGTTTAGGATTTTTCAGATTCTCCCACAAAACGTTTGAGCTCAGAGGATGAGAGGAAAGCTTTGTCTTTTTATCTTGTGTGAGTTTATGCTCACTCTATAGCATGGCTTATCTAGGAGTTAGCATATGAAAAGTCTGCAGAAGCAAGGGTTTACATAGCTCTTTATATTAAGTGCTGGGTTACAGATATATCTAACTCACAATGCATCTTTTCCCTGTATCCCTTGGTTTACCAGGTGGTTTAGCAATACAATGGCTACACCATTTTGGTATAAATACACTATCAGCATGAAATTGGAGTGTATTTTTTGTTGTTTTTTAAAGAAGCCCCTTTTTGAAAAATCAATGGCAATATATTATTAATGAAGGAACATATACAGTATCTGGTTTCTAGTGTAATAAAGAAAAACTAGTGAGTCAGACGTCTTACACGGTCTCTACTGCATTGTGCTTGGCACAGGTGATTATGCAGGCACCGTTTTCTGGGATCTGTTTCTAAAAGCTATACAAACAACTAGTAATATTCTCCTGCTGCTGGGATGAGAACATCAAAGAAGATCATGCAGGTAGTAGCCACCATCCTCAGAATAAAAGCAGCTAATTGTGCAAGCTGGGCCAATAATACACTCAGAGAAGCTAAAGAAACATTAGGGGAAAGTATTTATACCTGCTCTTTTAGTATCTACTCATTTCCTTTTACCCTGTGGAACCAGAAGAGGGCAGATGTTCCCCAGATTTTGTTAGGGGGGATATGCTCGAGCTGTGAGACTAAACACAAGATTTTAACCCAGACACTGATCAACTGATAGACGTCACTTTTTATAAACCCCAAGATTTTGTATTTAAAACTCTTGCACACCTCAACATGCTCACGTGTACAGCATTATTTATACTTGCATCTTACATCTAAAATATGTCACACTTAAAGGAGAAGGAAAGTTTTTGTGCACTTGGGGGTGCCAAATGTTAGGCACCACCAAGTGATTGTATTGACTTACCTGAAACCCCAGGCCAGTGCTCCTTTCAGCAAAATACTGCTCTGGCCCGGGGTTATACCAGTGAGCACCATGGAGCGATCCACTTCCGTCTTCCTCTTTCTTCACGCGGCCGTGCATGCGCAGTAGAATGAAAAGCTGAACTTTAACTAAAAAATCAGCTATTTCATTTAACTGCACATGCGTCCTGGAAAATTTGAAGAAAGAAGAAGCCGGAAGAGGATCGCTCCGTGGTGCTCGGTGGAATAACCCCGGGCTGATGCAGTTTTTTTGCGGATAGGAAATACAATCACTTGGGGTGCCTAACATTTGGCACCCCCAAGTGCAAGATTACTTTTAGTCTCCTTTAAAGTGTTAATATATATATATTGTCCTTGATCAGACAGCTATACACTATTGTGATGGACTGTTTGTACCTGCGTTTACTGCCTAGCGTATTTTCCGGTGTTCTGCAGTTTGGCAATGCAGGGGTTAATAGATTCTAGTGATGATAAATTCTGATGGCCAATTTTAGAAGTTTTTAGGTGCACACTTGTGGATGCAGACCCATACAGGAGGTTGAAATAAATAAACCTCTTAAATGCAGGTGCATGTGTAAAAGGGCCTCAGTAGGCAGCCACCTGGCCTATGTGAATGAATTATATTAAAAACACAACTCCATGGTCAAAACTGGAAAATGAATGTAATGATAATATACAGTTTTTTACTTGTTCCACAGAATTGTCTTTAGGAGCTGTAAATAGGGGCAATTGCCATGGGCTCCGCAGAGTAAAAGTTGTAGGTATGAATGGTGGATACAGCTAAACAAGATGGAGACTGTAGAGCGAAAAGGCAAGAGTAATACAATATCAGGTCAACTGGCAGCACTAGTTGTTGCTGAAGAACATGCCCCCCCCTCCAGGAGTTGCTTATATATACACATACAAAATGGGGGCGCACAGTCTATACTGGCTCGGCCCCACCATTCCTCCCTATACATGCAGGAAAGCTAGGGTTACAAATTTCAAGTCCGTGCAAATCTACATTTTGGGAAGGAACTCATGTGAAACATCAAAGTATGACTAACAGCCATTTCAGCTTCACTGCCAAAGAGCCATCTGCATTTAAACATTCTCATTGAATTTGTATAAACTGGTGTATATATAAAGGCTATGTCTGGGCCCCAAAGCTTTTAAGTGTTCACAGTAGTGTAATTATATCCCACACACCTCTGTAATTTCCATTTGTTAGTAACCGCTCTGTAGGAGGCAGGCTAATCTACATTTTACAGAATATGTACAAAATATGTACAGACTGACTTGACTCATCATTCCATCTATGTGCTGGAGTTATAGAAGCTTTTACAGGAGCACAGTGTTGGTGGTAGGTCCAAAGAAGGAGCAGCTTGCTAATTAATATCAATTACAAAAAATGGCCCATTCATTAAGCAGGAGCAGCATATCATCATCCTTAGACCCAATCACACGGACATGATAAAGCCATGTACTGCAATAAATCCCAGTCTAGGCAGAGGGTGATTCAGTATGCAGACTGATGAATCATGCACACGGATGGTTGACAGAATGAAAGTGCGTCTTAGTTTGGCTCAGCAACAGGAAGTATGGGTCACCAGACTGCATCACTTCCTGTTGCCTGAAAGAGTGCTGAAGTTAAAGGAAAACTATACCCCCCAAAATGAATACTTAAGCAACAGATAGTTTTCCTTTAAAGCTATGAAGTAAGAGTAAGTCTATGAAAAAAAGGGAAAGCTGCTGCTATATTTGTGAACCCCCAAATGTACTACAGGTATGGGATCTGTTATCTGGAAACCAGTTATCCAGAAAGTTCTGAATTACAGAAAGACCATCTCCCATAGACTCCATTTTATACAAATATTCCAGATTTTTTAAAATTATTTCCTTTTTCTCTGTAACAAACCAGTATCTTGTACTTAACCCAAACTAAGATATAATAAATCCTTATTGGAAAGAAAACCAGCCTATTGGGTTTATTTAATGATTTTCTATTAGACTTAAGGTATGAAGATCCAAATTACAGAAAGATCTGTTATCCAAAATGCTTGGGACCTGAGGTTTTCCAGATAACAGGTCCCATACCTGTAAAAGCACCAATCACAGCAGGTTTCATTGAGGCTGTGATATAACTTGGGAACACAATAGGGTAGGTCCAGTAGTGAGAGATGAAATTAGATTTCAGGGTTTGCCCCTGTATAAAACTGAGATAATACCACCTTACTCATAATAGTGATGGATCCGACTCACAGAAAAAAAAAAACATTATTATTTAAATCTCATCATGACAATAAGGACCATAGCTATTGTGACCTACTTGTTCTATTAAGAAGGAGGACTCAATGTGGCCCTTCAAATAAATGAAAGCTGGATCTTTTTAAATGAGATAATGTCAAAAAGAATGTAAAAACCGGAATGGTTCTTCAGTGAACTTTGCATGTGACATTTGTGACCCATAAAAATCTTTTCCATGGCAGGAGGAAGAAATGCCTCCATCGGTCTGCAGGCAGAAGCAAACCAGTACTTTACCCCCAGAAGTTTTGATATTACTCATCATTTTAGGATGTGTTTCATTATTAGCTTGGGACATTACAAAACTACATTTCCCAGCATCCCCGGAGACTTCAGCTGTGAATCTTAGAAAGCAGTCTGGATATCTCAGGGTTGGGGGAAACATGCAGCCTACTGGTATAACTGAATTAAATCTCTCAGGATCCTAATGCTTCCAACCCTTTTCCGTAAATGGTTAGGATGATACAGGATTTAGTATCCATGGAAACTAGACGCAGTACTTTCCCTGTTGGTATACCACCACCGTAAATACAATGGGCAACTGCTGATACTATACGCACAACCTGGTTTTATATTGGAGGAATCCAGCTAGCAAAGTAAGCAGAGAGTCAGAGTAATAGGAAAGTTAACCTAAAAACGAACTCTTTAGGGTACAGCACACCGTGCATTTTGCCTGCTATTAGAGGATAAGACATCTATCCTCCTGTCACAACTTCTAATAGGGGGATTTTCATTCAATGGTATTAAGAGAATTAATAGGCATACAAGTGAGTTTTGTCCAGCGTGGTTTTCCACTGGTTTTCCCCATGAGCCATATAGCCTCTATTTTAGAGCTGTATTATAAACAAGTGTCTGGTTTGGTTTTGTTACTAGCTAGGAAAGGGATACTTAACCTATGGGTTGAGACTCAAATATGGATCCCCATTGTTGCTCATGGTTAAAGTTAAAGTTCCTCTCTCATGTTGTAAATAAATAAGTTTTTGGGGCTGTATAGTTAATTCTCCAACTTAATGTGGGTCCCCTAAAAGAAAAAAAATGTTGAGAAACCGTGGGATATGATATAGCACGTGCAACTTCATTTGAATCCTTATTATTAGTAATTGCTCATTCTTTCTGTTCAGACCCTGTCCTATTCACCTTTCATTCTGACAACGAATTGGTCATAGAATGCATCATTGTAGATCATAGTATACAGATGTTCTAACATTAGAAAAGCTACACATTGTTTTCAATTCTAAGGCAAAAACAGTGCCCAATACAGCCCCAGCCTCCTCTCATTCACTAATATGTGAGAGTGGTCTCAGGCTGAAAAGCTTTCAGGTGTTTTTAATTCAAGCCTGACCTTATGGAGCTTTTCCACTGGCAAAAATATGCCAGCAAAGAAAATGCTGTTCATGTTCCATCAGCATAAACTAATTGCCATCCTGCCGAGTTCACTTGTCTTTTTGTTAACCGTGACTATACACAGACACAATACTGACAAACTCCACACGCCACTTTTTTTCCCCCCAAGAGACTAAATATGGCAGGTATCCTCTTTGGCTTCCTATATACATGGTATATAGTTTTACATAAGCTTGAACTGTAAACATCATTGCAGGTATACGACACACATGTACTTGCATGTGTGCACACACACCTCGTTTACAGCAGAACTTAAGACATAGCCCTTAGTTCCTTCTATAGAAACAGCACATTTATGTGAAGTTAAAATCAAAACATACCTTAAAACACTGAACAAATACATTTTGGAAAGGCCAAAACTCAGTGGCAATGAAATGGTGTAATCATGGAGTAATACTATTTACTAGACATATTACGCTGGTGCTTTAATTATGTATACCAAAGCAGCAGGAGGTTGTTTATGCAGTGGTCACACTACAGCTACAAGAACCTATGGCTGCTGGGGGATGCTAGCAAAGGTTGGACGGCTACAATTCATCTACAAGGGGCTATACCAGAAAGAGTTAAAAAAGAGAAGAGTGTGACTATTTTCCAACCTGTCACTTCCTAATGAACTAGAAATCCCAGTAATACAGGGGCTATTAGCTGCTAAAAACAACAACCCTTTTTAGCCATTTCCGCTACATCCCTCCTTAAAGCAGCAGACCCCTTAACATATTTTCGGAAAGTCAGGGCACATGGCTTCCTTCTGTTGCTTTAGCATTAGAAACTGGTTAAAAATAAAGGAAACAAATCCTCCTCTTCCAAGCGCAATTACTGTAAGAGAAGCCTGACCCAAAAATTATAATGCCATATACCAAGGAAACTATCAAGGAATAAATAATATTTACGACTAACGAATGCTGCTACTTAAGATTGTTTGATTTCAGATTAGTATTGACCAGAGAGAAAAAGACAGCTGATTCACACTTACATTAATAATACAAATCCTATGTTGTATGCATGTTCTGTTACAATAATTGTAAGCAAGATAAATTACCATGTAAACCCCAGAAGCAGCTGTGGACGCTTCAGTATGCAACAGTAAGAAATGCAAAAAGTCACATTTTGACAGTGCTTTGCAGAATCCTACAGCTGGACAAAGAGGGAGAGTCCATATTTTCTGCAACCGTATTCTCTAAAGGTAGTAAAGTGACACCTCCGACCCTGGGTGGGCTACTACAGCTGATAGAGGATGCGGATAACGCAGAGGAAAGATTCTGGCTTGTTTCCTCCTCAATTTCCATAGCTTCTGAGTTTGGGAATAAATTTAAGGAATTCTCCTCCTCTGAATTTGAATGGAGAGAATTTTGAGAGCAGAGTGTGTGCTTTTTATTACTGACCAGCAGCTGGTTATAGTACGCCTGCAATTTATTCTCAGTTCTGCCAGGGCAAAATCCATTTGCTTCCTGTGGGAAAGTTGTGTCGGTGCAATCCATATCCTCATCATTTACCTGCAAATACTCAGGAGATCTTGGCCTAAAGAGAGGGATATCCTGAACGCTATACTTGACACTTGAGAGGAGTTTCTGTTGTACCTCAGACCCAAGTTGTGCAGGATCACATTTGCCAACAGTAGAAAGCCCTGAAATTGTACATTCCTTTCTAAAAAGCTCAGGAGACACTGGCAAAGATCTGCAACGTCTTCGGGGAATTACAGAGAAGTCCACTGTGTCCTGACTTAATAGCGGCCGAAACTGTCCGCTAGATCCTGCCACCAGAGATCCATCTCTTTTGGGAGAATGTAGATCAAACACATGAGAAATAACAGATTTGCTAGGCATGTCAAAGAATTTGATCTTTCCTTTTAAGTCTTCCCTGGCATTAAAGGGATTAACTTTGCGCACAGCTCCCTTGCTGGGTGTGTAGAATGGGTCCTGCACATTGACCTTACGAAGTGGTTTACGTGCGAAAATATCCGACTGGCTGCGGGATAATGTAATGTTTCTTCTGGGGCGTGGGGATTTCTGAGGAATTTTGTCATCCTGAGGCACCATGGAAATCAGGCGTTTTACCCCTTGGCATTTGTCATTGGGCCCTGAAGGACAAAACAAAAGGATACAGAATATATTTTTGAAAAACCTTAATGTGCATTATTATTAATTATAAGGCCATATAAATATTTACAGCTACGTGGTGTGGGAGTCTAAAGGTGTCTCTTAAAGGTATGAGATCTATTATAAACAATGCAGGGGCCCTGGGGTTTTAAGAAGCCTGTGTGTATTAGTTACTATATGGCAACGATAACATCACTTCATGTTCTCTATGCCCAGTGACTTGAAGTCACGGTGGCCAGAAGGGAGTGTGAATGCTGGGACTGGAGAACATACTGGGGGTAGCAAACCGGAAAGAGACGCTTTCCAACCAAGAAACGGAAACCTTTCGGCCTGCCATGAATGTTAATCATCACCCACCACTTTGTACTGTATGTGGTGTAATATACGTTTACTATATGAGAGGGGGGATTAATGTTATTGGCTCTTAAAATGCAGGTGCCCCAACAAAATGTTTCAAACTGAGCCCGGCAATGGCTAATATCAGCCCTGAAAAATGTATTTGCATAAGCGAATCTCAATTTGAATGGACAGAATACCTCAATATGCTCAATATGAGTTCAAAGAAAAGGGCTTGAGTAGAACATACTTTTTTGCCTAAAACTGATGAAAACCTAATAAAATGTTACAAAAACCTAGGATTTTTGTTATTTCTTGAGCTAAATAGGCCAAATAGGGAAACTATAGCTACTCCACAGGTAGAAAATTAGATTAACAGAGCACAAATAATCCCACTGCATAATGGACTCCTGTTGACAAGAGAATCACAAGAAAAGGTGAAGGGATAGAGTTGCAAACTGGGTCTTGTTCATTGAACTCATGTTGAACAAAGGAGTATACTGCCCCTATTCACTCAGGTGAATATAATAAATTACATTTGATGCTGGTACAACTGTATACAATTCCTGTAAGTAGGCACAACAAGAGCACTCATTCTTCCACCAGAAGACAGGGTTGCATTTCTACCCTCTTTTCACAGATACTGGATAAATGAAAACCTTCATAGACTCTTCACAAAATGATTCTGCAGATCCAGAAGTAATTTGGTGCAAAGTGAGTTCATTTTCTGCGTGCACCGTTTAGGCATTTTCCAAAACAAAATCTAAGGGGCAGATTTATCAACATGCGAGAATAGAGCTCAGCAGAGAAAAATACACCCACTTTTATTCATTCCTATGGGATTTTTACAAAGTTTATTTATCAAATGGTGAACTCTAACTTTCACCCTTCATAAATACAACTCTAAAAATCCTGTAGGAATAAATAGCAAGTGGGTGATTTTTTTTTTGTGGTGAACTCTAATTTCACACTTTGATAAATCTGCCCCAACGTGTGCACTCACACGAGGAGTCCCTAATGTATTTCACCAGCCAGTAGTGCCCTTTAGTGCCTGGGAGCCACTCACCTTTAGCGAGAGAGATAGGTTTGGGCTCTATGTTATCATCATTCAGATCTTTTCTTTCCCTTTCTGCCTCCTCATTTCTTAAACGATTGGAAATGTTCTCAAGTTGCTTTACAGTATCTACAAAAGAAGGACGGAGTTTTGGGTCCATCTAAGAAAGAAAAAAAAAAAAGTTTATTTTGCACTGTTTTAGTTACTGTATAAAACTGATGTTTTTATTTTACTGTGTGTATAGTTAAATCCATACAAAACAAAGGTGTGTATGTTTCTTTGTCTACAAACATTACAAAACATGCTTACATCTAGTAGTAACCAAAGTTTTAATTGCTTTAGCAAGTTTTACAAGGCAGCCCATTTCTGCACAAGCCAGTGTTAACTAGTTCCACTTATGTACCTGGTCTCATGAGAAGCAGTTAATGCATGGTATCAACTAGACAGGCAGTTCAACCATTTAAAGATACAGCACAGAATCAGAAAAACAGTGCTGTTCCTGTGCTGTGAGACACATCTAATTGCAATGAGACCTACAGACATATAAAGTACATGCTCATCGATACGGTTTATGAAAAGGAAGCAGAAGACACTGCACAGCAATATTTATTAAGGCCTCATTCGCATCTGAGTTAGACTGAAACAATCTAGTTTCACCAGCATAAAAATTAGGTGTGGCCTGAATTTCATGAGACTGTGTCAGATCCCTCTGTGAGGCAAAACACACCTTGCTAAATAAACTCTGTTCTAACAGAGAAATTATCAGTCATGTTTTGAATGATACATTTTTGGTCACTACGGGAAATTGCAATTGTGCATATTTGCGAGGGGGAAGGGGAAGTGAACCTCAATAAACTAAAGGTATAATAATTCACTCTGAGAGTGATGGTACACAGGGAGAGGTCACCCACATGAAATCTGTTGCCAGCGACTGTCAAATCTCGCTAAAAATACCCTTTGTACTATAGTCAACTGGAATCATAGCTGGAAAAATGGATAACCCAGCAGCGTAACAATTGTGTGCCCCCCCCCCCCGCAAAATTATTTTTTGAGGGGCACCTACCCAATCCCTCATAACCCGCTTGTGATCGTAGTCTGCCAGGCTGTGTTGATAAGAATGTGACTGGGGAATTATTAGAACTATAGGGGAAGCAGGGATCAGTTACGTCACTGAGACTACCCACAAAATTACTCTTCAGCCAATTTCATGTAGTTTGCCATCACCCTTAACATTGAGGTAATCTCTGTGTTGGTCTGTAAGGAAACTATGCTGGCTTTCAGCAGCTTTTATCATTATGCTACTAACTAACAGATCATGTATCTATTATACAAAACAGTTATTGTTGCAATCTTTGAAAACACAATGTATGAAGCATCTATTGAGGGAGCTACTGCTGTTCAAAGTGATGATAGCACAGGACTGCCAACAATCCTGATGTGAAAAATGTCTAATTAATAAGGCGAGATTCCTACCTTAGTGAAATAAAGGTTGATAAGCCACTTTAGAAACAGCAAAGGCCATGAGGCTTAACATGTGCTGCCGCTACTTATTAGGAAGAATAACTGGCAATGTCTGGCCCTTTCAGTGTCAGCGTCTTAAAAGCAAACTAGACCTGTCTCTGCACAACAATAATACATAAAACAATCCATATTTTAAACAGTTTTTTTTCAATATAAATGAATTATTAAATGAGGTGGAGATTAGGGGTGTCGATAATGCTAGGAAGGGCCACAAGTTGTATTTACAAAATTTTAAGCTGTTGCCCAATGTGCTCACAAACAAGCCAAGGGAATGCATACATGTTAAAGGGAGTGCATATTCATACCTCCCAACATTTTGGAAGTAAAAAGAGGGGGGGGGGGAAAAATTTTCCACATGTAGCGCAGCAATTTTTTGACCACACCCCTTTCTGTGGCCACACCCCCTAATTACCATGTTTGTTTTACAAAATTTGGCAGGTTATGAAAGTTTGAAAATATTTCTCCTTATCTAAACTGTGTTTTTGTGTCTCAAAATTGTTACAAAGTATCTTATTTGCACCTGTTAGCTGTTCTGGGCTCTCTGCTAAAAGCCAATTAAGTGAGAAACTTTGTTTCTTTTTCTGGCTGTTCAGTGCAGAGAAAAGAGGGACTTTCCAGTACAAATGAGGGACTGCGGGTTGAGCTGTCAAAAGAGGTACTGTCCCTCCGAAAAAGGGACAGTTGGGAGGTATGTATATTATAGAATGGCCAATTCTTAGCAAGTTTAAAAAGGTTTTCATTTTTTTTTTTACCAGATGTCTGATGGGGAGTCACTGACCATGACAGTCAAAAAAAGACAAAAAAAACTATTGCTCTGTGTAGTTACAATGTAATTGTTACTTTATATTTCTTCTCTCTGGAATCAGACCATCTCCTATTCATCTTCCAGTCAGCCACTGCATGGTCCCTAGGGTAAACAGGGCCCTAGCAACCAGAGAGCTGATGAAATTCCACACTGGTGAACTGCTGACACAAAAAGCTAAAACTAAGCAAAAGCCGCAAAATTGGAACATGAAAATAGTCTCAATGTAACATTGTCTATATTGTGCCACAAATGTATTTAAAGGTGGGCTCCTTTAAGGGCAATGGCATACAGGGGGATTTGCCACCCCTGGCAAATCTGTTGTAACTGTGGGTGACAAATTTCCTGAAAATATTACCTTTGTATTGTATGAATAATGAACATCATTTTTAAGACATCACATATAAGATATAAATTAGCAATTAAGTTTCCATCCAAAACATATACATCACTTTTTAATCACAAAGTTATTCATCTTGCATGTTTTTGTATTGAGCTCACAGCCGGTGCAGTGGTTTCCTTGCTCTTTAAAGAAAGAGTAACACCAAAAAATTAAATTGCTCCAAAGTAATTAAAATAAAATGTATTGTTCCATGCACTGGTTAAACTGTGTGTATTTGTTTATAAAATCTAGAATAGGCTTTCTGAAGCAGGGTGCTGTGTAGCCATGGGGGCATCCATACAAGGCTCAGGTTACATCCCACCATGATTTACATTCTAGCCCGCGGGAAGGGAGATTAGTCGCCCAGAAGAAATGGAGAATTGTTGCCGGGCAACTAATCTCCCCTAATTGCAGCGTGTCTCTGCCCTTACCAATGCAGGGCAACAGTATATTTTATATATTTTAAAATGTTTGAATGTTTTGGTGTTACTGTTCCTTTAAGTGGTTTATGTTTTTGAGGACTACAATTTTTTAAACAGTCAAATGCCTACTGCATGAGCTGTAGGTCCCCTTAGCTAGCATATTCTAGCAGTTAATTCCTGTGTTTTTTGTCAGCACATACAGTAGAAGGTGCCCTGTCCTGTATAGATGCAATTATTATTATTATGCAATATAAAAGCCACAAGCTGAGCAATACATGTGGGTTACCTGCCCTGATGATTGATGCTTGCCATTGGTTTGGCATGCAAGGTCTGTGTGATATTCTTTCTGTACACTGCAAATTGTGTGGTCTGTTTTGTCATTACAATGCCAAAGCAGATTTTAGATACTTTAGCAAAGCTTTGGTATTTCTTTGCCGCTCTGTAGCCAGGTGTATCTGACTTTAGGGGTGGCTCCGGCACAGTTCAATGACTGCCCAGGGATAATGCAAAAAATCTGCCAAAAAAACAGCCTGTATTTTGCACCTAAGAAGCAGTAATCAAAACGAGGCATTTCTCTTGAAACCCTTATTTCAGGTTTATGGATAATATTTAATATAGCTTTAACAGAGAGAACAGCTCCTAAATGTACACATACAAACATATCCATACATGTGCCTGTGTATAATGTATAACTACAGCCCACATTTCACTGAGCATTAGTACTTTAAACAGGTCATATTTTATTTAAACAATATGATCTGTCGGTTGGCAAATTCATCTTCCAAAATCTTATAAATGCATATTTTCATTTTGGTTTATCAGTTTATGACATACTATATCTATGGAATAGTATCTACTTCCTCATTAAAAGTAACTCACTTGTTTAACTAGTTCTGACTAACTCACTATTTTAACATGGCTTCAATAAGTACGTTTTTTATTTTATTTTAACATTTAAGGGGTTTTCTCAGAAGACCCTTTAGTTTCTACAAATGGTATGCCAAAATTTTGCCATGGATTACAATAAATCCAATGAATAAAAAAGCAACTTTATGCTTTGTGGCCCAAATGTGGTGTCTTGCTGCTCAGATACACATCTAACATTAGAACAGACACCTCCTACAAACTGCACATCTGTAACAGCAGCTGAATTTTACAGAAAAATAGCCTGCTTATTAAAAGGGAAGAATCGGGTAAATTCTCACCATGCTTTTTTCATATTGAAATCTGAATTGCAGACTCTAAGGGGGCAACTTGCAGCATTAAGTGGTGCTTGCAAACATGGGGCAGAATATGCAGGTCACTGAGCAACCACTGGCAGGGGCCAGTAATGTAGGGGACGGAGAAGGGACAGAAGAGGCAAATGAGGGTGACGGGAAGTAGGGGACAGAAATGCAGGGGGGGGGCTGGCCCACAGCTTTTCCAAAACAAATTTGCGATTTTGGGTGAAGAAACGGAGGAGGACAGCTCTGAACTGGCATGTTTGGAGCAGGCTGTCTCTCGGAGCACCCTGTGGGGGCAGGGTCTCTAATAAGGGTGTGTGTGTGGGGGGGGGGGGAAGAATACTAGGAAGGAAAGGCAGGTTCTAGTTGATTAAATTATTAGGTAGGTGGATAGGGTAATTTGTCACAAGGACACTGCATGCTGAACTGTTGCTTGCCTGGTGCTAGGGTTTGACATGTGCTGGAACGAGCAGACAGATGATTGGGAGAAGCTGAGAAAGACCTTGTGGTCTTGGTACACAGTTACAATTGAGAAAGTAAGAGGAGGGGGGAATTCATCAAGTATGACTTTTTAAATCTAGGCATGTGTGTTTGTTATGCAGGATTTCAAAGCAAATATTAAGTAAGACATGAGGATGAAAAATAAGAGTGCTGAAGCCTTATGGGTGGCTCATTATTTTTTTTAGATCGTAGAGTCCTGCAAATTAATAGTAGGAATTAATAGTAGGAGTCCCCAAATTAGTGAAGAGGAAAAGGCTATGCTCCTGTTACAAACAGAACAGGCTGCTAGTTTGGGTCACATAATGATAATGGGGATTTAAATGAGCCAGATATTGACTGTTTTGACAATTTTGTATTACAGGTTGCTGAAAAGCCAACCAGAAACCATGTTATATTGGATCTAGTGATCTCTAACAACCCAGAATATATAGCAAATGTGCAAGTAGTTGGACCCCAAAGTAATAGTGGCCATAATATTATCTCATTTAATGTTTGTTGCAAAAACCAAGAAGAGGAAAGCATTTACAAACTGGAACGTCAGAGGTGTCAGAAATGTTTCCCCAAACCCCAGTTCCCAATGAGCAGAATCTGGTATGGCAGTAGCCAATGCGATTTGGAAAGTCGAAACACAAGACTTTATGGTTTTGACCTCTCCTCACTCAAATTTACACGTAACTTCCCAACCCTATTAATGTATTTGACAACAGAAATCATTAACATTTTCAAAACCACTTTACTGCTTTTAGACTGTATTGTTATTGATACAGAGTGAGGCGTAGAAAGAGAAAGCCAAAAGGTACAAGGAAGGCCCAATTAAATGCACACCCCCTCAAAAGCAGCCCTGCAGATGCAACTTAAAAAAAGAATTATTCTTTATTATTGTGACCCAGAGAAAATACTGGCAATTTACACATAAAAAAGATGTTTAATTTAAACAATAGGCCAATGGTTTCTCTTGGGATCACATGCCATGTTCTGTCTGTGCCAGCTCCTCAGGATATCTCTGAGCTGCACCTACCTTTGGTATTCACTTCCACGCTCCATCTTCAGGTGTTTACGGTTTCTCACATTTTAACACTGTAAAATTCCTTGGCTAAATAAAAACTTTAATAAACACATCTTTTCCTAAAGGTATTAGATACTCGAGGCATCATTGCTGAAGGTGAATTAACCAATTAAAATGATAAAATATGTGTTTTCCATGAATCGCTATTCTTATTTTAAGCACGATGTGACAAGACACCCAACTGAATGTTGGATGATGCATACAAGTGGCTCACACCATGTCCCAGAAGCACTGTGCCACACAGTGTCCAACTGCATCTTATGAGAAAGCAGTAAGCTTGCTGGGAGCTGTATCAGAATGCCTATGCACTCCCCAAAGTAGTATTCTGCGGTGTCTACAAGCTCACCCCTACAGTTTAAGAACTTCTGATCTAAGATGTGATCTTGGAGCTAAAGAGACTGCATGAGGATCTTCCACTAAACACTCAAGCAAGCTTGTAAGTCACATTGAGCAATAAACTTTGTTTCCATAACAAAACCATGAGTTTAGTAGACATATATCAGGTACTTGCCATTGAAATGTCGCTTTACAATATGATTGTGTTAGATATAAGGGACAGATGCATGCAGATGTTTTTAAATATTTTAGGTCCAAGCTTCCTCTGGAGTTGAATGATCCTCGTACCGCACTGGGCTCCCCTAAGTGAGCTTATGGAGGCCACCAGAGCACCTGTGCCTAGGGTTGGCCACATGTTTGTGCCATCAAATGTTCAGTTTGGGTAATACTGCCCCTTTTGAGTTTATCCAGTAAATGCTCCATACAAAGTCTGCATATCCCAAAAAGTAAGGGAAATTAAAGGAATACCTACATTGCAGCAGTTGAAGGTGAGCTGAAGGAAGTCAGGGGGGCAGTCTCCCACCATGTGCTGAAAGCCATCATAATCTAAGCCAAAATTCTAAAATAACAAAGAAGAGACATTAACTTTTATAGGTAGGAAAGTGCTGTGCAATCTGGCAGTCACAATGCACAAACCTAAAGTAAGAGGAGGTTGTTTGCCTCAAAATCTTCATGGATGTGTTCCAGTAGTAGTTCCACAACTGGTGCAAGTAAGCTACATTTATATAACCACCATAAAGTGTTACTTTACTACATCATGTTACATGCTAGTCAGGCATTAGCACAAAAAAACAAGGCATGCCAGTCAGAAATCTAAACCAGTTTTCCAGTGTGATTGATTTGTGACAGCAAAACTCTGGAATTGGAACAAGGCTTGCTATAAATCAGCCAGAAGGTTCCCGTCACCTGCTCACCTCTGTGCGTGGCAGATAATCAGGGTCTGCTTGTATCCTGGCTATTATTTCACAAAGGATTATACCATAGGAGAACACATCTGCCTACAGGAAAGAAGAAAGAGAACATGCCATCAGTACAAATCTCTTATACGTCAAATTCACACTTGGTGTACAGAAATCCATATTCACCCACTCTATGAATGAGATCCTGGACTGCTGCTATATTCTGTATTATTCTGCTGTTTCTTAAGGAGTAAGATAATGCCCTTAGGCTACTTCCAGATAGGCCAGATTCTTGGCCTGTCATTAATATACAGGTAGTTCTCAAGTTACAGACACCTGACTTAAATACAACTTACAAAGAGGCTATTACAGCGACATATTGTGGTTTGCTTGGCCTTTATTAGCATTTAGCTTTAAAGGGGAACTATCGAGAAAATGAAAATTGTGTATAAGCTTCAGCATACTGAAATAATATATTTTATAAATACAATCAATTAAAAATCCTGTACGGTTTCTGAAATAATCAAGTTTATCTTCACTATACCTCTCGCAACATCTGTTTCTCTTCATTCTGTCTTCATGCAGGAGTTAGGTGTCAGATACTGATGGACAGTTAGATCCAATATATCTTATAGGGGTGCTCCTTTTGCCTCCTTTTTCCTTTTTCTTATTTCAGTATGAGGAAGCGTATACCGGTACTAAATTTTAATTATTTTCGCAATAGTTCCCCTGCCCCAATCCCCTCTGGCATGTGTTGACTATTGTGGAGCACAAAAAGGTAAAAACAAATACTATAATAAGACAAACATCTGTCTAAATTGCATTTAATAATTACATTTATATGTTTCAACTTACATACAAATTAAACTTAAGAACAAACCTAAACACCCTATCTTGTACGTAACCCGGGGACTGCCTGTATTGGGTATACTTATAGTCAAGGTGTAGTAGTAAATGACTTTTCTCCACTAAGGTAACTGCCAGAAAGGGCTTATTTTCAGCCCAATAATCTGCCAATCCGCTGGCCTGCACCATGAAGCACTGGGTCAGCCTGGGCACAGAAACACAGAGTGGAATCATTACATGTGTCTGCATTTATATGCATGCTGAAAATCTGCCCCTTCTCGCAGAAGCCTAATGGAACCAGTCATGGATTTAAAGGCACAATAACGGCAATGGCATTTGATATAGACTTAGATCAGCCCAAAGATCAACTACTTATTCAAATTCTGAGTTGTGTGCACCTTTCAGTCCTTCCCCAAATATTTACATTCATGAATAAGCGTGTCAAGCTGCTATATTTCTCTGCTATATTTTCACTTCACAGACAACACCAATATTTATATACAAAATTTGGGGGGGGGGTTGTGGAAGCACTCTTAAGGCTAAATTAATGTATATTTAAGTATAATGGAAGTGCTACTTACACAATGCACTTCCCTGGTCCCATCTCATAAATAATTCAGTATAAATGCAAGTACATGTGTTTACAAAACAGGGGTTCTTAGTTATAAAGTTATGATCGTAAAGTTGAAAAGCCACCATACCACGTCAAGGTTAACCCCATATGGCGGTCCCTAACTTGTTAACCTCAGGTCATAGTATAAAAAGACTTAGTTCTCTGCATAATAGCATTACCTGTATTCAGTATGTGGTGAACATTGGTTTCAGTCTGAAGGCTGAATCCTCCCCTGCCAGTAAGCGGCTTTTAAGAGAGAGAACACCAATATTTACCACCATTTGGGTCTCTATTCAGCTGTCTTAATGGAGACAAAAAGTGGTGGTTCAACTGTCTATTATAATAATATATTTAGATTTTTTTTTAATATAGTTTAGGTTAAAGTTGACATACTATTTAAGAACTGTTGCAAATAAATAAATAAAATATAGTTATTTAAAAATATCTTGTACTTTTTACTCTCTGACCAAAATGCTTTATTTTATTTATTTATTTTTTTAAAGCTTTCTGTAGGCATGGCAAATACATTTGACTGGAATAACATGTCACTGGAACAAACAACGTGACTACAGATGTGGACATTGATCCTGGCCCTAGTAATTTGCCAAGTGTTGTCAATACTGTAGATTGAATGTGAAATGATATATGGTAACGGCAAAAAGATCAATAGGTGTAAAAATATAGAACAGGGAGCACTTAAAAATGAATTTGGCATGTCTCAAAGTTTTTCCATCAGTTGCCGATGACAGGTCTAGATTAGGGTGTGCCACCAGTACTATGTTTTAACAATATAATTGATAAGGATCTGGGAAGGCTATTAATGTCTTCTATGCTTTAAATGGCTTCATAGGGTATAAAGATTAATATTTTACTACCAGTCAATGTCCAAACACTATTGCAAGCTATTTGTTTAGCCTCTGAGGAATTTCACATATTTCCATCTGACAACATGGGAAAAATATTGACTCTTAAATTCAAAGACTGTTACCATGGCCATTTGTATCTAGACTTCTATTGAACTTAATATCCTGCCACCCTTCTTCACTTTAGTAAAAACTAGAAGCCTTTAATGCTACCCAAAAGATAAGGTAGGCGTTAGACATTTTGAACGTCATGTGGCATAATCTTTTATATGTTTGTAAAATTATTACACGACAACCCACATTCTTATGAAAGAAGGCTGAATGCTTTTGTAAAGGTCAACTCAAATGAATCTTAATATCCTCATATATTATACAAAATGGGGTACATTTTTTTAATAATACACATATTTCAAGGAGTCATGTGATACAGATTGCTTTACTAGGTATTATATACTTATATTTTACAACAGGGGGTACATTATTCACTAGATATTTTAGAGTAGCTTTGGCACTAGCTATTTTATGTTAAGCATACCCCATCATTAATTTGCTTTACTGCTTCAACTGAAGAACCCCAACAATCAACCAGGAGGTGCACAAATATACTTAAGTATTTGCCTGTTTTTTTACTACAGCCTTGGCAATTATTGTCCCCACACCTCACCTCTAGAAGACCTAGAACCATGCAAAAGAAAGCTGTTCCTGTTTATGGAGCCACATATCATATGACATTTTAACATATTCAGTACCAGCAAAAGGCTCTTGCCTTACAAGATTTTTCCTGTTTGTTTCAGCTCTTAACAGAGCTTAACAGAACATGGGGAAATCAGACATTGCCAACGTGGCTATGACAATGTTATAAAATCATTTTTTACATATTTTATTATAGTGCATCATTAAACTCATTGCACTCTATAAACGATTATTATACAAAAGAGATACGGACACCAGAAATTAAATTATTTTTATACCTATCTTAGTATTGGCTTTGTTTGCTACTTATAATTTTGCCATAAAGTATTTGCGCAAAGCTTTTACATTAACCATCTGACTGGCTGTGCTTGTCTATGAGGGGGCTGCCATATTTGTGTCAATAATTAGAAAGATTGGTGCAAAATGCCAGTGACAGTACCAATGAAAGGAGAAAAATACTCACAGTTCACCCCAGTCCATGGGTGCATAAATTCTGAAACAGCAAAAAATCGTGAGTTTTTTCCAAAAGTAAAAACCACAAATATGATTAAAAATTCAAATAACTTATTTGGACATACAGGTGACAGCTTGACACGTTTTGTGCCTACTGGGTACTAGTAGGCACAAAACGCATCAGGCCTTCACCTGTATGTCCGAATAAATTATTTGAAATTTTAATCATATTTTTGGTTTTTACTTTTGGAGAAAACTCACAACTTTTTGCTGTTTAAGGCTGCCATATTTGTGCAGCAGAAGTCCATTAGCATTAGAAACTAACAGGCTGAGATGGGACAGTCAGGTTGTCAAAACAGTCCGGTTTAGAAACATCAACTAAAAATTATTTACAAAAACAGACCTCCCAGTAAAAAACGATCAACATGACCTATAGGTAACTTTTAATTTACATATTTTAAAAATTCGTTTTTAGCGTCAGTATCACTTTAAAGGTCTATTTTTAATGAAGACTGTACTGAGGGAAGACATGTGGTGAGCTTATGGCTATAACAAAGATCAACAGTGAAAGTTCAAGCTATGATATGTTAATGAGCCAGTGTGGGCTTCTGCAAATTGCTGGCATAGGCATTTTCTGGCCCACAAAGCAGCTGTTAGTGGACAACCAGGTTACACACTTCATAACATGACAGATAGACAAATCATCTTTTAAATATGCAAACTAGCAATATATTTGTAGCAGGATGGGAGATCTTTCAATTCTTTTCAGAAATCTTGTCTCTGTAACAAATTGCCCCATAATGTAAAAGGCTGCTGAAATGTAAAAGGCTGCTGAAATGTAAAAGGCTGCTGAAAAACATATTGGTTTTCCCACATGGGTTATGTAGGGCGATAAACAATTTTCTAGCAAGGGTGACATCTTACCAACACTTCCCTCACTAGTGAAAACAAGAATTAATTTTGGGGCCCTCCATTACAACAGGCAAGGAGGACAAAATGTCTAGTAAAAGTGAGTCTAGAAGAACCATAATTTGTGTAACCTCCTTATAAAGTTATATTATAAACATTTAAGTGGTACAACGCACTAGGTCTTCTTGTTACCACAACTAAATTTGAAAGTGTAACAGGTACAGTGAAATGGTTCTCAAGAACTCGTGTCATAAGACTCTAAATCAATCCAATTTATTTTTACACTTTTTTATTCCACAATAAAATGTACAAAACCAGGTCCCTCATAGCATGTCATGCATGGTTTGTGGGCCTTCTCTACAAAAATGTGTTTGAGCTTTTGTAACAGATGGTATTATTTAAATCCTTCTTTCTAGAAAGCACTGGGCACCACTAAGAATTGTATCAACCAGTATTCCAGGATTCAGCTTTTCAGCTAACTAGTCCTTGTTTTTATGCTCAGAAAGACCAAAATCTAAAATGTTCCATGCCTCTTTTTTTTTTAAATTCCCTTTTGCCTAAATCCTGACTGCCTTCATTTTCCCCTGTGACATAATCACTGTGTGGGCACTGGAAAGGACAAGGCCTTAATGTGAAACTAGCCTCTCTTTTCCTGTAACAGTTGGACCATCAGGGCCTGGTGTGTAGTTTCAACCAACAACATATTGATTCTAAGGGTAAGTAAAGCCAACCAGTTGGCCTTACATTCAAGATGCGGTGCCAGATAAGCAAAGATTGCCTGAAACCGTGGACCGCTACAGTTCTGAACAAGGTGAGCTTCTAAAAGGGCTACCATACATTAATGTTTTGATACTAAAGGAATGTATAATTATTTACTTATTGCTTATTTTTTTCATGAAGGGGTTACGGATTATGCTTAATATTATCACCTTGTCTTGGCTTCGGTTATCTCTACTCAATTTGTTAGCCACATTTTTCTCTACCACCTCTAGAACAATTATGAAGTAGGAAAAAGCCCAAGCAGAAATCACTGCAAAGTGTGTTTATTTACACAGTGATTTCTGCTTGGGCTTTTTCCTACTTCATGAACATTTTAGTTGTACTAAATGTCTGGACGGAACATGTAAGGAAAAGCTATGCTTGAAGGTTTGGCTGGGTAAGCAGTTCTCTACCACCTTGTGCAGCAGTCTTGCTGTGATCTAACCAGTTACAAGAAACTAGCAGTAGCATGGTGTCACTGGGATGTGACCAGTCAAACCTTTGCCTATACAGGTATTCTACAAAAGTATGCCTACTTAGCGATATATCAGTCCTAAGAACAATTCTGCTTAAAAATCTAAGGTTAAATGGAGTCCAATGACACAAGCCTTAAGCTTTTGAAGGAAGGATCAACATTATTTTAAGTTTGCACAAATAAACTGAAACAGTCAAAAAATAGAATTGAAGTCTTTAAGTACACGTGATGTATGCAAAGTTTTTGTCTGAACCCACCTTTTCGTTATAGGGTTCATCTCTCAGAACTTCTGGGGCCATCCAGTATGGTGACCCAACAACAGCAAGCTTCTCACTCCCCTCACTGAAAGAGACACAAGGAAAATAACCACTCTGACAAGAAGTTCTGCTTAACATTCCCTTAGTCTATTGCATTCCACTAAGCTGATCATGAATGACCTAGAATGGCTATCATGCCAGTCCATGGGTAATGGAAATGCTGACGTATGCAGATTTTAATTACAAAGGGCAAAATGTAACTTATTTATGTGTGCTGTGTTCTAGAAATGTACACTTCTGTACCTACAATTTATGTGGATCTTTAAACCATGAAAAAATTTAACTGGATGGCATCAAATTAAATCAAGGACTGACGGACAGAATTTAAAGAACTATACATGAATAAATGAAACAGGGATGCAAGTAAAATGTATTTCTTTGACTTAAGCACAGTCACCAGTTTACAAAACATATGTAATGTTATGCCTGGAAAAGAAGTATACCACCAACAGACTGCACTGCAGCTACAAGGCAAAAAGACAACATTCCATACGGACTGGAGCCAAGCTTTAACAGCCCTGGCATATTGTATAGCTAATACTATCAATATAGGCTTGCAGTCATTAAACAAAGCAGGAGGTTATGCATGAAATGCTTTAAATTCTTTAACTGAATCCTGTTCCTTTTACAATACTATAGTGACACATTGGTTTTTAAGACAAATGGCTTTACATGGGGTAGAATTGACTTGCCCTAAGAAACATAGGAGATTGCCATGACTCTGCCTATACACATAGCACTGCTTAGCATAACACGAATATTGGAGAAAGAATGGAGACATGCAAATCACTTCTCATGCTGGTTTAATAATACAAGGACAGCTAAAAGCAAAGTCCTCTTAATTCAATGTGCAGACTGCTCATTGGTGTGTGATACAGGATAATAGCTTCTTAGTAGAGCATCAAAACAAAGAAAAATTAAGACTATGGTTAGACAAACACCTTCCATATAAAGAATGCTTTTAATTAATTTATTTCTGCAGAGAAGTTTTTGGCTGCTTTTACAATCTGAGTAGAATTTTTTCTTTGCTTTGGGAGCGTTTTCATTTGCTTCTGGTAACAATATTTCTCATTGAAATAAGCTGCTTTGTAGCCAAGGACATTGCCATTATGGATGCAAGGGATAGGCAGATACTGATGAACCATTTATGTAATTTTACTTTTACCAAATGAAAGACAGACAAGGGTCTTATGCTAGCAATTTACAAAAACATAGGATGCCCTGTATATTTCTGCAATGCTTTTTATAAGGAAAGATGGGCTATGACTATGTGTGTTTTTGCCGTTAGAGAATCTTAAATACACAGGTGCTTTTTAGCACAGAAAATTAACGAGAAACCAAATCCTACTGCAATAAGCTTGCGTCTAATCCGTCTTTTGAATTAAGCCACACAGACAAGCAGTGAGGTTTTTTTCCGTACTGTAATACAAATGGAATTAGCTACTAAATGCTTTAGATATCATGTATTTCTGTTGGCAAGATGGGAATATCCACATTTTCAGAAAGGACTGCAGCTGAATACACCAACTGGTTACTCATTAATAGCTAGATACTCTATGTGTACCTTTGTAACTATAAGTGACACATTTGTTTCCCGGCAGACCAATAAAGATTGAAATATTCAACAGTACATTAAAGTAACAAGAAATACTATTGGCCAAAACTAGAATGCTAAAGGAGTGAATATGTGAGCATATTTCCGATATAAACTGCCCTAAGGAAAGGAATGCATTGATGGTGACCTCAATTTCTTTTCATGGTTAGGAACGGAAAAGTTTGCAGGGGTGGTACATTACCCAGTCTTCTTAATAAAAGAAAGAAACAGTTATACATGGGACACCAGACAACCTGAAGGACAACCTGTCTTGATTTTTTATGATGTAGTTTTGATTTCTAAATTCCACTGTAAATACACTGCAAATAACTCACTCTACCATGTAAAATGTCATTCCTAAACCAATAAGTATATGTTTTTAGTTGTAATATTGGTGTGTAGGCAGCCATCTCAGGTCATTTTGCCTGGTCATGTGCTTTCAGAGCCAGCGCTGCACTATGGAACTGCTTTCTGGCAGGCTGTTTCTCCTACTCAATGTAACTTTTAACATTTTAATATATTTTTATTTGTGAATAAACATTCATATGGTATGACATTGTTTACATTTTTGTTTTGATAGAGGTTACACATGTCAGTAGAAAACTTCAAAAGAGGCTGGCACAAGCCTGGACCCACGAAATAGTGAAGCCGGAGCCAGGTTGTAAAAGAGTTAAAGAAGCTTACATTTATTTTTCATAATTAAGAACCAGGCCTGACGCGTTTCGTGTATGAGTAAGTGTCCTTGGTAGACAAAACGCGTCTGGCCTGGTTCTTATTTATGAAAAATAAATGTAAGCTTCTTTAACTCTTTTACAGCCTGGCTCTGGCTTCACTATTACATGGGTCCAGGCTTGTGCCAGCCTCTTTTGAAGTTTTCCGGTGTTTGACTAACCTTGCCGAAGGTCTGGGGCGTGTGCACCCGGGCCCCATGTTTACAGCGGTAAGCTTATACAACATGCCTTTAAATGCAGCACATACTGGTTAAACAATCTGCCTAGTTTACACATGTCAGTAGATAGGTTGGAACATTAAAAAAAACTCTTCTCAGAAGTAGTTTGAATACCAGAAAAGGTATTCACATTTTACCTTCTTCAGCGTTCCATATATAATGCAAACATTTTGTATCAATATATGAGCCTAGTATCAAACTGGTATTTAACTTAGAAATAGGTTTTAGATACTAATAGCTATATGGAATGCTTGTGCAAAAAACACATTATTATGTACAAAAATGCATTTAATAACAAAATCAAAGTAAATAAAGAACATAAAAAAAAAGAAAAGGAAATAGTTAACTAAACATTTAGGGGCAGATTTATCAACGGTCGAGGTGAATTTTCGATTGAGAAAAATTTAAATTTTAGCTATTTTTTGTGTACTTCGACTAGGGAGTAGTCCAAATTCAATTTGAAAAAAATTCAAATATTGAAATTTATCATGTACTGTCTCTTCTAAAATTCGACCATTCACCATCTAAAACCTGCCGAATTGCTGTTTTAGCCTATGGAGGACCTCCTAGAACCCATCTGGAGTCAATTGGTGGACTTTGAGAAATCAAAGGTTTTTTTTTTTGGGTAAAACTTTGATTCAAATTCGATTGAATGCGCTATTCCTTTGATTCGAACAATTCAAATTCGGCCGAATAAGGACCTATTCAATTGAAAACTGACCTATTCAACCATAAAAAAAACTTTGACTTTCATTTCGGTTGGTCTTTTTGAATTCTAATTTCAAAGTATTTTCAATTCGAAATTCGACCCTTGATAAATATGCTGTATGCTGGTTGTTAACCCCTTATGATTGTATAATAGTTCAACCTATCGGGTTGGGATTATAGGACCTTATAACGTTAGAAGATTAGGAGGAAGGGTGTCATTGTACCTATTCATGATCCATGACTGCCAAATCTTCATTACCCTTTGGGTTCTATCTGAAGCGAAAACAGTTAATCTTTTGTTTATGAACATCCAATGTAGTTTGCTTTTTAAACATTGCAAAATTGATGCCAGGTGACTTCCAAGATTTGGCTATAGTTTGCATAGCCACTAAGAATATGATTTAAAAGTTTTAATTTCAGTTTAGGAACTTTTTTTTAGTTGGAACTCCCAGTAAAGCTTCCTGAGGGACCTTTAATAGGTTCAGGTGCAATATGGAGGATACCATATTATAAACTCATACTCAAAACCTGACTACTCTCGGGCATGTCCACCAGATATGTGCCATGGTTTCTTGGGAAGAACAACCTCAAAAACAGTGATCATTGAGATCATGATGGATTTTCGCCAGTCTTGACAGGTGTTAGGTATCATCTGAATAGGACCTTATCTCCAGCCTCAGATATGATCGTATTGAGTGAGCTATGTTTTAAGTTATCCCAAGCTTTTATCCATTCTTCCTCAGTTAGGGTAATCCCCAGATCCTTATGCCAAGGTTTAAAGGGATACTGTCATGGGAAAAAAATTTTCTTAAATAAATCAGTTAATAGTGCTGATCCAGCAGAATTCTGCACTGAAATCCATTTCTCAAAATAGCAAATAGATTTTTTTATATTCAATTTTGAAATCTGACACGGGGCTAGACATATTGTCAATTTCCCAGCTGCCCTAAGTCAAAATTTGTTTGTACATAACGAATAAAAAACACCAAGACACATTTAACTTTAAATTCGCAAAGTCTTTATTAATAAATAACTTACGGATACTCCGCTTGCGCTGCTCTTCAGAAAAGGCAACAATCCATTGGGCAGTGATCGATTTCTCCTCCCTGCCTTCTATAGGAGATAGCCAGGGAGGAGAAATCTACACAATGGGTCGTCGCCCTGAAGAGGAGGAGGAGGAGGAGTGCAAGTGGAGTATCCGAATTACAAGTTAAATGTGTCTTGGTGTTTTTTCTTTTTCGTTATGTACAGTTTTTTAAGTTACTGGTCCTTTAATAAATTTAGTAAAGGTAAATCTAAAAAACAACTGGACTAGCCGAGTAATAAATTAAGAAGTTTCACTACTCATCCGAGCAGCTTCTTCAGTTCAACGGACTGGTGAAGTGGTGAGAAATATAGTTGCTCCAAGTTTAAAACTCACTGGCACACCCATGTTGTGCCGGCGTGTTCGGTTTTCATGTTTACACCTACAGCAGCCCCTGGTGCACTGACCCAAGTTACATGATACAATTTAAGATGACATGAGTTGGACATGAGTTTCAGTAGATTCCAACACACACAAACATAAACAAAGTTAATGCAAGCAAACACACACACAAGTCAATGCAAACCAAGAAAACAGACAAATATTTATGGGTATTATAAACTAGCATGGGTTTCATTTTTAGATCTGGGTTTATGTGCTTATGCTAAGGCTCAAGTTCACATCTGACAGTTTAGTAGGTAAGAGGCTAAATGCAGACATACTGCATGTCTATTTAAAGATTCTGCTCATTTTAACCAATGGTAGCCTTATCCCTTTAGATGTTACTTTGAAAAAGCTAAGAGTTATTTAAACATTTCTATAATTTCCCTAGGCAAGAAAAGCAGAAACAGATGTGCCTCTCGCATGTTTTCAAAAAGGAAGCTAAAAGGGGTCTGTAGAGCAAGTCTGGTTTTGTTATAATTTATATAATACCGGTAGTTGGATTTTACCACTAATACTTTGTTTCCCTTATTGATCTCTTACATTAGCATAAGTTTATTCATCTATTATTACAGGTATCTATTATTATCTGGAATATTTGAGACCCAAGGTTTTCGGCACTTCTTTCAGTTCAGTTGTTTTTAAGTAATTCACCAGAAATCAATACTTTTTTTCCAATCACTTTCAATTTGCGATCATTTTTTAAATATTGAAGTTTACTTAAAGTTTCATTAGTCACTTTCTAAAGTGTTTCAAAGGGGTGGGGGGGGGGGGGCTCACAGACTCTGTAAAATGTACTAAATTGAAAAAAAGAGTTGATACATATCTTTATCTTTGTCCCTGCTGTCATTGCTGAGTAGAATCCCTGAGTTCCATTAAAGGCAGCTGTTAGAATTGATACTAATGTTCCACAGTTGCTGCTGAGAAATGTAGCAACTAATGTAGCAAATTGTAACAGTTCAGTATCTGCACTTGGCTTACTGGCTTACTGAGCTTTAAACTTCAATTTTGGAAAAACAAATAAAAAATGCAAAGCAATAGGAAAAAGTCTTTAAAAAATCTTTATTAAAGGTTAACAATCTAAAAACAATTGAACTGAAAAAAGTGTTTAGAAGGTGAACAATCCCTTTAAGTCTACTAAAACACATTTCCACGTGTCATGCGCAAACACCCCCAAAAACGGCTAAACTCTAAAGTGTTAAATGGCAATCCCCTGAAGGTTCCAGTGTTCTTGTGGGCTTTTAGGATGCAATCAGCAGTTCTTTTATTTTTGGGCGATTTCAATTAAGATGTTTATGAGGCGGCAGGGGAAGAGCTTGCAAAGCCTTTAAGCATATAAAAGAATGTAAATAAAATAAATAAAAAAAAAGCACCATTCAACACACTGGAGGGATGGAAGACTTAAATTATGAGGGTAGACTGACTAGAAAAAAATAACTTTCATTTGAAGCAACGTAAGGGGTTCTTTACAGTGAGGTCAGTAAGGTTGTGGAATGCACTGCCGGGTGATGTTGTGTTGGCTGATTCAGTTAATGTCTTTAAGAGTGGCTTGGCTGATTTCTTAGACAGACATGATATCAAAGGCTATTGTGATACTAAACTCTATAGTAAGTATAGATATGGGTATATATAAATTACCTGAGAGTAGGGAGGGGTGTGTGTATGGATGCTGAGTTTTCATTTGGAGGGGTTGAACATGATGGACTTTTTTTCAACCTGATTTAGCCAATAACTATGTAAATGATGTGGCTTTGGTGGGGAAGATATGCCCAACTTATATACATGGTAGGATAATGTAGGCTTTATATGTCCTTTAAAGCTATATAATATATTAACCAGTACAACTGATTCTGCTCCTTGTGTTGCACTCCAATGTGTGTTTTGGGGAAACCATCTAGAAAGCAGCACAGTTGCTTTGGGAAACAACATAAACAGTGCCTCTTAAACTCCTAACAAAGGTCCCTGTGAAGGACTGAAACATTGAGCAAAATAAATCTTTGAAAGACTAATTCAGAAAATCCTGTGAGTGCTTTTCTTCTGCATTGTTTATATAGTCGGTCTAAGCTACCCCATACCAACACTGGGAATGAAATAGCAGCACCAGTCCAATACTGTGAACTAAATATCTGAGTACTTGGACGATGCTTTGCTGGCTGTTTCGGTTACCTGTTAACAATACATAGCATAAAAGCATATTTAAACTATACGCCATTTTCGTTTTTTTCTAAGCACAAAACTGCCCATAGATGAGCATTCTGTCAAGTATATAAACAGAGGTGATTCTGGCCCCTAAGCCACCCAAAAGTGGCACTTGTAATGTCACTTCCCTCTCCCCACCGCTCTTACCTTTCGTGCTGGTGGGGGTCAGGGGGGGCTGCACCACTAGTGCAGAGACCTCCATTGCGCTCTTTTGCATTAGAAGACAGTTTAAAAAAATAAATCAGCTCTTAAAGTTATCAGGGGCGGCCAAAAGCCACCACATGTAACTTGCGGGGCAATGTTGTCTGAGACAACGTTCTTGCCTCACGGCAGATGGGGCTCTGTATATAGAACTGTAGATATTACCACAGGTGGTATCTCGAATGAGAGGTTGTGCTGGTGTGGTCTTCATATCAAGATCATCCCTTATCTTCCATTTTACATGAGGAAGGTGGATTGCACTCGGGAGATTTAGTCGCCTAGCGACTAATCACCTCTTCTTCGGAGCAACAATCTCCCCAAACTGCCTTCTCCATTTGACAATGCACTCGTGGCACTTCGATTTCCAAAGTAGTCCAAAGTTTCCTCGTGAGGCAACAAATTTTTTATTTTAGCAAGCGGAAGGCAGTTCGGGGAGATTGACGCCCCGAAGTAGAGGCGATTATTAATCAGGCGGCTAAATCTCCCCAAATCTGCCCGTGTGCTAAAGCCCTCAAACATGCGTGAGTACCTGGAGTTAAAAGAAAACTGTACCCCCAAACAAATACTTGAGTAAAAGATAGCTTATATAAATTAAGTAGCATATTAAAGAATTGATTTCCAAAGCCACCCGTAGTTTCCTCGTGAGGCAACTTCGGAAATCGAAGTGTCGCAAGTGCATTGCCACAGGCGATTTTTTTCATTTTAGCAGGCAGAAGGCAGGGGGGATGGCAGTTCGGGGAGATTGACGCCCCAAAGAAGAGGCGATTAGTCGCCAGGCGGCTAAATCTCCCCGTGTGCTAAAGCCCCCAAACATGTGTGAGTTACTGGAGTTAAACGAAAACTACCGTATATACCAGAGTATAAGCCGAGTTTTTCAGCATCCAAAATGTGCTGAAAAAGTCTACCTCGCTTATACTCAGGTCAGCGGTACCCGACCCGAGTAGCTGAGATTGCAGTCACTTTTAATCATTCCTATACCAACAGTTCACTTGGGGAGAGACTGCAATATCCCACAATGCCCTCTGTTGGTTATATGAAAGAATAACAGTGACTGCAATATCACACAGCGCCATCTGTTGGTTATATGAAAGAATAACAGTGCGCCCTCTGTTGGTTATATGAAAGAATAACAGTGACTGCAATATCACACAGCACCCTCTGTTGGTTATATGAAAGAATAACAGTGTGCCCTCTGTTGGTTATATGAAAGAATAACAGTGACTGCAAAATCACACAGCGCCATCTGTTGGTTGTATGAAAGAATAACAGTGCGCCCTCTGTTGGTTATATGAAAGATTAACAGTGACTGCAATATCACACAGCACCCTCTGTTGGTTATATTAAAGAATAACAGTGACTGCAATATCACACAGCACCCTCTGTTGGTTATATGAAAGAATAACAGTGCGCCCTCTGTTGGTTATATGAAAGAATAACAGTGACTGCAATATCACACAGCACCCTCTGTTGGTTATATGAAAGAATAACTGACTGCAATATCACACAGCGCCATCTGTTGGTTATATGGAAGAATAACAGTGACTGCAATATCACACAGTGCCCTCTGTTGATTATATGAAAGATTAACAGTGACTGCAATATCACACAGTGCCCTCTGTTGGTTATATGAAAGAATAACAGTGACTGCAATATCACACAGCGCCCTCTGTTGGTTATACGAAAGATTAACAGTGATGGCAATATCAAACAGCACCCTCTGCCATGGTAGTGGGACAATGCACACAGTAATCCCTTTGGCAATTCTCTGTCACCATCAACTTTGCAAAGAAGTCCGGTTGATCGCTGGGGGGGGTCGCTTTGGCAGAATGTGCGCTGCTGGGAGACAGGGCTGTAGTTGTGTCTAGGCTTATACTATACGGTATACCCCCAAAACAAATACTTGAGCAAAAGATAGCTTATATAAATTAAGTGGCATATTAAAGAATCTATCAAACTGGTATATATATTTAAGTAAATTTTGCCCTTTCACATCTCTTGTCTTCAACCACCATTTTGTGATGGTCTCTGTGCTGCCTCAGAGATCACCTGACCAGAAATACTACAACTCTAACTGTAACAGGAAGAAGTGTGGAAGCAAAAGACAGATCATGGGGCTAATGTGACCTAACAAGTATAGTTTGTTTGGTATGTTTGTGTGCACCATGAATCATATGATCCCAGGGGGGCGGCCCTTATTATTTAAAATGGCCATTTTCTATTAATGATTACCCAATGGCACATACTACTAAAAAGTATATTATTTTGAAAATGGTTTATTTACATGAAGCAGGGTTTTACATATGAGCTGTTTTATGCAATATATTTTTACAGAGACCTACATTGTTTGAGAGGTATCGGTTTCCTTTAAGAAGAGAACTAAACTGTGTAAAATACTGAGAGCTGGAGTATTTCCTGTTAAACACATGCAAAGTATTTTGCTATTTATTATGCATGATTTAATGAAGAATCACCATCAGTACTGCATATGACTCATTTACCTGTAATCTGGGATTTTTTCTGCCAGCCCAAAATCTGCCACCACAGCAGAATATCCGCTTTCATCACTCTTTATCAAACAGTTCTGCAACAAAACAAATTGTGTAACAATCAGGAAGTTTTCTTTATGGTGATAATTTTAAAAACACATGTGGCATTAAGATAGCATTACCATGGCATTAAGATGTTATTTCTGAGGGGGAAAAAAGTGAATAAGAAAAAAAGGACCACCGCACACAGGTCAAATTTAAAGTTTTAGTCATTTACATAAAAACTACATGATCAGTCCAAGCAAAATCCACTAATAATTTCTGTACACAAAGTCAAGTCAAAACAGTCAAAAAGTTATAGAATGAGTATTTCATATATCTGGGAAAAGACAGATAAGTACTGGGTTGTTTGCTAAACTCTAGACATATCAAACAAACATTTTATGTATGACAATTATGCTTGATATTGTATAATTAAAAACAGGGGAAATACCTGTGGTTTAGGTTTCTAGCACTGCCTTGCAATGCTATGCATTTGTATTGTTAATAGTTCATTACAAGGTCAGGCTTTGTTTTCTTTGCCGACTTTTATTCCCTGTGTAGTTCAAACATGACCTCTTCATGATTACAAGCAAAATCCCAAGAATAAATCCCACATGAATGTGCATAAAACCATGGCATTAAGGGTACGCAGTTCATTTATTTTTAAAGAGCACAGTTGGTAAGGTTGAGAAACACAGAGGGTTCCACAAAGACTAGAAAGTTCATATACACAACAGGACAGCAAGAAAAAGAAACGTACTCCAAGGAAATAAGACTCAGTGAGCAGCATAAGAATGACTGAGCTGGACATAGGATATTATTTGAAGGGAATAACAGACAAGTAAGCAGAAAAGAAACTACAGGCCGTGTAAAGAATTTCTCTAGGTAGAATTAGGCAGAACAGAAGATAATCAAAACAAAAACCAGACAAAAATGTCAATATTCCACTGTGGAGCATCCTAAAAAAAGAAGGGAACAGAAGACAAAAAGGTGGACTTGGTCCCTTTGCTCTCTTTCTTTAAGATTATCTGCATACCACCCACAGTATAAAGTTTCAAGTCCAAGAATCAATCACTTCAACATGGAACAAGGTGAGGCAGTCTGTCAATACATGTAATGGGTTCTCAGATAGAATCTCAGGTTGCAGGTGAATTCATGTTTATACAAATAAAGAATCTGAGCCAAAAAAAGCATTACAGTCTCCCTGCTTTGTGAGAGAGAAGGGAAGGAGCTTTAATGGGGTGGTTCCCGTTTAAGATAACTTTTAGTATGTTATAGAATGGTCAATTCTAAGCAACTTTTTAATTGGTCTTCATTTTTTTTTTTTATAGTTTTTGAATTATTTGCCTTCTTACAGTTATTTCCAGTTTTCAAATGGGGGTCACTGACCCCATCTAAAAATGCTCTGTAAGGCTACAAATGTATTGTTATTGCTAGTTTTTATTACTCATCTTTCTATTCAGTGCCTCTTCTATTCAGATGCCAGTTTCTTATTCAAATCAATGCATGGTTGCTAGGGTAATTTGGACCAGATTTGCAACCAGATAAATAACTCAAAAACCACAAATAATTAAAAATGAAAACCAATTGCAAATTGTTTCAGAATACCACTCTCTACATCATACCAACATTTGATTTAAAGGTCAACAAACCCCTTTCACCATTTTGAATTTGAATGTCATATTTGGATATGAAATTTTGGGGGAAGAAAGAAAAAAAAAAAGAAAGAGGATGCTGA